>OY735232.1:29335340-29412840 GCA_963457665.1 Thysanoteuthis rhombus
ATATATATATATATATATATATATATATATATATATATATATATATATATATATTATTGTGTCATCCGCAGACAGCTGTTTCGTTGTAGTACAACTCTTCAGTGTGGCTATAGACTATCCATTATCCCACCCAGAACCACAAGGCAGGATCCTTTGTCATTTGAGCAACTTTGGGGATAGATATAAGAGCAAGTAATACGTTAAGGATGTTTTTGAGAGAATTAAGTTTATACCCATACAATGCAGTTTGTTTCACATCATAGAGACGAAGGGTAGAAATGGAACATTTTATAATTACTCTTTTTGCAGGTTCAACATTGATAGAGACATAATTCGTCATTATTGGAGTTTAATGAGCCTTTAACAACAATGGTGTATACGTGGGAAGTCAGACTAGTTTTCAAATACGATTTTAATATGGGAGATAATGAGGCTCAAATTGCTGGTAATGTCAACAGAGGATTTGGAGGTGATTACTACTACGATTAGAACTTCAGCAGCGACCATATAATGCCAGTTTTTTTTTAAAGTTTGTCTCACAGAAGCTGAATGAAATGCTCCATGACAATGCCACACCCAACACCTCTCAGCTCATTGAGTTTAAGCTTAGACGATTGGAATATGAAGTCTTGCAGCATCGTTAAGATTCACCTGACATTTCTCATACAGACTATCACCTTTACTGCATTTACTGAGACCACTAAACCAAAATAATAAACTAATCGTTGGGAAAAAGGTTATTGTTATAAATGGGGTCATATTTTGCCTAAATGTATTGTTTTCGGGATATTTGATCTCCAGAGGAAGCAATACTTGTTACTACTTGTGTGAAAACTCAACGAGTACTAAACAGTAATTGAGAGTACTTCGGAGAGTTTTGTAGTATTGAAGCGACTTACTGTCATCAGATCACTAGATAAAAAAACTCCGGGCAGTACAGGTGTGAAAACTGAACAGGTACAACTAACAATAATAACATGAGATGATTTTTGTCAGGTGTGCGCAAATGTTCCGCATGATATCTTTTGAAGGCTAAAACCTGAAGATACAGTAAAAAGCACTTCACGCTGGAACTTTTTTTTGCACATACCTAATATCAGACCGTGAAAAGAAATCTGCGTGATTCCAATATAAAGCGACCTTGAACGGAGTATGGTCGGGATTCAGACTGTCTTTGGTCACACAAGCGGAAAAGACTCTGTGCATTCAAAACCTTTGCTTCCGTCAGTCCCATTTTTATCCTATTTGTCTGCTGGGGTGAGGATGACACAGCCAGGGTAAGGCTATGAAAGGTGTGAATTTAGCTGCAATCGAATTCCCCTCTTATATTCTTTTTTTTTTCCTGTTTAGACCGCGTAGTTGTTGACATAGACAATCGTATATCTATACATGTAATATATATTTTGATAAACAACGTGTCTGTACACTTCGACAGTCACGCTTCCGTCCGTCACGTGTCCGCCTGTCACGCTTTGAAAATAAAGAGCTTAAAAAAAGTACCTTAAAAGGGGTCGAGGTAGAGAAGTTCCGAGGATGGAATCGCAACACAGAGACCAGAGAGAGAGAGAGAGAGAGAGAGAGAGAGAGAGAGAGAGAGAAGCGGGGCATGAGTATGAAAAAGGTAGCTAGTGAAACATAAAGAATTTTGTTAAAGAAGAACGGCTGAACTCGGCAGTCGTGAAAAGAAAAGGGGAGACAGTAAAATGAGGTGGAAGTGAATTCACTTTCAGGCAATAAGTATGTAAAGATCAAATTCACTTCCCAATTGTTATGGTTGCCAGACTAGATCGTTAACCATTACCCCACTCTGATGCTTAGCATAGTCTGGCACCAGGCAACAAGTGTGGGACACCCAGTGAGAATCGAACTTACCACCCAACAGTGGTTGTTTTCAAGTCACACTAATCATCCCCACTCAGTCCGTGGGGCATCTAGTGAGGATCAGACTCACCACCCTAGTTAATTAGTCTGCGAGAAGAGGATTGTGTTACACATATTTTGCAAGGTAAACTTGTACCGACAGGAAATACGTACCTATCTCAATCAGGAGACAAGCCACCTTGGATAGAGCGTTGCAATATCCAAACTTTTAAATGTCCTAGATTGATATATTTTCATTTAACTGATAAATAAAAGAATTCCACGACATTGTTGATTGTCGGGATACCATTGCTAGACCCTTTGAGGCATATCTCAGTTCAATGAAGGTTACATGGTGGTATTAGTAGCCGGGAATAATCCCCGACGTTAACTTTTGGGACCGGTAGATTCATGTAATTCTCAAGTGTATTAGAGCGAAGTGAATACAAACTACCCCAGTCAGGTTTTGATCTCGATTCGACAATTCCATTTATCAATTTTTGACAACCTCTATGATGTACATTGGATATCAGTGAGAATTGGATTGTCACTGATTGTGAAATCATGCAAGTGTTAATGACAGGATAGGACTACTATCATATGTATGTATATTACTAATGATTTTCCATTGAAATGCATTGGAAACTGAGAAGAAAGAATTTTGATTTCTTGGAATTCAGATATAGAGCTTTGTATTTAAGAAATGGACATTTTGGCCCGACAGAATGAATAATAAATTGCCTTATGTTACACAGAAACTTATCTGAAATAATTTCCCGTCGTTACACGGTTATTATATCATTTAATTTAGACTACGTAAATAGCATAAACAAAACGGGAATCGAACCTGACACCTGAGATAACCGCTTCAATGTAGCGATGTACTTACCATTGTGCTTAACAGCCCGCTGGTAAGGCAAAGGCCGAATAACTGCTTTCAACCCAAATTCTCGTCTCGTTTATTCTCCGTCTTTTTGTCTCTTTCAAAGCGACAGTATGTGTTTAAAAAATGTATTATGAATTGCGTTATGTTACACAGAAACTTATCTGGAATGATTTCTCATCGTTTCACGGTTAATACATCACTCAATTTAGACAATGTAAATAGAATAAACTATAAAAGAAAATGGGGTTTCGCCGCAGGAATCAGCTTTTCAAAAAGGTGCAACATGCCAATGTCAGATGATGATCAAGGTGTACATAGATAATTAAATGAACAAATGAAATTGAACATTAGTTCATATTCAACATAGAGTACGTGCTAAGATCTATGTCCAAGCTACAACGCATGAAAGTTTCAGCACTCTATGTTCGTTCTTAAGGGTTTTAGAGCAAACACGATTCGTAGCTGAATTCATACAATGAAAGTTAGCAGTTATCTTTGATCCCGCTAATTTTTTAGCGGTTTATCAGTTTAGCGTTTTTGTTTCTGTGAACGCATTACAACTGATTTTACTATAGAAATGCATAGAACCTCAGGAATCAATTCAAGTGTTACTGATAGAATAGAGCTATTAATCATATATAGAGGATATATGATTTGATTTATTTGGATCCCTATTCAACGCCCTAAATAAGGATCTAAATAAATCGAATCATTTGTCTGAAGGAGTCCAAACAAGACAGAAACATAAACGTGTTTGTGTAGCGAACCCTTCATTTCATCGTATTTAAAGCTCTGCTCCAATATATATATATATATATATATATATATATATATATGATAGCCCTGTTCTGTCATATATATATATATATATATATATATATATATATATATATATATATATATATATATATATATATATATATACTGACAGAATAGGGCCATTATATATATATATATATATATATATATATATATATATATATATGATAGCCCTGTTCTGTCATTATATATATATATATATATATATATATATATATATATATATATATATATATATACTGACAGAATAGGGCCATTATATATACATAAATATATATATATATATGTATATATATATATATATATATATATATATATATATATATATATAAACTGACAGAATAGGGCCATTATATATATATATATATATATATATATATATATATATATATATATATATATATATACTGACAGAACTAGGCTATTATGTGTATAATGGTTCATGTCACCCATACTGACACGACTCAAACGATCATAAAGCCATTTCTTCCGAAAAAAAATCAAATATCTTTGTTTATTTACTGAATATTGCATTTTGTTTTTTTTTCTTCCTCTCCAAAGCGTTTGTCTTTATCTACGACTAACAACTGGCTATCATGAAAGATTGACACAATGTGATCGGATATAAGCAACGTCACCTGTGTGTGCACGTGTATTAACGGAGTTGGTAAAGAGCGGGAATGTAGTCGATAAGACAATTCCCACCAGTCCAGAGCGTACGTCTGCTCTTGCAAATCAGTAATACCCAGGTATATTCATGCACTCACGAGTGACTTTGTTGACGAAAGAGAATCCGCACGTGTAATAATTAGCGATGTTCAGGTGTCATCTGCTGCGCTAAGGGACGCAGTAAGATAGACCCTTATTCATGCAACAGACGTAGTTAAATAGAATTTCACGCATGTTCTAGTGACGTAATAAAATGCAGGATTTGAGAAATGCTATAAAGATATGAAAAGTAATAAAAACAAAAATAACCCATTTGTGATCAACAGAACTTAATTCTCCAAGCTCACAGCAATACAAATCTCTGTTAACAATTTATATAAAATGCCATATGTATATCCATATATTTCATATATGCCGTCTTTTTTTTCAGCATTTAGATTATCACTTCATTGCTATTGTCACAGCAAAGAATCAAGGGTAACCTGAATTGACGAAAAGGCTTTATTTGATTATATTGTTCATTCACCTCTGCCAATGAATTTTGAAAAAAGTATACACATTCACGCTTGTATGTCGGTCTCTCCGTCCGTAAGTCTCTCTGAACAATATCTCAAAACGTTCCAAATGAATTTCAATTGAATTAGATGAAAGTATGACGGAGGAAGGAGTACATGCATTCAACGCTTGTGCATGTCTGTCCGTCTGTCCGTTTGTTAGTCCGTATGTCTCTCTGTTTGTCTTTAAAGTTTCGCGTCAGATATTTCTCGCTGAACGATGGTTCATGGTCGAGTAGTTATTGATAACGACAAAATCAATGCATTACTTGTGAATCATCAAAGTTATACGATATCAAGATTCCTTAAAATAGAATCAATTTTTATATAAAAGTTTTGGGCGTTTTTCCCCACATATCGCTCGGTCAATGAAACTATAGTAGCAGTAAGCAGAATCAGTTGTTGCCGAGTAACACATAACACAAACGCTCAAATACCCCCTATCCTTTTTTTCTCTCTCTCGGACAAGCAGCCTGCCTTGAATGAGATAATTTCAAAAAGCTGAATTTAAATGAAGTTGCAGTAGTTGAAAAAGAAAACGATGGAAACGAAGTATAAATTCAACTGTTCAAGCGAATAATTTCTCATTTACAAATTAGATATCGGTAGGTCCCATTTAGGCCTTCCGCGGGAAATAGCTTAATCCGCTCGATTGGGCGGATTTCCAGCTCGTTATAATGATCATAACTATTATCATCACTCAAGAGTAATGAGGAGAAGAGAAGAGGCTATGACTTAGTAACGATGACGGTAACTTAAAACCTGTAATCATTATTATTATCATTGTTATTATTATTTCTTCTTCTTCTTCTTCTTCTTCTTCTTCTTCTTCTTCATCTTCTTCTTCTTCTTCTTCTTCTTCTTCTTCTTCTTCTTCTTCTTCTTCTTCTTCTTCCCATCATCAGTCAATATTTGGTCTTTAGTATCACTTGATTATACCTGGTTAATACCCGGCTTTCATTCTTGGGAAGGAGACCAATTATGAATAGCAGTATGAAGGTTGTGGGTCGGGTCATATGCCGTGAAGGGATAGAAATTGAAGCCGGTCGCAGACAATGGATATGGCTTTACGTCTGTATGCATTGATAAACTAATCACGAGGGAGCGGGAAACGAAACGCACCTGAACGTTGGAAAGATAGAAGTGCGGCCGGCCCTTCAAGAGGCAAGTGTTAATACTTTTAAGTACTCTCGTGTTGACAGACTGCAGAGATGGGAGACTCAATTTGTCTGCCCAGTCGCCTCAACTCTACCTTGACAAATGTAAGTGGCTAACACACATTAACCCCTTCCTACCCAATTAACGAACTGCTATCTTCCTGAGCCCACTTGAACGATGAGTCTTTGTTTCAACAAATACAATCTTTTTCTTTCTTTCTTTCTTCAGAAATTTCTTTCTCTCAGAATTTGTTTATTTCTTTTAGAATTTCTTTTTTATTCATTCATTTTTTTCTTCATTTCATGATATCTTTTTTCTTTTTTCTCTCTTCCCTTTAGAATTTCTTTCTTTTAAAATTTCTTTCTTTCTCCGCTTTTTTCTATCTTTCTACGCTTTCTTCCAGAATTTCTTTCTTTCCTTCGGATTTTGTTTCTTTTTGGATTTCCTTCTTTCTTTATTTCTTTATTTCTTTCTTTCTTTCTTTCTTTCAGAATTTCATTCTTTCAAATTTTTCTTCCTGGCTTTCAGAATTCCTTTATTTCAGGATTTCTTTCTTTTTACAACTATTTATCTTTCTTTCTCACTTTCTTTAAAAAAAATATCTCAGAATCCCTTTCTTTTCTCTTTCTCTTTCTTACTTTCTTCTCCAGTTTTGTTTTCTATAACCTTTGTTTTTTTTAAAACCTTTGTTTTCTTCTCGCACCTTCAATTTTTATGCAGACCCTTTTCTTCACTTTATTTTCTTTCATCGCACCTTTATTCAGCCAAACATTCCCTTCAAACGAGGAAACCAATTTTCTAGACCGTTAGGGCAGAAATATTTAAAATGAAATCAGGTGGAGGGAAACCATAAATTGACTAAGCGACACAAATACAAGCACATTATTATTTCCAAAATGTAGTTTAGTTTTGACACAAGGCTACTAATATGGAGCACCCACTAAATCACTACTCAATGATAATGTTTTGTAAAACCAGCTTGTTAACCATCAACCCACGGTGATGCATCATATATATATATATATATATATATATATATATATATATATATATATATATATATATATATGTATATATATATAGTGATAGCTGTTTCGTGATATTACAACTGTTCAGTGTGGGTATGGACTATCCATTATACCATCCAGTACCACGAAGTAGGATCGAAACCTTCGCTTCAGACCCGGAGGCTGGCATCTTTCTCTGCCCCACGGAACTGGAAGGTCAGTAAGATTGAATTTAATCGATATATTTACTCACGCATACAATCCTACGCTGGAAGAGCATTTCATATGAATATTGGTTAGAAAAATGCGTATCTGTGCTGTGTGTTCATACAATTGAAAAACTTTGAACAAGAATATTTTAACACATACAGACAATATGATATCAATGTACTGGCACAAAATGACCGTTCTTAATGGTATGAATCCACAAGGAATCTTTGTAAAATAAGATTGCTCAATTTAACCGCTACATTGATATTTTATCTCATTTCGGTTTTGATAATAATAAAATGCTTTTTGGTCGGTCGGCTGATCCCAGTTACGTTAAGCAACAGAAATAGGAAGAAAGGAAGGAAAGACGATGTGTGATGTCATTAAAAGTGTGACATCATTAAGAAACCAACCGTCATAATAGAATGTACGAGTTTGGTGCTTTTTTGTATTAAAAAAGACAAAAATAACTAGAAAAAAAAATAACTAGAGACAAAAGTAACCCCAAAAGACATAATCCCCTCAGCCCAAACGCCAAAAATGGCCAATTACTATTTCTATTGAAAAATTCACATCGTAATATTTTTCAAGTATGAGAACCAATTGACTCAAAGAAAAATTACCTACTCTACTTCCTTCTCGTCTTGCCTCTACAACCTCAGATGGTGGACACATCATTGAACTTATGGTTCTTGCTTTTATTTGCTTTATTCCCCAAGATATAAAATAAGCATTTCTAATCCAGTTTCCCTCCTAAAAAGTTGGCCGATCCCTGATTCAGATGATAGTTTCAAAGCAATAATCTATAGATACGACAACATGAGTTCATGCCTACGAGGTGCTACCCAACAGTTCTGGGTATTTGACAATGAAAAAGCATTTTCTACTCTATTGCCGAATATCCATCAAATCCCTTGCTCACTGGCTCAAAAGAGATACTGCTCACAAAGTGTTGCTGCAACCGTCTGTACTACCTCCAGTTTCCGTGCACAATTCAGATTCCACGAACTTTTGAGTAATTCCGCGTATATATGAATGTAATTTTCCCCTCATTAGGTCTCTCCTCTCCCCCTCTCTCTTTCGATCATGTACACATTTATCTAAGGGAGGTCTATGGTGAAAGGTATCATACAAACAATTAAACAGCAAAAATGGAGATGGGCTAAACACTTACCGAGGAGAAATTATAGATGGAACAGAAGTCTAACCGGTTGGTTCCCTGACGGGACCGTAAACGCGGTGGGAAAAGACCAGACACAAGGTTGAGGGATGGGATGGGAAAGTAAGACTCGGCGGGAATCAGCGCAATCGTGTTCGTCATGGAAGGAGATGGAAAGAGCTTTGTCCAGCAGAGGACTTGTAATGGCTGCTGCTGCTGCTGATGATGGTGATGATAAGTGCATCGCCTTGCAACAGTGCATATTATGGTTAATAATATTTGTTATTATATATAAATCTAGTATTACTTGTCTGTGTGCAGGACGGTGTGGAAATATATGTACACATATCTGCAAAAGCGGATGTACATAAGACTTAATAATAATATTTCTCGGAAACCTCCAGCTGTATAAATATGTTTCTATCCATATAGTTGTATGTGCACATTGACTTGGCCCACATGTGGAGAGCATCTGTTCTAAGAGGTCCGTGCAAAAAGATATACGTATACACTCACTGATTTCTTTGACCTGGATATCGACCGCATGCTTCAGATATACACGTGGAGATTGGGTGTATATCATGGCTCATCTTGTAATGATCGTCATTCTTTGATCATTCACCTCAGTTCCAGTCTTGGTTCAATCTATGATCTAGTAGATCGTCTGAGTACCACAGAGAGTACAGCAATACCTTGAAATTTGCGGTTTTTGATTAGTGCGGGCTCAGTACGTAGTGCAGTTATGGTATTGTACAAATTAGTGTAACTAAGTATAAGGGGAAAATATTCATGATGAAAAAATCCAAAAATACGCACTATTCAAGTTACACCTATACCTCTCACTCAAGGCATTTCTCAGGGCAACGGAATTACTCTAAGTAAGATGTGGCATATTATACTGGGTTTCATGGTACCAGTAACCGGATTGGAAGAGGTGGAACCAGACTGCCTTACGGGCTCAACCCCTGCTCTGGACTCGGGATGTCCGTCTCCTTAACTGGTTGATAATCAAGGCTATGGAGCCCAGTCTACCCAACTATTTACCCCTAGCAGGTAGCGAACCAAAGCTAGAAAATCCCGTCTCCCTCACTATTCAACCATAGCTGGGTCAGATTCATGCCTTTTCTAAGAGAAACAGTGCAAAGTGAATACCAACTAACTCGGTCGGAGTTTTAATCAGATTTTCTGATTCAATTTTCTGTGCTCTCAACCATTGGGCCACCCGGTCCCCCAATCATCTCTTAGCTTGGTATAACTCTATGAGTGATTGGGACAACCATCATCATCTTTCTAATTTGGATCAATATGCTCCGACCGAAGCACACTTCAGCCTCTCTCACAAGCAAAGTGTATCCAGTAATTATAAATGAGTTCTAATTAGAATCTTTGCCCTTGTTCAAATAACTACAGCAAGAATCTTATTCGTCTAAATGGATGAAATGGTATTTGCCAAAAATTGTTCTTACGCTCAAGTCAGAATAAACGTGCTAGGATCTCGTTCGATTACCGAAGTAAAACATCGGTTGCTCGGAATGTTTTCAATTTTGTAATCTGGACATTTGAAACAGTTTGAATTGGAACAAGAGAAAGAACAGACAATTATTGACTATTTGGCAACATTTACCAACCTTTGTTTCCGTAACAAAACTATTTCTTTCCAAGTGAATTCTCAATTTGATCCCCGTCAAAACGTCCAAAATAAAAAAATGAATTATCATTGCATCAAAAATAAAACGAAAAATATCGCCCAAAATGCTACATAATTCATTGGAAAAAAATATTATAAATATGAGTGTGAAATATATACATTGATTATAAATACTGTATAATCAGCTTTCTTTTCTTCTCTATTTATTTCTTGTACTTTCTCGTATTCATTTATCCCTGAGAATTGATTTTAAAAAAATACTATGACGTAGAGAGACGTGAAAGAGAAACGAGATAAAACAGCGCTCCGAGAAAAAGAGATCACTCTATCACTCTTCAACAACTGTATTTTCGGGTTACTCAATTCCTTACAAACGATGTTAACTTATTTGAATCTGGTCATGACAACTGGCACTACTGTTACCCTCATATTTCACAACTTTTTCAGCTACCTGGCAAAGTCCAGATAATTGAACCACCGCAGCCATCAAAGATGGTAGAGGGTTCTATATATTTCTTAACGTGTGCGTATGTTCGTTTGCTTATGAATTCGTTTGTGTGGTCCAACGCTCTTAGCCATACCGTTTTGTCCACAGATGTGAAAACTGGCATCAGTTCTCCCCGTAGACCCATTCTAAAAAGGATTTTTATTTTTTATTTTGGAGAAAAATACTTCTTTTGTCCATCTTTGTGCCTATCAGTAACATCTTGATTCTCCAGAATCAAGATATTTCTAGATGTTTTCTTTACTCTGTTTTAGATGTTTTCCAGTGAAAAACACCAGTGATGTCATAAATGGAATTTTTTTTTATAAAATTATTTTTTTCCTTCTAACAAATAGATAAATGCATTCGTACTGAAATACATACAATACAAAAGTTGCGGGAATCATCTTCAGTCAGAAGAAAAGTAGGAGTTGTGTTTGACCCTGGATTAGCCAGGCTTGTCTTTTCAAATCCTGCTCCGAAGGGGCAAAGTGAAAAAGAGTTCCCCAAACGCCCCCACCACCACCACTGCCAAAGTAAAACGTCTATTTCCACCGAATCCGTTCTCCCAGGCTGCGTGCCCCGATCGCAATATAAGAGGGTAGCGTCAGGGCATTCCCTGGGAACTGGATAATTTCGCCCTTTGTGCCACGTTGGGGCCCACATTGAGAAAGGCATTGTGCAACATATCCTCACTGTAGGATGACGTTGAAACACCTCTAAATACCGTCGAAGAGGACTCCAAGCATTTGGGCGTCTCTCAAATTTAACACCCTAAGCGATAATTTCACTGCAAGTGCGAATCTTTCTTTATTTACCGATTTTGCCACACTTACGACATTAATTTAACCGCCGAACAAATTTGCTTTTTCTGGCTTAAACTGCTTAAAAATCTGCTAAAATCGGCCCAAATCAGCCAAAATCGACCAAATATATGCTAATTTCGGCTAACTCTATGGCTAAAAATATCACATACTCATTATAAACTTCCCCATGGAGTTTAGTTTTGATTCCCTGTATGACTAAAACCGGTTAAATTCTCCCATTTTTAGCCTACTTCATGGCTGAAGATATTAAGTATGTTTTGAGTTAGCTATGAAATAAGATTAAATCGGCTTTTTTTTTTTTTTGTGAATGGCCAAATTTCCGGCTATCTGTGATTGCAGACTTTTATTAGCTAAATGGGGAGAATATCGGCTAGATCGAGCCGAAAGACAGCTGATTTGGCATCCCTGCTGTCAACGCTCTTACAGTTAGGTGACACAGGAATTCGGTCATAAATGTCTTTTATCGGGAAACTCACCCTACTCGTTTTCATCTGGCTGAGGTCAGTCCATGATGGAGATTAACCACTTAGAATCTGGAACTACTCAATGATCTTTTTCCGCCGGACATCACGACTCACTGCGTGGATCCCCAAAGATCACATGCGAAACCATGGCCAATAGAATATAAGATGGCGTCACAAACTAAACAAGTTCTGAAAGTATTGGCTCAGCGACGCTCATGATAGAGAGGTCTGGGGGAAAGGTATATATATCAAACGACGGACGCTAAAATGCTGCTGCTGCTGATTCTCATGAACGTTGACTCTGTGGCTCGGTTGATATACTCCTCGGCCTTTCTCAGTTGAATGTGGCGTTCGGTAACTTCAAGTTTAAAACAGAACTCTTTATTTTAAAGAAAGGGGTATAACCATTCTTCGATCGGGTTGAAATGACAGAACTCGAAACTCAAATAGATTATTGTCTGATGATAGTTTTTTGATATCGTGGCATTTATCTCTCCCTTCTGTTTTGGTAAGCTAACAGTCCGTCCGATTAACGAAATGAAATAGCCTGCTCAGGACGATAGGGCCTTAATTCTCTTCAGAGTACTCACTTAGGGACATCAAACTCTTATCCCAGCGTCCTTTCCATCTTTGTAGATAGTATGCAAAATTCTATTTCAGCATTGCCATCGGCTGGTGTTCACGTTCTCCTTTATCTCGGTAACCTTCTGAAGGCTTTGCGGAAAAGGCAAAAATTGCAGACAGCCAAATCTGTACTGTACGGGTGCTCAAAGGCCTGGGTGACTCAACATCTGCCTGACACGTAAAGAATCGGCAGGCTAGGCCATTGCATATGAGACGGTCGCTCAATACACACATGCACACACATATACACACATGCACTCGCTCAATGGTCTGACAATGCTGACTGAATGATGTCACAAGAGAGTGTCTGTGAAAGCATGCGCAGTCAGATCTGCTATGATATGTTGCCAAATTTCATCAAGGCTGCACAACCTGTTCTCGAGATCTTCAAACTGGCTTTACACAACCCGAACAGATCTGATACATTTCAAGTGATGTGCTGGTGTATGCATATAAGTGGTTTTGGATGTTCAATTCCATACCAACTTGCTCATACAGACACTTGCGTTTAAAGTGATGATATCAAATATTTTATTCTCGCAAGCTTGTATTTCAGCTTTGCTATAAGGATTTCCCGTCATGAAATTCTTATTTCCCCCTTCTTCTCCTTCTTATCTTCCTCCTACTCCTTCACCCCTTCTTCTTCTCATCTGCCTCTCTTTTTCTTCTTCTTCTTCTTCTTCTTCTCCTTCTTCTTCTCCTTCTTCTTCTTCTTCTTCTTCTTCTTCTTCTTCTTCTTCTTCTTCTTCTTCTTCTTCTTCTTCTTCTTCTTCTTCTTCTTCTTCTTCTTCTTCTTCTTCTCAAGCAGCCTTGAGGATTGTCCTTCTACATTGTGGACTACGTGACAACGTATCTAATTCAGCCTACACTCATCTACTGTGTCTGTGTGTACGTTCGGAAATCCTTTCGCCTGTGTACGTATACTCTTGAAGATACTTGTGTCTATACGTGTCTATGGAAGCCCATAACTACACAAAGCATGTTTTAAGAGTACCACAGGACCCGCAACAAGATGCATCTGTAATTGTCAATACGTCTTAGCGAGAACGTCTATTCGTCCCAGCTTGCCGCGATGTGTGCTTATTGAGTTTCTTCATAGCACTCTACTCGGACACAGACCCATGCATAGCTGGTAATAGACCCAAGCCGGACTGGAAATGTATCATCATCATCATCATCATCATCATCATCATCGCCACCACCACCACCATCATCATCATCACCACCACCACCACCACCACCACCACCACCACCACCACCATCATCATCATCATCATCATCATTCTTTCAACGTCCGCCGTTGGACATAAACCTCTCCCAGGATACGCCACACTTCTCTATCATGGGACAGTACTTTCTGAATTTGTCTAGCTCGTCTCTCCATCTAATGTGCTGCCGGCCTCGATTGCGCATGTGATCTCGGGAGATCCATTTCGGGAGTCGCGATATAGTAATAAACTTTCATGCTGGCACGTTAACTTATCATCATCAGTCTTTCAACGTCCGTCGTCGGACATAGACCTTCCCCAGGATTCGCCGCACTTTTCTATCGTGGGCGTCGCAGAGCCAGTACTTTCTGAATTTATCTCCCCCGTCTATCCATCTAATACTCTGCAGGCCTCAGTTGTGCATGTGATCTCTGAGGATCCAACGTCGTGAGTCGCGGTGTCCATCGTTTGACTGTCATTCTTGTAACGTGGCCAGCCCACGACGTATTTGCCATCACGAGAGTGAGTAGGCCCATGTCAACGGGTCATCTAGTTCTTCCTCTGCTCTGGTCTACACGGACATCACTAGTTTTACAGGTTTAAAGTATCATTCCTTCTAATTTTTAGTAGCCAGTATGCGCAAAAATCTAAACAGTCTCGTTGTTGTTACAATACCAATTAATACCAATTTTGTTTCAATTTTTCAATTCGGGAGCCACTCTCGAATTCAGAGGAAAAACCATCAAAATATTGTCAACACTGGGCTCACAAATTCAGAAAAAAACAAACCAAAAAACATCAAAATCGGACCACCCTGGATGTACATATGTGCGCTCTTAATGCATATCTAAATATAAACTTGAAATTGTTTCAGGATCAATTTTAGCTCAGCTCACATCTCATTGCTAATAACACTCTATTGGCATTTTTAATATAATGTAATTATGATAGCATTCTACGATGTAATGAATTTACTTGAGATTTCATTCTATACTTTGAACTTTTTTGTTCAGCTTTTTGTTCCATCAATTAAAAAAAATCAATGAGTATTACTTATAATTATGTAATGTAATTTCAATGAACCAATAGCATCAGCACCCAGCGATTCATAGATTATTTTTATCACCAAAGTTGTCAGAAACGGTTAAATTAAAACTCATTCAATTACAAAGCTAGCTGACAAGTTATCCAGATGCTTCATGTGCAAACCTTCACACATACCACAGTTTATGAAATTCTATAGTAAATTATACCGGCAGGGGGCAAATAAAGCAATTACCATAGCAGTGGTGCATTTTGAATTCGGTATACGTAGGCAAGTTTTCGGCTTTTTTTAAATCCTTGCCTACTGACAAAGCTTGAGTCAGTTTCTGCGTTAATAAACTAAATATTTCTGGTGGAAGGAAAGGAAGAAAAAGAATGATGATTAATCACCATATTTTTGCAATATGGGTCTTTTTTGTTACTCCCCTCCACGCTAAATAATTATAGCTATTATAGCACACAGAGTTTTTGTTTGCTAAATAAATGTAGGTAAAAAGAAGTTGAAAGCTTCAACACAAGCTAATTTTTGCTCAGACTGATTGACTGCCCCTGATCCCTAGCCCTGGGTTGGTATCTCGATTAGATCGTTATATAGCTGAGATTTCCCAAATGCCCTCATCTTTGTTTGATTCTCATTCATTTAGCAAAAAAAAGTTTGTCTTCCAAATTCACTTTATAAATCCCGGTGAATTTTCAAAATAAAAAGTGTGTTGTAGATGGGTCCATCACAAAACTCCAACGGAACTGACAAAATCCTTTAAGACGAAAGACTCTGAACAAAATTCCTTCAGGAGAAAATACTCCTACCTTTACCGGACAAAATCCCCATGCAGTAAAAAAACGAAAACGTAAAAAAAAAAAACAACGGAATTTGTTAAAAGTTTACAATAATTTTCTAACGAATCCACTTTGATAATACTTACTACTGCAAGTTACAATGTTGATCAGTCCAAAATCATCAATTAAGAATGTCAACATAGCACTACGAATATTTTAACTTAATTTGTATTAAATGAGTCTAATTTTGTAAATTTGAATCAATAAAAGTTTTATTGCGATTTCGTTTTTATTTACGTTTCACAGGAAGAATGAGTAATGATTCTAAAAGAAATAAGTAACATTTTAAGACACTGTTTTATGACCAAAATCAGTAATATCTGTTAATTTTTACTTTTAGATGACCTAAAAGTCACACAAACTCTAAAAAGTATAATTTTCAATTGGAAGAATCTAAAGATATTGTTCTAGAATATTACTTATTTCATTTTAAAGTGTCACTTATTTTTCAAAATTGTAAGAAAGATATTAAAAAGTTTCAACAAATTCTTTTTTTTCTCCTTAGCGGGTTTTTTGTCCGGCTGGGATGGGAATTTTGACCGGTGGAGGATTTTGTCCTGCGTTTTATTTTTGTCCTCGTGGATTTTATCTGGTGGGGGTTATGTCCTGTTGTACACCACTATCCCTATATATTCTTTCTATGCACTCCTTAATGGTAAAGAGGAAGTCTAATAAAGGAAGGCACATTTTAGGTTCCTGCTTTCTCCAGCATCTTCTTTGTTAAATTGATAAAAGATGACTCATTTTCTGTTCGGAACCGTTTCCAAATGCCTTAGTTGTTGGTAGCAAACTTCAGCTGAGGCGGTTAGGTTATCGTTTAAAAATTCCTCATGGCTGATTCCGTGAATAAGTCACTAAGCACTCACCAAGATTTTCTCCGGATGAAGCTCGCCTCTCGACTGAGCCAGTGATGACTGCGTTTAAAATTGTGAAAGGAATCAATTTCAAAACCTCAGTAAGAGCTCTATCTAAAAACCTAGTCCTGCTGAGAATGCAGTAACCTTCAGACCGCTGCTCGCAATTTTTCATGGACGGTTAATGACGGACCTATTCCCAAACTGCTTACACTTTCCCAAGCTTCTTGAAATTTCGAAAGACAGTCATATGCCTAACATTGACTTGGTCCGTAAATTTCCTGATTGAAACAGCAGAATTTATAACAACTACTGGCTCGTTGAAGAAGACAAAACAATCACGTATAAAAACAGGAAATACAGTTTTCTACAACACGGAAACGGAATTCCGTGTGAACTGAAGAAACGTATAGCAATATGTACAGGGAAAAATCATGCTCAACATCACATGAGGTGATCACAAGACAGTGTAGAAAATTCAAAAAAAAAGATGAGTCAGGGACATCCGAGAATCCATTAGGAAACACTAAGGGCAATGGGATGGTCATGTTGCAAGAGTGGCGGTCAACAGCTGGACATCGCAACTCACAACGTAGATTCCCAGACATCATATGCGAAACTGTGGCCAGCAAAATATAAGATTGTGTGATGAACTAAATGAAGTATTGGCTCCGCAACGCCCATGATAGAAAAGTTTGGCGATTTTTTTGGGGGGGGGATTTATGTTCAACAACGGACGCTAAAAGGTTGATGAGCATCATCATAGCGGGGTTCGTCTGTATAATGACCGAAAACCTCAAAAGGGTGCTTCGCCATGGAACAGTAGTTAGCAAGCATGACTCTCAAACAATTTTCACAGATTTGCATTCGATCCTCACTGGTTGGCCAGCATAATGACATTGTACTTACTTGGATGAATTTCTACATAACACAGGACAAACGTTTTGGAATACTAAAGCAAGTAGGCCACGCTGAGGGCACGGTTTGCCTTTATAATCATGCTTGGAGTCGGCACCAATCAACTTGCTACTATTAAAACGTGAATTCTTTACCTGAACGATCTATCCACTGAGCTACCACTGTTATTACTCACTTGCATTAACTGTGTCATTTTGTTGACGATATGTGAATTTAGAAGCCCGGGCTTCTGTAGCCATGTAGTTGAGCGTAGGTGTGTGAGTAATCGTATGAACGTTTCTTTTCGTGAACATAAATATGCAGGGATTGAGGTGTCCGCTTAGTTTCAAAAATATGTTGACGTTAGTGGAGACATTCCGGGACTTTGACAGAGAATCCACATACGCAAATGGTTAGATAATCTTTCAATGCCATCTGCAATGTAAATGATCTCAAGAAAACAGGACAGCACTTAGTATATATATGTACACGTATTTATATTATTTGCATTACCGTTGTCTGTTTAGCTCAATAGTGAGAGCAACACTGTGTTAAAGCGGCTACCTTATCGGTCATAGGTTCGATTCCTGCGTCAGCCCAATTTTCTTCAATTGTTTATTCTATTAACGTTGTCTATGCCAACGGATACATTCACCGTGTTATAACGGGAGATCATTTCAAATAACAGTTTCAATACATCGCAATTTATAACTATATATATGTTTGTATTGTGGATGTGAAGCGATCCGACTGAATGTAGATGAAAAGTACAATAACCAAACACAGAAACATTCCCATTCTCCTCTCCAGCATCGAACATGCAAATAGCATATTTTTTTCTGTGAACCACTGTCAATATTTTTTCTCTGAAAGAGATGGCTGGTTTACGTCGGAATGCATCAATCTACAACTACGAAATAATAAATAAGTTTGAGATGTAACAAATATCCCTTGAGTTTTTCTTTTCACTTTCCAATTGCCATTTTCATCCGCAATCATATATATATATATATATATATATATTTGTGTGTGTGTGTGTGTTTGTGTGTGTGTGGGTGTGTGTGGGCGCGTGTGTGTGTGTTTCCTCCGCTTTACAAAAGTTTCTTTGCGTCACTTGGCTTTTATGAGAAGACTTCAAGATACCACATCTTAGAACTGTGTCCGTGAGCATCTGTGATTTTTAAAAATCTATTTTTGTGCATCCGTTTGCAAGATGTGTCCTAAGATATCAGTAAAGCTCAAGAGTGCTCATAAGGGTGTTACTCGTAGCACAATATAGTAGACATAGAAAAAGCATTTTTTTCCAAAAATATAAGTTAATGATTAATACTTCTTCGCTGGTCGCCATTTTGGCTTTCAAAAGGTTTCATGGGAGCACTCCTCTTCCGAATAAGGAAGAAGCACATTTATATACATATGCAGAAGTCCTTGAAATTTCGTAGGGGTTCGGGTGCCGTCCCCTTCGGGAGATAAAAACTTCTCGAATACCAACCTCTCCGCCCACCTAACACACACTTAAGGTTACAAAACTTGCAAAATAGACACTAACAAAGAATGGTAATCATTTAATTTAGTGGATAGAGAAATAGATAATAAAAATCAAGACAATGAGAATTCGTTTTACAGTCCGTAATTTATATCGACTGAATAGTGGGAAAAATCAGCCAGATGTTGCTGAGAAATGGCTGATTTAGCAATCCTGCCCCTTGAATACTATTTCGAAGAACAGTCCACCTCAGAGCTTATTTCTCTGTCACCTTAGACTTTACTAACCTAGATACCCGACCCAGACTCTTCGGAGAGTGATACAATGTTACGTACATGGCTTGGCGAGATCAAAGGGCGCCCACACGCGACCAACTGTAGTTTCATATGGGGATGGGTGTGACCGAACAAGTAGGACAAAAAAAGGATGTTTATGAGACGAAGCAAGGTTGCCAATCTAGCTCTTTTGCAGATAGATCTAGCTACATTTAGCCCTTAAATCTATATTCAACTCTCCGCCTACTTCTAATATTTTATCATCCATGAAATGACTAATGAATTGTATAATTCCTTTTCAACTAAAATTGAAAACTAAGTACATTTAGCTTCGTATTCAATTTGTGTTTTTTATTGCTCTTTAAATTCTTAGATATTCAGATATTAATGGATTATCTAAACCTTCTGGTGCTAGATCTATGTTTTGTGCATTTCACCCCATAAGTTTATAACTGGCTCTACACTCATTTTCAACTCACCGAACCCTCTTCAAATTATTATTTAAAGAGCGAGATTTTGTCTACGTTAATTAAATTTATTTTGATTGAAACGAACAATTCTTTTTGTGTGCAATTTACAAACATAATTTGTCTGCGTTGTCGAACTTTATAAAAATATCTTATTTCACTATATGTGCAATATACGTGACTCAAACACGACAATTTTAGTTGGAACATGTTTTGTTTCTCAGAAGTCCATAAAGCTTTCCTTTATTGATGCAAAATCCGAATAATCAAGTCCCCAAAATTGGACGGACAAATATATATATATATATATATATATATATATATATATATATATATATGTGTGTGTGTGTGTGTGTGTGTGTGTGCGCGTGTGTAAGGGCATATATGCTGTTCAGGATTTGAAACCGACACGACGGTTTTAAAATCAACATGGTTGAGAACTAAATAGAAGTGACACGAAAAATGAGTCACATCTGTGGTTATACTTACTTATCCCTCATCGTCAAATACGTGTTTCGGGTAATCTACGTTAGTAACTCCTGTGTTCCAAAATATTTAAATGATGTGTAGTATGAAATAACATCCGTATACAAAACATTATGATAATACCCTATATAAAATAACAAACTGCATGTAGTATGACATAAGCTATATTTTAAAATAATAGCTGAAGGAAGTGCTTGATCAACACTGCTGGGGAGCCCAGAGAACCATAATATCAAATGAAAAATTACATAAACTACATTAACAGATATTGGGAAATAATAGACTGAAATGACATGAATATTTGGAATTTTTTTCAATATATCTAGTGTTAAAAGCTGTGAAGCTTTCTACACACATATACACATATGTGTGTGTGCGTGTGCATGCGTGTGTGTGTGTCCATGTTTGAGTTTTTTTCTGTCACTTGTGATTGTATATTGGATATGAAGTGATCCGACAGAATGTAGATGAAAATGGAAAAAAAAATTTTGCTTCTGTTGTTTTAATTTCTCCGCTTGAACCTGTCTGACATGGTCAGCGATTTACTAATTAAGCTGCATAGGTCATTAGCAGACTAAATGAAAAAAATCATAGTATCAAGGCATATAACTACATTCCACCGTATCCGACTTACTATACGTTGTATTCGTGTTTTAGACCTAGTCGTAGTAGTTGACAGAATGGGTTTTTAGTTGTCTGAGTTTCTCAGATGAAGTATGGTCATGATTTATTTTTGACTAGTTTTTCTCATTTTTTTGCCGTTTTTTAAAACTCAGCTTTCATGTCAACTTCACGATCGTTGGATGGGCAACATGGCTGAAAAACAAAGAATTATCGTCCTATGAGTTAAAAAAATGCAAAAATAGAATTAAATAGAAAATAATAATCAACGTATATAAAACGCAATTTGTGTTCACACACACAAACACACACCCATATATATATATATATATATATATATATGTGTGAGAGTGTGTGTGTATGATATATATATATATATATATATATATATATATATATATATATATATATATATGTGTGTGTGTGTGTGTGTAACAATTTTCGATGAGCGCACAGACACTGTGCTTCGTCCTTTGACCCCCCAAATTACCTTGCCCAGACTCGGGGGATCAGTAAGTCCCGTGGAAGTACTTGCATTAAAAGGGGAGGGGTAAGCTCGTTCTGGCGTCCTCGCGACAATAGTTGCGGGTACTGGAGCAATTCTTTGAAGTTACCGTGTACGGGACCCCACATTAAACCGACACTTTCACCTTAGACAGATTATACAAATACTCTTATCCCGGACAGAAGCATTGATCAACACGTTGATACAACCATTGTTTTTGTCGGATAATTCTCTTGTCTTGCAAAATCCTTTTATCTATTTAAAAAAAATAATGGTTACTATGTTCATTTTTTCATGTGTAAGCTCGTGTGCAAGGTCCTGATATTTTCCCCATTATCTTGTTCTTTTTCAGTCTCCACCTGTAATCCACCAGAATGGTCACGTCCATTTTCTGACAGTAAGGGAAACAAGAAACCGTATCCATGCCAGTATTTCAGAGAGACAACCGTATTTGAACCCGGTGTATAAAGGTAAAGTTTTGGCTATTCTTATCGTTGCCCATTGAATTTACTTTTACTCCACAACTCCAGCGTTTTGTCCTAGACATGTTCTGAACTAATCGGACATGAAGAATGAGTTCTAAGCGGGACTCAAATTCGCACCCCTTTCGCCTTGGTAAGCCTGGTCTTCCGTGCCAGTTGCTGTACTGATTGAGTCACTAGTATTACAGTTGACAGACGATTAAATCTACCCCTAAACTTACGCTTTGCCTTTCCCTGGTCGCTTTGTTCGTTTGGTATTAATTTACACACACGTAGTGTTATTGGGTGTAATATTATTTTGATATTTGAGTCTCGGTTCGAGCGTATTCTTTATGTCCGATCCACACTCTTCAATAATGATCGTAACCGGCGGTCTGAATAGTTGCAATAAAAAGCAACAGGAATTAGGATGAAAGAAATACAAGTCAAAATAAATAATGCTTAAATTTAATCAGTCCAATGATTTTCCTCAAAAGTAGAGGAAATCAAGCGAAAAATCACTCTAGGCAAGATATCGGTAGAGCAAACTCAACCTTCAAGAACAAAAATTCACAAAAAGAAGGAAAAACAACCAATGCATCCTTCTGTTAGTCATCTATGGAGCTGGAACATGGAACCTAACCAAAAGATTGACCTTCAAACTGAGAACCATGCAACCGGCACATGCACAACCTTACATGGAGAGATCATAAGACAACACATATAATAGAAAAAAAAACAGGCGTCAAAAATATCATAGAATCCATTAAAAAACTCATATGGGAATGGGCTGGTCATATTGCAAGAATTGCAGACAACCACTAGACACTACGACTCATAACGTGGATCCTCAGAAATCATATGAAAAACATTTTCTTTAATTGTTCATTCTATTTACGTTGTCTTAAATTGAATTATATACCGACCGTGTAACAACGGGAAATCATTTCAGATAAGTTTCTGTATAATATAACGCAATTTATAATTCATATATATATAGATGTATTTGCTAAGCTAAGATTAGTAATATATACATGTATATATATATGTACCGGTATTTAGTAAGCTTGGACATATATAGTATTTCTGCGGATAAAATTTGCTATCCACAGATGATCTGCACCCCAAGCCCTGATTGAACTTCAATTTTTAATGAAGAATGCATCAATCTGTATATACAATGATGCATGCACATATGTATAAAAATCATCCTTATCTTTAGATAATACGTATTTTTTTTTAGCTCAAATCTTCTGGATAAAACGCTATTCATGACACGATCAAATATTAATGGACAAATTTTCTCCATATTATTGGGACAAATGAATATACCAGTCTTCTCCATATTATTGGGACAAATGAATATAAGCATACCAGTCTTCTCCATATTATTGGGACGATTGATTGTAAGCATACCGGTCTCCATATTATTGGGACAAATGAATATAAGCATACCGGTGTCCATATTATTGGGACAATTGAATATGAACATACCGGTCTTCTCCATATTGTTGGGACAAAGGAATATAAGCCTGCCATCATTCTCCATATTGCTGGCACAATGGAATATGATAATCCTGGCTCTAAAGTCTCAAGCCCTAAAGTCGCAGAACTAAAATTACCCTTTAGATAGCACAGAATGCCACATTAGTTCCGTGACTTTTGGTCCGGTCACCGAATATAAGTATCACAATTTTTTTTATTTAATTGGGATAATTGGATTATGGGAATCATCACACACAAAGACTTAGGAAAGACTTGGTTAGCAGCTACCAACCGGAAGAAAACATTTCGCGCCACTTTGACCGCTAAAAAGTGCTAAAAAGCACTAAATCAAATGAAATTAACAAAAACGCTAAATAAGGTCAAGAAACACCAAAAACATACTTTAATAATCAGAAACATGCTCCCCAATGGCGAAAATGTTTGAGCACGCCCGTGCTAGATCCAGGCTTTTTGTGCTTAAAAAACAAGCAACTCGTTGACTTTAGCGCAAAAAGCGCCAAGTTGGCAACATTGTCAGTTCAAGACTCAGAGAAGAATGGAGACAGTGTAGGACTACGGCACTCCTGGGGATGGTGAGTATTAAAATACTTTGGGACATTGAAACCAGAACAGAAGAGTTTATCTGAGCCAGATACCATTACCCTTTTATCCCAGTTTTCCCTCCTCTCCTTTAAGGTCCTAATATTTATCTATTTCTCTTACTTTTATTTAGGTTAATCTTTCTGTTTGCACGAACGGCACTATTTGACCGATTTTCCTTGTTTGCAACAACGAGGCCTGGTTTTCTGACCCAAATCAACAGTTCTTATTACAAATTATGTGACTGTCCTCCGTGACTTCGATGTAATCGTATTTGATGAAGCATTGTTAATTGTTATTAATTTTTGTCTAGTATTTCTTTCATCTTATTTATCTTGCTTTTTATCGCCCTGGGAGTATTTAATGTGTTTGATTTGGATTTTGTAGACTAGGATGGAGCCTGTTCCAAAGGTGCACGTTTGGAACGGGCCGGACTTGATGGTGTGCGGAGCAACCTGCCATAATTAAAATGTAAAATGATTTTTCGTCCGTCGTACGAAACTACAGCTTCGAATTATTTAGGCTCCCCTAATTTTGGTATTTTACATTTAAATTCAGATCTATCGCCAATTCAAATATTTTATATCTAAATCTAGAACTATAATCTTTTTATTAAATTTTTCCAGAAGCGCTGATCCAAGCAACTTTTAACTCGACACTGCAATCCCTGGTGTGCTGACTAATATATATATATATATATATATATATATATATATATATATATATATATATGTGTGTGTGTGTGTGTGTGTGTGTGTGTGTGTGTGTGTGTGTGTATGTGTGTGTGTGCACCACACAGTACAAATCAGGGATATAATATAACATGATGATATAATGCAATATCCAATGTACGATGGGTTCATTTCATAGAATGCCCGATACGTTCAATTTTAAATGTTAAGTTGGTTTAGAGTTGTGTTGGAGATATAGTAGAATAGGGATTCGTTTGTGTAGCGAATCCACATTCTACTATATATATATATATATATATATATATATATATGGCATGTAATTTAATCTTATTAGCATTTGTAACTTTATTCATATTATATACATATATGATGGGTCGTTAAGTTGGTTTGGAGTAGTGCTGGAGATATAGTACAATGAGGATTCATTTGTGTAGCGAATTCCCATTCTACTATATATATATACATACATACATATATATATATATATATATATATATATATATTTATATATATATATATATATATATATATATATATATATATATATATATATACAAAATATCAAATTCGTAAAATGACTAGTGGTTGAGTAATTGCAGTGCATACGCACACCCATGTCTACAGAGATTTTTCAAATTATAGTTAGATTTCATCTTCATCTTACTATAACAGTGAATTGCTGTTGATTTTTGACAGGTTGAACAATCGTTGCCATGAAAGGTGGCAGATGGTTCTATCCCCTTTTTGTATGAGCGTGTGTTCGAGTCTTTGTGTTGTCTATAGACTCTAAAATTGGCATCAGTACAATATTTGATCCCTTCTAAAAGTATTATTTTTTTTTTTACTGGCATTCGCCCGAAAGGGTAGGGCTGTCGTGCTTGCAATAGGTGAGTGGTATAGTCCCTTGCATATTTCGTAATGGCAAAAGCCAATGAGAAACCAGACCATTGGCCTTTTTCCGAGGAAAGGTGACAAAGAGTTCCTTGGTTTGGCATCTTAGGTTAGGTTTCAGGATCTGTACAACACTCTCTCTCTCTCTCTCTCTCCAGGTTGGTCCTGGAATTAACCCTCCCGGATGATGGCTTCTATTTCAACTTTCCTGGTACATATTCTGTTACTTCTTTTGATTATTCATATTCCTTTGTCATCTGTGATGTCCATTGTTCTTTTTTCATCTACGATGTGAAATAGATATTCCAAAATGTCTCCTTAGCTTTAGTAACAACTTAGCTTTACTAATAAGTCGTTCAGGTTATAGCTTTTTCTTTTATGGAGAATTGCTAAATGATATAAATAATAAAACTTGTGACCAATTGTGGCTGATTTGAGTTTCACAAGAATCCAATTGTGTTTTCGAGGCTGGGGCAAATGCCATTGTTCCATCGTTGTACAGTAGACACTGATACTTGATTTTTCATTTTGGGAGAAAGAGACTTTGTGGGGCCCCTTTTCAGGGTGTTTATTAACACCATCTGGATTCTCTGATAGCTAGATGTTTCTAGATGTTTTTTTTACTCTTACTTTTTCCCAGTGTGAAAGGCCAGCGATGTCATAAAAAGAATTTATCAGTTTTCGATTGGATTTTTTGACTTGACATCAAATTTTGACGCTACGGTTGTTCAATCATTGACAGCGATAGCAAGTATTTTGTTTCCGTAGCTTTTAATTACGCTAGTATTAATTAATGTCATTTATTTTGATTTCTTACAGGAAGCGATTGTCATTCAATTATTATTAATTTCTCACTAGTATTTTCTTCGTTTTTATTTCTGTTGCTTTTAATCGTTACTCTAAGGTCGTCATTTTTCGATCCTCAATGGGGATCGGGGAATTGATGATATTTGACGAGGCTTCATCAAGAAATTCAAATACTCTCTCTAAAATACCAAAAGACTTTTTATCTGGTTCTGATTGGTAACTAACCAAAATGGTGCATTGCAGCTAGAGGTTTATTTAAGGCAACCCAAAAATGCACTTCAGTTCATCAAAGATTTTCCATAGGAACCCTCTGCTTCCGGTGAGTGAAGGAATCCTGTACTTCTAAAATCAGCAAGAATATCGCGGAAGGTTTTTTCGTGTCTGACTTTTTATTCTAGCGGAATAGTCAAAACCATTGGTGATTGGTTCAATCAGGATAATTTCTTTGTCTCCATTTTCCCGTGAATTTTCTACCGTTGTACCCTTCGGCTTTCCTCGGCTATCTGTTACATTTTTTCGGAAGTAGGACCACCAGACGTGACATGTGAGGAAACGGAAACGCATAGCCTCTCAGACCTAGTGTTGACTTTCCCTAAATAGAACAGATACCCGTTTAAGGGTGGAGGCTACAACAGCCGGAACGTTGCGTGAACAAAAAACAGAAAGAAAAAAACCCTGCAACAACAAAAACATCAGGGAATTAATTCGAATTAACCAATGAGTTTCCACATAATTTCGACAGATTTGCTAAACAAGGCCACAAGTATGAGACACCTAGTGATTATCGAACTCACAACTTATGATCAACGAGGCCAGCTTGCAAACCATTATTCCACCGAAAGGCACCCAGCAATGACCCCTCGATACCCCTGGCGTGGAGATTCAAATAATAGGAAAAACCTATGACACAAAACGACAACAACAACAACTATAAGGACGACTGTTAATCTTGATAATAAAAAAAAGTATCCTGTGAGACACCGATTGTTCTTATTTGTACACTATTACTACTACTACGACTAATAATATTAATGATGACGATGATGATGATGATGATGATGATTGTTATCAGATACGTTGTATGTAGTCCCAAAGGGAAAAGTCAAATTGTCATTTGTCGACAGCAACTTGAAGAACATTTGGAAAAGATTATACGTCTTTTGGGAAGAGATTAAAGAAGAATGTTTACGATTCTCTTTATTATTCAAGACATAAATACGAGTGTTTCAACCTCAGCCCGATGGACAGTATGTTTATGTATGAGTATGGGTTTGTTTGACTATTCGATGTGGGATTGGAATGCACAGTTTTATGAAAAGAAAGCTCTGTGCATTGTGCTCTCCGAATCTATTAACATATTTGGGTGCACGTGTGTGCCGATGTAACGACGCGTTCGTGTATTAATGCGTACACACTTGCAGAGATAATGAGATGGTGCGAGGTGGCATAACGGCAATCAAAAAACGGAGTTCGAAATTTTTTCTTTTGTTGCTTATATCCACTTACAAAAACGTGTTTGTCCGATGAAGTAGACGAAATACAGGTTGAACCTCTTTGATCTAACTAGCTTGAGACCTGGTCATTGCCAGAATACAGAAATTGGACTTCAAGACTCATTTTTTTTTCCAAGAAAAAAAGGTGAAGGTTTGCTCCTTTCGTTTCTTAGAATCATACACGTTAGGTCTCACCTCGTAGCGCTCCCGCCAACTGTTACAGAAGTTCTGTTGTCTGATTTTTGTTCAATAATTCCACTTTTTCTTTCACAGATAATGTTTTATGTTTACGCTTTTTAGCACTAACACCATCTTCTACACCTCTTGGTTTCTTCGATGACATCATCATCATCATCATCATCATCATCATCATCATCACCATTCTTTCAACGTCCGTCGTTGGACATAGACCTTCCCCACACTTCTCTTGCCACACTTCTCTATCATGGGCGTCGCAGAGCCAGTATTTTCTGAATTTGTCTAGCTCGTCCCTCCACCTAATACTCTGCCGGCCTCGGTTCCGCATGTGATCTCAGGGAATCCATGTTGTGAGTCGTGATGTCCATCGGTTGTCTGCCATTCTTGCAACATGGCCAGCCCACCGCCATTTGAGATTTTTAATAGATTCTATGATGTCCCTGATTCTTATCTTTTCCCGGATGTACTGTGTTGTCTTGGGGTCTCTACATGTGAGGCCCAACATAATTCTTTCATGTGCAATTTAAGAAGGGTTAAAATACAGCTGGTTATATGGAATTAACTGGACTGCAGTGTAAACAAGGTTAGTTGCTTTAGCGCTGTTAACAGCGCCGCTCTAATGGCATGTTCACGAACTGACAGCAGATTCAAAATGTGTTGGACCACGGGAGATGCAGGACCTTGGAATGCCGGATTAGAGAGGTTCAACCTGTATATTAGTCAAATTTCAACTATTGAGTTGTGACTTATTTTTCTAATGTAACAGCAATGACGGATGACAATGACCAGACAAAAAACTAGTGACGTCAAGTACGAATGACAGTGACAGAGTGATGGACGCAAAAACTGATGCCGAATTCTGGAGCCCAGCTCAGGTGAACTTGTTTTGCTGAAGTTCGTAAATCCAGTTTGTAATCCACGAGTTTGTAATCCATGAGACATTGACGGAGGAATGAATTCTTTTTTGTTTACTGTTTAGATTTCAATGGAGCAAGGAAGTTTGACCTTAGCGTTGCCAAGCTTGTTATTATCATTTTCAGACTAATTCATCTTCCATTTTCTTTCATGCTTTTAACCATGACAATCGAGTCGTCCCACAATTAATTAAGCCACATGAATCGTAAAAAAAATGAAAGAACTTTCAACGGAAAAAAAACGTATGAAGATTTGTGTGCAAGTATGCAAATGGGTTGCGTGCGTTTTCCCTAAGTCTTTCTGAATATGTCCATCCGTGTGAGAGTGTGCGAGTTTGTGCTTCAGAATGTGGACGCGTTTTTGAAGCTGTGTTTGTATACATGGTTGAGAGGAAGGATGTGCATTTTCACACGATTTTTTTCCACCCTTTGTCATTGATAAATGTCTCTAAGGAAGAACAGTCTTTTTTTCACTTGTCAACATCAAATTATTTCTCTTTAAACGAAACTACAAACGGATGATCTGCTTTGTGTCGTGTCTCCAATTGTAGCGTCGCCGAAACTGTACGTTGATTGCAATCTTCTTGTGACACTAGCCAGCCTCGAAAAGACACGGAAAACCAAATGCTGCAGTATAAACACAGGTCCTGGGAGAATGTTTCAGCAGGCAACATTCGTGCTGTACATGAAGACCTGGAAGAGAGCATGCGGCCAGAGCTAGGGTTCCTGACGTCCTGGGTAAACTGAACTTAGGTGTCCCTTAAAATATAGTAATGTGAGCACTCTATATCAACAAACTAGCCAAGCTTGGTTTAGTTTGTTATCGGTCATGAATTTTTCCTTTGCCAATTGTTTTACTTAGTATCACCCCAACTGAAAATATTTAACTGTCAGATATTCCTGAAAAAATCTGTCTTCACATCCGGTGGTTTCCTTATTCCGACTGGTTTTCCTCTATTTAATTCGTTCTCTTTTCCACTTTAATTTGGAAAGCCCTAGTGTGTAAGACATATGACAAACATCCCCTAGAACTTGGCACTTTTGGTGACTGCCCGTGTGGCTGGCTCTGAGAAAGGGATGTCCAGCGGTCAGGAACTATCGCAAGTGTTACTGATAGAACAAAGCTATTATATATATAATGTAAATGCATAGCAACTAATTTTCATTTTAGTAGGATTGCAAATGATTTTATTATAGGAATGCATTGCAAATCAGGGAGTAAGGTATTGTCAGTGGTCAGGAATGAAGTAAAGTGTTACTGATATAACAGGATTATTATAATGTGTATACATTGGATATATTTCATATGCTTTTGCTGTATAGATCTATTGCAAATTATTTATAATGGTTATACAGTGGAAATTAAGAAGGGATGAATTTTCTGTGGTCAAGAATAGAGGCAAACGTTACTGACTGTGTACACCTATAGTATATATACTTCAAATGCCTAAATGCCTTACTTAAAAAAAACATTGCAAATGATTTTACTCAAAAAATGCATCGCATTTAATTTTACTGTGGAAATGCATTCAAAATCGGGAAGAACGTGGTTTTCAGGGGTCAGAAACCAATGCAAGTTTTATTGGCAGAATAAGGCTATCTATAAAGTAGATGGAGTGTAAACTATTTATTATAGAAATGCATTGCAAATAATTCCACTAAAGAAGTATATTGAAATTTTGGAAGAAAGGGATTTTAGTGACCAGGAATGAAGCCAAGCTTTACTGACAGAATCGGGCTACTGTATGTATAATTTAAATACATTTCTAATGATTTTACTATAGAAATTTATGATGGAACAACAAAAGCGATACAAAAATGAATTCTATCACCAAACAATTCTTGGAATGATGATACATACATATATGTGTCAAATGTATTCTTGTAATGCTGATATATATGTCAAATATGTTGAACAAGAAACAGAACTGACTTTCTTAAAACCTGTGATATTGCAATAAACAATTTTTGTCAGCATAAGCCATCATCTGTCAACGAATGTTCACATTTGTTCCTGTACAAAAAATATTATTAATTCAAAAAATTGATTTTTCAAGTTGATCCCAATTAAAACGTCGGAAATTAAAATAGATAATCATTGCATCAGAAATAAAACAACAAAAAAAATCGTCTGGAATGCAATACAATTCATAGGGAAAGGAAAAAGTATAACTATATACAAATATGTATGAAGTGTATGCACTAGTTACAAACACTGTTTTGTCTGCTTTCTTTTTTCTTTCCTTCTTTCTTATTTCTGGTCCATCCATCTTCAATGTATTCGATCTTCATTTCATTTTCTTGCAACCTGATATATGAAATGGAACAATATAACTTAGTGTGACTTGGAAAATAAATTTCTCTCTCATTTTCATTAAGATAACAGCTTCATTTATTTTGTTAAGAACACTGTATCTTTCTTTAACCACTCTCTTTTCGGGTTACTTAATCCCTTAAAACGCTGTTAACCTATTCGAACTTGGTCTTAGGATGGATTTTTCTGGCGTTCTTAGAACTGACGATTTACACCACAGTCAAGAACTTAAAAAAGTAAAAGAAATGTTTTCAGTTATCTTCCCGCGTGTTTTAGGATTTTCTTAGTCCATTGTTATCTGATCTCCATACTCCACAAATCCCTGAGTTTCCTGCGATGTACTTTTCTTAAAATATAGAGCTATGAAAAGATTAGTAATGAGACATAGTAACATTATCTTTGAGAGCAGCCTGTCCCTGAAAGCTATGGATAGTATGTCAGTCTCATTACGTGCCCTTGAAAGGTAGCAAATGAACATCTAGCATAACGTAAGGAACTGATCTTCAGTCGAATATGGTAAGGAAAGACTTGGAAAACTTTTATGGCAGAATGCACCCCAATCATTATAATTGGTTAAAATCACGAACACTAATCCTAAAAAGAAGAGTATACAACCAATGCATCCTCCCAAAAGTCGCTTATGGGAAGGTCTATATCCAACAACGGACGTTAAAGGACTGGTGATGATAATGTTCCCGGAAAGAAAAGCAACTGGAATTCACTGAGACAACCTATTAAGTTCTGGCCCAATAAAACGTCGCTAAACCTTAATTATAGCGTTACAAATGAAATGTATTTACACTGTAAGTTTAAATGAACTACTTTTGAATTCATGAAAGCTTTGATCATTGGTTATTTTTTGTAACTAATTTTGAGAAACGCCAGAAGTCGCACTGAGCCGAATATGTTTCACTGGGTTGGCTGAAAGACCTGGCCGATGCGACGTTTTACCTAAAGACACTTCGGGGAACGCGAGGAATGACTTACTCGGTCATTGTAAATGCAACAGTCACACAGTACCCAAGCTCACTCAATGGCGTTTCCATGTCAACTGAGATGCCTCTCAGGAGAGTTTTCTTTTCATGCATGGGCAGTAAAATCTCCTCTAATTGGTTGCCAACTTACGGGTTCTCGAGATATTTGAAATGGCTGGATACTTTTCGGACAAACCTCGTGTTACGGCGAGGCACCCGACTCAGCTTGGACATTAGTATTATCATATCTTATGACCTAAGATGTAATAAGTTGATTCATTATATTCGCACCTTGAAGATCTCGGCAACTCAAGAACAATGGATATTAAAGAATGAATACCTTCAGCTGTAGCCAACTATTGTAAGAAATTCAAAGAAGCGACATCGTCAAGCCACGCACCTCAACATTCCGACGTCAGTGCATACACTCCCATGCCCTTGAGTCAAGCAAAGTCGGTCACCTATTCTTGAGTTGAAATTCCAGGAAAAAAAAAAAGAACGCTGATGATTAGAATGCATAAATAGAACGTGTTTCTATATATTTTTTCCTTTATAAAAAGACTTATTTATAGTCTGATTCCAAGGAGTTCTATTTATAATGACAAAGAGCCACGTTCAATCACTTCGCACTACTTCCCTATTTATGAATACCATTTCCCTTCCACCCGCAACGAGCGTCATTGTACTCATTGCACTCATTCCAACCATGAACTTTTAATTACTTACGGGGTAGATTTGATGAAAAAACCTGATATCACATCTCTGTTACCTTTCGGGTAAATCCCGCGAGTAGTAAAAAACAAAACAAAACAAAAAAACAGAACAGGTCTGGTTTATCAGACAATAGAAACCACCATGAGACCAATGTATTTTGACAGCATGCCGTCTTAGGCTGATCAGTTAAAAGATAGGAAAAAAAGTGTGATCTATGAATAAGTTACTTCTCTCACCTTTTTTTTGGGGGGGGAGCTGTTATCACGAAAAAAGTCTTAACTCAAAAAACATACAAACTTACGGATCAATTTAGCATAAATCTACATTACAAATTAAACACCTCACTAATAAAAAAAACACTAGGTGGGGAGGTTAAAAATGGAATTTTTTTTCTCTAGACATAAAAAGGAGTAAATGTTGAAATTTCCAGCCCTCTAGCTCCCTAGGTGCAACCTGTACACGTGATATATAGATAGCCAGACAGACGGCAGAATCAACTTGAGAACTGATGATACCTGTGTTGACAGTTTTGGTTGACGGTTTCTAAGGAAAAAAAACAAACAACCCTATGATCACGTCATTCAATAATTCGAGATTCACTAGTGCAGCAGCTCCGATGGTCCGGGAAGGTGATTTGAATATGATTGTAGGCATGATCTAAAGATTTTGGTGAGATATTGACATTATTTTGGAATCATTAAAAACATTCTTATATATGTGTGAGAGGGGTGTAAAAGTAACGGTGTTATTTATGTATCGGCACAAAAAAGCTTGAAGCTGTTTTATTAGGTAACTTATTTTTGATAATTAATGTATCCTAATTTTAAGTTTTTTTGAAACTGTTTTAATTTATGATCAGACATAAAGTCTCACGTGTTTCTGAGACATAATCTTCATTGTTATGGCACAACACACTACCACTTCTTAAAAGCCTTTCTTAGGTCTGTTAATCTACTTCACATGGTCCAATGCATTCTAATTTTTAGTTTATAACAGGAAACGGACAAAACAAACATACATACATCGAATTATACAATTAAATTTATACATATGCTTCACACACACACACATAATCACACACACACATAATCACACACACACACACACACACACATATATATATATATATATATATATATATATATGTACTATAACATTTATATATAATTATAAATGCTGTATATTACTTTGGGACTTCATGATCTCCTGTTATTACACGGCGTGTATTTTTTGGCCTAGACAGAAATAGATAGAACAGACAATTACAGGAAATGGGCTGCTGCAGGAATCGAAGCTTCCACCAACAGGTAGCCGGTTTAACGCAGCGTCGCTCTCACCATTTGGCCGGTAAGTCGAAAGCTCAAATGACTATTTTATCTCCAAATCCTCATTTTGTTCATTCACTGTCCATATTTTACGTTATTGTTTCTCAACGCAGACAATTTGATTAATAAGAAATTATACAATCTGAGAAAAATAATTATAAATGCGTTATATTACTTTAGAACCCTATTTGAATGGTAAGGACGAAGCTACGTCAAAGCGACTCCCTATCTATCGATTACTGCAGCAGGCCATTCTCTTCAGTTGCTCATTCTATCAACTTTTGAAAAAAATTAGGAGATACTTACTGAATGATAAGAATGGAAAGACAGGTCTGGTTAATCACTCAACAGAAAATGTCACGCGGCCAACGTGTTATTGAGTTGGGGGTGATCAATCAAAGAATTTGAAAAGTGGGTGATCAATGAATAAGTTCCATCTCCCGCTTTTTGTCGAGCAGAATTCACTGACAAGTCTGAATTTTCAAAAAATAAGTGGGCACAAACCAGTGACCCATTAAGTAAAAAAAAAAAAAAAAATACATGGGAGACTACCATTCTACACGCACACCATAAACCTATTTCAGGGAGAATTAAAAAGAACAAAAATTTGTTTTTCGTAATAAGGATTAAATGTTTAAATTTTCAGCACTCTTACTCCATTGATGCTGTTTGTACATGCAATACATACATAGCCAGCCAGACCAACTTGAAAACCTAAAGAAACCTATGTTGACAGTTTTGGTTGTCGGTTTCTGATTTAGGAGAGAGTTGCTGAATAATTGGAATAAACGAAATGGTAGGCGAAGATCTCTGATGATTTTGTTTATCCAAGTTACGTTTAAGGCAGTTGAAAGCCATCGTTTGTAACAAAAGCAAACGCTGTTCATTGTATAAACTATCTTTAAAGACTGATATATATTTCCCGACATCAACACTGGAGATAACCTTTAAGCAGTTCGGTCCCATTTAAGTTTTTTGAGCAGGCTAATTAAACGTATTATGTGAATAACAGTACGGGGGAAGCTGCTTATTGTGATCACTTTGTAATTGGGTCTTCCAGATAGCGATAACCAGCTGATGGCATTAAGATAAGGATTTATTGAATAAGTCACTTATTCCGATTGCTTTAAATAAAGTGTTCGGGACCAACAGATCTTGCTAACAATGACGGTTTGATAACATTATCCGAGATTATAATAAACACATTCCTCTGTATCAGGAAACCTGTGACTGTGGGAGAGTAGAGGGGTGCTGTATAGGTGGTAAAAGACCGACTTTGAATTGGTGCCCCCACCACCTCCCGCTGGTTTAAAAACGTATGATTCGGTGAGATACTAGCAGTAAATATATCTTAAGGCTTTCACTCTGCAATGTGCATTGCCAAATAAGACCATTGTATTGTTCCTTATCTGCTTATCGTGTTTCCTAATTTTGGGGTTCCAGAAATAAGGTAACGACCGCTAGACGATGATCTGTATATATCCCTACAAACTTCCAGGAGTTCTGGAGAACTAAAGTTTGGAAACAGTTATTTGGGCCTTTACATTACCGTTGATTGTTTAGCTCAATGGTAAGAGTATCGCTACGTTGAAGCGAAAGTTCGATTCCTCCAGTTGCCCCATTTTCTTTAATTGTTTATTCTAATTGCGTTGACTACGGCAAGTGATATATTAACCGTGTAACGACTGGAACTCATCTCAGATGGATAATATAACGCAATATATATATATATATATATATATATATATATATATATATATATATATATACAGAGAGAGAGAGAGAGAGAGAGAGAGAAAGAGAGAGAGAGATTATTACAAAATGGATTTATGATCCGACAGAATAACAATAGGTTGCGTTACATTGTATCGAAACTCTATTTAGAATGCTCTCCCGTTATTTCTCGATGAATGTATCATTTGGCCTAGACAATGTAAATAGAATGAACTATCAAAGCAGAAACCCCATTTTCTTTTATTGTTTATTCTATTTACGTTTTCTGTTTCTCTGTCTCTGTCTCATGTGGTGTTAGATGGCATTCTACGGCCTTACCCAAACCCACCAACCAAACATCCCGCTACAACCGATCATATATGTATATAACATGAATAAAATTACAAGTGTTAATAGGATTAAATTACATGCAATATATATATATATATATATATATATATATATATATATATATATATATATATATATATATATAATGAACAGTTATACGACAACACATTGAAATAACACTGGCTTGTGGCTCTACGTAACACTTGGTCGAGTGTACTTTTGGACTACGTATAGTTCTTTCTATGCATTGCAATATAAAAAGTTTACACAACTATACATATATATATATATATATATATATATATATATATATATATATATATATATATATATATATATATATATATATATATATATAAAATAATCATTATAAAAAACATGTCAAAATTACACTGATCAGAATTTAAGTGGTTTGTGTGACACACGGTCGAGGATATTGACGAAAGAAGTTTTTTCAGCATTACAATATGAAAAGTTCACATGATTATATATGTGTGTTTCAACTTCAAATTATCTTTTTTTTTTTGTTTATTCAAGGTCTATATCTATTCTATTTGTTTCTTTCAACTCAGGAATTATTGTATCAAGAAACTGATATATGATCCGACAGAGAGATTATAAATTATATTATATCATATCATATTTGAAATGATCCCCCTTTATTACACATTATTATATCAAAACCAGTGGTTATGAGGCTCAATGGTAAGTGAACTGCTACGTTGAAACGGCTGCCCTCTCGCCGCAGGGTCGTTTCCAGCAGCATTCCCATTTACTTTAATTGTTTATTTTATTCATGTTGTCGAGGCCAAATGATACATACACCGTGTAATATTATGTAATTTATGATTATTTCTATCGTGTTACGTATCCATTTCTTAATGATATTATTGTCCGCACTGAAATAAACTAACAGAGCAGATACAGGCAATAAAATGAAAGTTTTGAGTTGGAGCAGTTATCTTGGCCTTTGTATTGTCGGTGGCTGTTTAGCTCAATGGTAAGAGCAACGCTAAGTTGAAGCGGCTAACATATGTATATATATACTGAATTTATTTCTGCAACGCGACAATTATGCTATTAAGAAATGGATTCATGATTATAAATGATTATAAATTACCTTATATTATATAGAAACTCTTATTTGAAATGATCACCCGTCATTACATGGTGAATGTACAATTTGGCTTTGACAACCTTAATAGAATAAGAAGTTCGAGGAAATGGGGCTGCTCCAGGAATATATATATATATATATATATATATATATATATATATATATATATATATATATATATATATATCGAAACAGCTGTCTGTGGATGACATAATAATTAATGCTCCTCTATTCAGAGTTGAGCACTATTTAAGTGAGGTAACTCACCCACTGTAAACTTATGCAATGCTCTTCCACAGGAATAGAGCACTAGGGTGGATGAGGAATTTCTGTGTAAATAGATATATCGCTTGAATTCAGCCTTACTGACTGTCCAGTTCCGTATTCCAGAGGTAGGATATCAGTCTCCGGGTCTGAAGTGAAGGTTTCAATTCTGCCTCGTGGTACTGGATGGGATAATGGAAAGTCTATAGCCACACTGAAGAGATTTTAAACATCGAAACAGCTGTCTGTGGATGACACAATAATAATATATATATATCCTTACAATCTGACTGAAGACACATTAATACAACATATTCTCGTACGTTTCAATTGCTTGAATCCAACTTTTGGCTAAATTGTGTGTACCTTGAAACAAAACGTGCTTGTTTGAAGAATTTTTCGATACATCGAAATTGTCAAGGCTATTGACCAAATAAAGAATGGTGAATAGAGTAGAACAAGTGAGAGGCTGATGGATCTGAAGAGTAGTGGAAAAATTCCTCTTCACATTTCTATGATCATCTGCTGCGTCGCATTTGTAAGTTGAGGTGGAGCGTTGTTATTCAGCAAAATCACCGGTCGACTTCAAGAAAGGTCTTTTCTCTTCCAATAGGTCATTTTACTGATTCTAATTTCTCAGCTTCTTATTTGTGCTTCATATTGCTTCGAAAGATCATCTAGCTAAGCAGTCTTTCAATCCTCTGATTTTCCCGAGTAGTTTCTTCTTCTTTGAGGTGATAACAATATATAACTTTAAAAAAAACTTTTCATTCTTGGGCAATGAGTGTTTTTTTGTGATTGATTATCTTTGAAAAGTATAGTAAGTGTCAATTTTTTCCTTGAAACTTTGCGATCAGGACAGTGATAATTCTCAATTAAATCACAGGCCCGTTGGCACATTTTTATCACATAAAGTATTGAAATAATTATATTTGGATATCACTGTTCTGACTACAAAGGCAAAAGCTGGTGGGAATACTACACCTCAGCATGTAAATAGCGATACATTTTTTGTTATTGTTTTCTGCTTCGTTAAGTGCTTTTGAAAATGCTGATGCAAGTTCAGCAAAATTCATGAGGTCTATCGTTTTGAAATAAACAAAATGAGATGTAACACACTTTTTCCCTAAATCTTTCTACATAAGCAACTAGAAAAAAACACTTGATACACAGGAACGAAAATTGCGTTGCACGGTGTTATCTCCTTATGTAAACTTTGTAAACCATTTCTGAAACATGCTTGCACCTTCTGCATTATTACAGAGCACCATTTCTTGGCTTCTGCTGAACCTTTTGGCGGATCAAACATGAAGAGTAAGTAGGGTCTAAAGTACATTGTTTGACTATGATTTTCACCGTCATTCCACACCCATAATAATTAGCAATGTTTGTATTCTGTCACGCAACGGGACGCAACTGACCAAGTAAGATAGCATTCTATGTCCAGATGATGTTATTTCTTCTCCTTTCGCTAGTCTGTATGTCTGTTTGTATCCCTGGGCGCTCCTGGTCACATTTTCAGGGCTGCAACTTTGGATACTTGCATGAATACATGACTATGCACCATCTAAGATTTTTAAAGTGCTTTTTGGGGTCTCTAAGGTCATTTTGTACCAATAATACCAAAATCTTGTGCTGGTACTTTTTAAAGATGATTTTAGTTAAATCGTTTTTTTTCCCCAGATAATTCGTTCTAGTACACGTGCAGGCTAAGGATATCATTTTGGTTTCTCAAAGAATATGCACACACAAAAGCAACAAAGCAATGAGTATTGTCAAAGACACTTTTAAGATTTCCCTAATATTGCGCAAAAATGTCGCTGGTATCAACTTAATATGCAAACAGGTCTAGTTAGTCACTCAATAGAAAACGTCACATGACCAACGTTTTTCTTGGCAGTATGCCGTGTTGGCAGAGATCAATTAAAAATGATTCCTAAAAACGTCTTAATCGAAAGAAAAGCACGAACCAAGAAATCAATTTAGCCTAAACTTACATTGCAAATTGAATCCTCCTCTAAAACCTATTTGGAAGGGATTTTAAAAGTCATAAGTAAGAGTAAATGGTTAAATTTTCAGTCCTCTAGCTCTGTTGGTAATACATGTATGTGGGATACATACATACATAAGTAGTGGATCTTTAACTATACAACCCTCAAGTTCCATTGGTTCGGTCTGTACGCGAAACACGTACATACATAATCAGCCAGCCGACTTGACAACTGAAGAAACCAATGTTGACGGTTTTTGCTGATTTCTCATATCTGTACTGTGATTCTCTGTGTCTTGGTGTAAAAATAAATAGTAATTATTTTACCATTAACACTCGGTGCTTGAAGCAGACTTAACCTCAGTTCAAAGGACGCAGAAGAGTCTTTAATGGGAGATAAACAGTTACGCTACGACATGATGTGGACATTTATACGAGTACATAAGACGAAATGGAAAGATTTAATGAATGCCTATATGTTCTAATCATTGAATACAGAGAAGCAAAGGCAACTACAAACAGAAGAAGAAGAAAAAGAAGAAGAAGAAGAAAAGAGGGAGAGAGAGGGCGTTGAGATAAAAGGTGGAACAAAGAGGGAGAGAGGGAGAGAGAGAGAAGAAATATCTTAGTTTGATCCTTAAAATGATCTGCCCTGGATATAATTAAATGCATCAGGGAAAAGCGTGCAATGTCGACCGGAACAAGTGGGGAATTTACAGTACTAATACAGAAGGAAGTAGAAATAAAACATGTTCAATCATTCATCTCTCTCTGTGTCTATCTATATATCTCTATCCAACTCTCTCTCTCTATCTATCTATCTACATATCTCTATCCATGTATCTCTCTCTCTCTCTCTCGCTTTCTATGTCTATCTACATATCTCTATCCTTCTCACTCTTTCTATCTCTCTCTCTATGTCTATCTATCTATATCTCTATCCATCTCTCTCTCTCTCTATCTATCTATCTATCTGTCTATCTATCTATCTATCTATCTAGATGATAGACAACACACGCATAAATGTGAGTGCGTGTGGTGTGTGGGTGAAGGATGATCAAGGATTATTATGACTCTGATGCAGGATAGCTGACTGCATCACACATATAAATCAATTATCACTATATATATATATATATATATATATATATATATATATATATATATGGGGGTATACGTGAGAGTGTTTGCATAATGACCCACGCATTTTTTTATTCGGCAGAACTTCTACGATTTTGTAAGGATACACACTCACACACATATTCATACGCACACACACACACACACACACACACACATATATATAATTGCATGTAAGCGTGCGTATGTCTGTCTGTCTGTATGTATGTATGTATGCCAACATAGATGCATGGGTTCTCCATGACTCTTGTAATACAATTGTATGACCAATAGCAGTCTATCCGTAATATATGCACACACACACACGCACGCACACACACACACACACATATATATAGATATATACTCTCCCTCTCTTTTTCTCACACACACACAAATATATATATATATATATATATATATATATATATATATATATATATATATTCTTATAAATTATGAATTGACTGAAAGTCAGACTAGTAGACAAATACGTTTGTTATTATACAAAATTGCTCATATATATATATATATATATATATATATATATATATATATATATATATATATATATATATATATATATATATATATTATGTAATAGATAAATGTATTATGGCTGCCCACAAATATAAAAAAAAAAGCTATTTGTTAAAATCATAGCGCAAGGAGAGATTCTTTGTGATTAACTATGCTGGAGAGCCATGTTAATATAACCATTTTGTTTTTAAACACCCGAAACGGTTACATGGTAAACTACTGATGATACCAAAAAGAAAAAGTCACATTCTACCATAATATCTAATTCTGTGTAAAACATAAGACCCACTGAACAAATAACTAAATTACATTAACAGATATTAGGAAATAATTGACTGAAATGACATTAATTTTTTTTTAATGTATTCAGTGTTTAAAGCAGTTAAGCTTTCTCGACTATATATATATATATAATATATATATATATATATATATATATATATATATATATATATATATATATATATGTGTGTGTGTGTTTGTGTGTGTGATTGCTACATTTGTAGAGCGAATGCCTACGCACATCCGGGCAACTGACCAACATAGAACTAGATTAATAACATTAAACTTATCCCAGGCGATAACATTAATGAAAGGCCCTGTTATAAATGTCATGATTCACATCAAACGCCTTTTGCTTATATTAACAGATAAACTCATTTGGCGGGACAATGCTACCCACACAGACACACGAAAAAGAAGCACATCTGCAGGCTTGTGTGCAAAGGCGCATATATTCACCCCCATTCCATTTATTTATACAAGCATACATTCATGGAAAGTCCTTTACATCTATGTGCATAATGACATACCTACATACATACATCAACACACGTACATTGGTCATTTAAAAAAAAAAACTAAGCTAACAATCACGCATTTATGTGTACGGCAATGAATCTGAAAAAACGCAGAGTGCCTGCTGTAGTTCGGTAACTTGTAAACTAGTCACGTGGGGTCATCATCATCATCATCATCATCATCATCATCATCATCATCATCAGTCTTTCAACGTCCGCAGTTTGACATAGACCTTCCCCAGGATCCGCCACACTTCTCTATCATGGGCGTCGCGGAGCCAGTACTTTCTGAATTTGTCTAGCTCGTCTCTCCATCTAATATTCTTCCGTAATGTATTCCATTCAGTAGCCTTGTCTGGTACAAGGACGCAGTGCTCACCCCCACTCGATTTATTTCGTCATGCTGGACCTCACATGGAGAGACCACAAGACAGCACAGTACGTCTGGGAAAAGACAAGAGTCAGGAACATCATAGGATCCATTAAAAAGCTCAAACGGCTATGGGCTGGCCATGTTGCACGAATGGCGGACAACCGATGGACATCATGACTCACAGCATGAATCCCCTGAGATCAGATACGAAACCCAGGCCGACAGAATACAAGATGGAGAGATGAACTAGACAAATTCAGAAAATACTGGCTCTGCAACGCCCGTGATAGAGAAATGTGGCAGATCCCTGGGGGAGGGGTATGTTCAACGACGTGGGTTAAAAGAATGATGATGATGATGATGATGATGATGATCTATGCCAGCTGTTCTTTTCAACTGAGTTACGAGAACTGCACGGTTGGCCGAAAAGCAAGTTTAACCTTTAAACCTAATCTTGTAATTGTTATCTCTGTGTATTTTAGCCACCTCTATGTAATGGGTCGATGGAAAAGTTTCCAGCAACATTCTTTGCACAATTTTGAAGGAAATCGACCAGTTCCGCGCACATTCACTCAGCTCATTATTTCTTCTGTTCTGAGATTTTTTTGCGCAGAAAAGTGACATACAGGTACAGACAGGGTGCCGATGATGTACCAACTCGTTCAATCGGGACAAAATTGCGAGCAGACTCTAGAATTTCTCGCGTCTCACATTCCACAGGTGACATCGCATGTGGTGCCGTCTCTCGATTATTTATACCGGGTTGGTTGTAGAGGTCCAAAAATTTTGTAAAATTGTCGTAATATGGAAAAGATATTCATCAAAAATCAATAATGGTTGATAATGCTTCAACCAATAAGAATAAATAAAAACGATACTGATACGCAAAAACACTTACTCCCCAACGAACAGACAAACGTAGTACAATACAGCACACACACACACACACACACACACACACACACACACACACACACACACCTACACCTTTATTGACACAAAACTGAGAGCTCATACATCATATAGAATCATCTGGCTTAGGAGATTGTCGAGTGTCACGCTGGTATTTTTTCGAAACACTGAGGGTTACTTAGCGGGGCCTATCTTCTCCACAAGTCAAATATCACAGGTTGTACTGGCCATATGGCAAATCGAACACAAAGTGCTTCAGCCAGTATTTAAGCATGTCCTAACTGCACCTCCTGTACACGCACACACACACACTCGCTTCTATACAAACGCAAATATATCCCAGTTTGTCCGGTGGACGAGGTAGTTCAGCAATTCTCACCAAGGCCCTGTATTTAGTTTTTGGACCCGGGTATAATCCAGGATTTCGAAATACTGATTTTCAAGGCAGGCATACTATTTGAAAGTTTGGCAGAACATTGTCTCAACCCAGTACTGGTAGGAATCTTATCAGAGGGTACAAAAGTTATTTCGGCTCCCGTTTCTTTCTCTATTAGTCGTCCAATTTTTGGCTCCTTTGACTTCCAGACTCCCTTTAGCCTCAGACACAATTTGCTCCCCGCATCCCTTCTTATAGACCCTGTCCTCGGGCCCTCTTTCCGTTATTCTGCTGCCGTTTGGTCTTGTTCTTGACTAAGTCCAGCTTAGTAAATATTAGTATATATATGCACTATCAAACACTCATATTTTATTCGCAGTACATAGAGCTGCTAACCCAATTTCTTTGGGGACTACAATGGTTGGTTGTGTTCACCCCTGCCCTACCCACCCTCAATGCCCACGCCTTGTAATCTCCCGCCATTTTAGTCCTTCAGCCCCTACCCACACCGAGGCCTCGCACTACCTGTCGCTCCTCCGTAAAAACACTCCAATTTTCATAGTAAACACGAACACGTTGGCAGCCAAGATCTACTTTCTCATTTTGGTCGCCGGTGTCGTAGCTCAAGAGGTAAAAAAATTTTTTTTTCTAGATGTTGGTATAAACATGGGTGGGTCAAGTTTGATTCATGTGAGCAATTCAAGTGAACACATATCAGCTGGATTTTTTAAAATCTAAATCTCACTACTAACAGCTGCAGTGAATAGTTTTTTTTTTGGTTTTCATCAATGCATAAATTTAGACAAAATGCACCTCTCTATCTATGTCTGTCTGTCTGTCTGTCTCAACATACACACACACGTGCGCATGCATGCACACACTCACATATACACGCACATATGTACATATACAAATTGCGAGCGGGAGAGAGAGAGGGGGGAGATACAGAGTGATAGAGGGAGAAAGAAAGATTGATCGGAATAGATAGATAGTTCGATCGATAGATGAATATTCATGCCTCGCATAAATGAATCACCGTAGCCCGCACGTGTACTAGGACTAATTGTCAAAAAAGAATGATCTGAAATCATCTAAGAACAATAGATCTTTTATCTTAGATTATCTTGAAAAACAAAAAACAAAACACCAGCACAACATTAGAGCATTGTTGATCCCCAATGAGCATAGCGACCCTAAAAAGGTACTTTTTTGAAAAAAAAGCAAAAATACTGTTTTTAGATGATGCCTAATGGTGTACACTTGCAAATTTACAAGATAGTAACCCCCCCTAAAAAAAACCGTGGACCCCCCCCCACAAAAAAACATGGACCCCTCCCCCCCAAAAAAAACGTGAACAAAAAAACAAAAAACAAAAACAAAACTGTGACCAGTAGCGTCCGTAGACGCACAGAGACGGACACACAGACGAGTAAAGGGTGAAGAATCTGTGGCCAGATTGGTTGGTTGGTTGGTCAGGCGGATCGTTTTGGGGGCTACGGTGATTCGATTTAATGTGATCATGCACGATTGAATGTTCACTCACCCACACACATACACTGATACTCGGCGCATATACATATAGATATATATTTGTATGCACACAAATTCGAGTCAACACAATATGCACCCAAATTCTCTCTCACACACACATATAAATATACACACATATACATGAATTCGTATTATAAGCGTATACACAACTACGTGTCCGTATACGAAAGCGATTAGACACAGAAATAAATAGATTATGATAAACGCGAATAATAAACCTACATACCTAATTACAATTGAAGCAATTTGTGTGTGTGTGTGTGTGTGTGTGTGTGTGTGTGTGTGTTCGTGTGTGTGTGTGTGTGTGTGTGTGTTCATCGCGATTACGGGTGCGAGGTCGGATATGTTTTATATATCTGATCTTTCTTCATAGTTCCAATTCGTCATCTCTCTTGACCTCCGCTCTTTAGGATTATCTAAATGTAGGTATGATATACCTAAATCGTCAATACTGGAGAGGAGTGACTGAAATACTGTAAAGCCCTAGTTTCATACAATGAACGGAAAATAATATCTCATGACGATTATGGCGGACTGTTCAGTGCACTATAAAATACGGTTCCTTCTGACATCTGTCCTGGTATGTGTGAAGAGATTCATAGAAACAGAGGCAGAGACAGAAACAGAGGGACAGACAGAGTGAGGATTGTGGATAGAAAGAGGCGTGGATTCTTTTATTGGTCATTGTTTCATTGTTTCCGAGATGATAAGAAGAGGATGATTGCGAATGGAGACGATTTACAATTCATTGTTTCTTGCACCAATTAAAAAATTTGCGTTACCCCAAGAAGATTAATCACTGTATATGCACGCACAATCTTGCCAATTTAGTGCTTTTCGCGCTCAATTCAATGGGTTCTTTGTTTGGCAGTGCAAAAAAAGCGCCAAAAAGCACGGGTGCACTTGAATATTTTGGCCATTTTGAGGGCGTGTTTTTAACCATTTTAAGCATCTTTTTGATTTGTTTTGGCCACTTTTGACGTTTTCTGGCTATCAATATGTTCAGACTCATAGGCTCTCTTGATTGTTTCAGTCACAACAGTCTCTGCACCATATTTGTTTCTTGTCAGATGTTTTAGGGAATCTAGGAATTTTTAACTAAACCCTTTATTCAATCCCCTTGGGTATATTGGTTCTCGTCCTATTATACATTTATTCATCGAAGGGTCCACAACCAATGCATCCTCCTGGTAGTCACCTATGGAACAGAAACATGTAACCTAACCGAAAGATTGACTCTCAAACTGTGAACCATGCAATGCGCTAATAAGAAAGTCATGTTCAACATCAAATGGAGAGATAACAAAACATCACAGTATATCGAGAAGAAACGGAGTACATTAGAGAAAAAAACAAGAGTCAGGGATATCAGAGAATAGATCAGAAAACTGAATGGCAATGGGCTGGTCATGTTGCAAGAAAGTAAGACAACCGATGGACAACGTGGATCCCCAGAAATCATATGCAAAACATCGTAGTCGGCAAAATATAAGATGGCAAGACGAGCTAGACAAGTTCAGATATATTGGCTCCACGATGCCACTCTTTTGCAAAAAGGCGATAAAGACCAGACCAAAAACCAGTTATTGTATCCCAGCAAACCATCAGAGAGGCAGCGCGCACCTTTTTCCCCTCTCCACTACATCCCATGCCTATACCTCTCTCTTCCATGAACTCCGATGACTCAGCCTGACATACCACCCTATGAACATTTTACAGATCTAAGAACATTAAAAAAAAATTCCCATATAAATTTATGATAATTGCTTATTCGCTCTACACCATTTCGGCTTATGAAATGCTTTTGCAGGAATGCTCCACTCTCAGAAAGCATCAGAAACCTGTGTATCATCGAATTTCTTTTCACAGGAGTAACAAGTACGTAAACATTTTCTTGCGTATGATAAATGCATCATTCATATATATAAACGGACACTAAAGTAAGATATTGCACCATGGATAAACACGTTGTTTCTATTAGGAACAGAAAAATTAATGCAATAGACATATTAACTCTGAGCAGGGACAAATCTGTCGATCTATCTATCTACCTATCTATCTATCTATGATTGTCCTCTCTCCCTCTGTCTACTGAAGTTAATCTTTTCATATCTATCTATCTATCTATCTATCTATCTATCTATCTATCTATCTATGGCTATCCCCTCTTCCTCTGTCTACCGAAGTTAATCTTTTCATATCTATCTATCTATCTATCTATCTATCTATCTATCTATCTATGGCTATCCCCTCTTTCTCTGTCTACCGAAGTTAATCTTTTCATATCTATCTATCTATCTATGGCTATCCCCCCTTTCTCTGTCTACCGAAGTTAATCTTTTCATATCTATCTATCTATCTATCTATCTATGGCTATCCCACCTTTCTCTGTCTACCGAAGTTAATCTTTTCATATCTATCTATCTATCTATCTATGGCTATCCCCTCTTCCTCTGTCTACCGAAGTTAATCTTTTCATATCTATCTATCTATCTATCTATCTATCTATCTATCTATCTATCTATCTATCTATCTATCTACGTGTTTTCTCACACTTTTAGTGCATATGTTTGTCCGTCTATCTACTTATGCATCCAGTTTTCTTTGAAAATTGTTTTGTTGGATCTGAGCGAACAGAGCTTCATATAAATTCATGTATGTCGATAAACTGGTTGGTGAACTCATAGATCGTAACTTGTGCATTCTGGGATATTCTCTCACACAAGCATACATCAACGCATATATATATATATATATATATATATATATATATATATATATATATATATATATATATACATATATATGTATGTGTGTGTGCGTGTGTGTGTGTGTGCATACGAGTAAATCTATTATGCAAGAAGATATATATGAAAACAATCGTACATTCCAGGAATGTGATACATACGAGCGTAAGCATTTACATATTAAATACCGCACATTCTCGAGACAAATACATTTACACACGCATACGGGCAGATAGATAATGCTTGTATATACGCACTCACAGTGGTACATACAGAAAGTACGCCTTTGTACGTACAAATTTTCATAGACGTGTTTCAGAGTTATATGCACACACGCATCTATCATATGTTGACTTACATCATAGATATTTGCGAGTGTGTATTAAAAGAGAAAGAGAGGAAAGACGGAAGAAAAGAAGAATTGCAAATAAAATGAGAGTTGGAAAGAAAGAGAATAAAGAAAAGAATAACAAAGAAAGAAGGAGCGAGTAAGGAAACAAGGAAGAGAGAAGAAAAGAAGGAAGGAAAGAAAGAAAAAAAGGAAGAGAAGAAAAAAAGAATTACAACTCTAAGCAAAAGTAGGGTAGTATGAAAGACAGTAGGAAAGAGAAGAAGAAAAATCATTGAAAGAAAGAAAGAAAGAAAGAAAGAAAGAAAGGAAGAAATGTAAAGGAAAGTGCACGAAAGAGGTTAGGAAAGGAAGAAAGATAGAAAGAAAAGAAAGATAGTAAGAAAATAGAAAGGGAGAAGATAGAAAGACGGAAGCAAATAATAAAAGGGCAAAGAGAAAGAAGGAGAGAGAATAAGAGAGGAAGAAAATAGAAATGAAGAGATTAAGAGAGGGTAAATCAAAGGAAGATAGAAGGAAAGAAAGAAAGGGAGGAAGAAGAGAGAAAGAACAAAGAAAGAAATAAAGTATCAAAGGAAGAAACAGAGGAAGAGAGAGACTGATAGAAAGGAAGAGAGACAAAGAGAAGGAAAGATAGCTGCTCAGATGGAAGAGAATGGTTGCACAAGATAACGAATACTTGAAAGGCCGCACACACACACACACACACACACACACGCACGCACACATACATTATCTTTCTCTCTCTCTCTCTCTCTTTCTCCCCTGACTCTATCTCTCTGTCTCTCTCCCTTGCTCTACAAAAATAATAAGATTAAATAAAAATGAAAAAAAATGAAAAAAAAAAACGGAGGACGCTGGACTTCTAAACAAGTTGCGCTAGTCACGGCAATAATTCTAGTATCAGTGGTAATAGTAGTATTACTGATAATAATAGTCATGTCAGTCGTCTCAGTAATTTTATCAGTAGTAGTAGTAGTAGTAGTAGCCGCGACAGGGTAAGAATAGTTCTGGGGGTGTCGGGATAGTGCTGGAGGAGGAGGTGGCGGAGGCAAGTGCTGTGTCACATCTAAAAATAGACAGTATTTAAACTCGAGTCTCCCAGTGATGTCATTTCTATGTCGGTCGTCGCTCGAGGAAGATCGCTGGCGGCTTTCTTCAGACGGTGATGTCCCACAAGTTGGGGGCATTTTTCGTAGTTTAGTTGTTCGGTATGTGTTGGTACGTGGGTGGTTGGATGGGTCAGGGGAGAAGATCAGGGAAGGGGTTAGTTGGAGGTCGGAGGTAGATGTGTACACACACACACACACACACACACACACACACATACAGAGAGATTAAAACAAACAAATAAACAACAACGAAGAAGAAAAGATAGGTAATATTGAAGAAGGTGGAAGAAAGAAAAGGAAAGAGAAGAGGAGACAATTTTGTGGTAAGACAGTGATGGTCGGATGTTGTTGGATGTGGGTAGTAGCAAGGATATGGTGAGAAAAAAGTAATGTTTTTATTCAGGAAGGAAAGGGTTAAAAATAAAATGATAGAATAGTTCAGCAGTTCTCAAAGTATGGTCTGTTGACCCCCACAGGTCCTCAAGATCCATACATGAGGGCTGCGAAAGGAAGATCGTTTTGAAAGAGATTTTTAAAAAAATAAATTTAAATCAATTTTAGGAAATGATTGTTTTATCGCTGCTTTACAATGAATGTAACAATGATTAAAACCTATCTACTTACGTTTGAATTATAAAATTTAAAATATACATTTTTTTTCCGAATATATACAACCAAAGGTAAGTTTATAATTTTTATTGCTGACTTGAGACTTGAATTGTTTTTATAGTTCAAGAGGTTCATTTCATGAGTATTCGATTGCATACACAACAAAAACAAAACAAAAACAAAACTAAGCAACTTGGCTGTGCTTGGGTCAAACTCAATTGTTTGATTAAAATCTTAAAGGAAAACAAAACTGAATTCATTTTTTCGTTCAATATTTTCGCGAAATTGCATTTCCCATTTCAACACCTTTTTTATTAAATCTGTAAATGAGATTTGCTAGCTTGAACAAAACAAGTCGACCTGAGTTGGGATTTAGGAGTGGCTGTGAATTTGTCATCATTTTTTTGCGCACGTCACCGTGTCACTATTATTCGTGCATGACGTCACTGGTTTTTAGTCTGGTCATTGTCATCCGTCATTGCTGTCAAACAGGAAAATAAATTCAAAACTCGATAGTAGGGGCTTGTCAATTATTGTATTAGACTGAATGTTGAGACAGGTATGAGAGTTCATATGTCTACCACTGAAGAAGTCTTCAAGGAGATTCGTAAAAAATGAAACGGTATCATTTCTCCCTTTGGCTTTTTCTCAGTTTTACTCCATTTGAGAATGCAAATATATTTCAAAATAAGTACAGTTTCGGATTAACTTATGATGGTTTATTTTTACTATAATCACTTCATCAACAAAAAAAATCTTGAGGGCTCGTTTGAGTACATTAAGGGATCAACAGGGAGAGAAAAAAGTTTGGAAACCACTCAAATAGCTGATAAGATCGTGAGAGAGATAAGTAAAAAATACATTAAATGTGAAAATAAAAGATATTTATTTACTGAGCTCAGTATGACATATGGCTAGGTTGAGAGAAATTAATGTATGGAGACTGTATTACATCAGTTTTTCAAGTGGAGGGGGTCTGCCTAGAATATCAGCATTCGGAGTACTTGTTAATCTATGCTCGAACATCGACCTTTTTGGCTTGTAATCCTCGCAAGTCAAGCACTAAAACGACGTATAAGTATTGGAAAAAAATTACCAAATGACTAAAAATGACTGAAAGTAGCTTGATTCTTTATTTGTTAATTTCCAGCTAACTTAATTGCTAAAAATATTGAGAAGTTCGAAAAATGGTACAAAGTCTCCAAAAAAGTTACGTGCACTAGAATATATATATATATATATATATATATATATATATATATATATATATATATATAACGTGCTCTTTTTAAAAATCAATTTTAGCACCTAAAAAGTTCTTGTGTGTTTTACGCGAAAGGGTTAATTTTGGCAGCGTCCGACGCGAACACGTGTTGCGTTACCATGGTAACAAAGTTTTTTGGGGAGGGAGAAAACGATTGTCTCGAATTGCCAGAATCCGAAGATCCTGATAATTGCAAATTAACCTTTCGAAGCGGTCGATCTTTCCAACGAGTGTATTTTTTGTTTTTGATTCAATTTTTACATTTTTTGTAACTTTCCTTCTATTTCTAGCGTTTCGTTCAAATTGTCTTTGTCAAGAAATTAGTTCTATCGGCTTACATAAGGTCGCATTAATCAAAATCCATAACGATACGCTAATCATATATAGGCAAATAAAAATATTAGTATATAAAATATCAGAAGATATACAAGTGTCTGTGCACGATAAGTGCCCCACGAACCATTTTTTAAAAAGGTTGGGACTTCTGTTATTTTTTGAGCAGCCATGCTCGGATTTTTGATAATTTTGAAGCTTCAACCAACTGCATTACGATTCATACAGCTTCAAAGTAAAAATTAAACTCATCGTTGTAGTTCTGAGAAAACAAAAATATAAACTTGAAAAAAAAGAAAGGTTCGTTGAACACTTATCATGTGCTGCAACTCATATACAAGTGGGCGTAGAGTTGGGAGAAGAAGAGAGAGAGAGAGGCCGATGAATAGAAAACAATTAAATGAAAGAAAGAGACTGATGATGTATAAGAACAATTTTAATTATTTATTGTTTGCATCTTTGTATCAGAAGAACTCTTAATAATCGCTTGTCAAATGCGCGTTTTGTTGTTAATGACATTAAGCTGCGCAGTGCATGAATCATCGTCCTCGGTTTACAAAGGTACACATGGATAATCGTTATCAAGATTCATTCTGGGATTGCCAGGCCTATCGAAGCTTTGTTCTGCTTACGGCACCTGTTCACTCATCTAGGGACTGACCAGGGTCAGCGTTGCTCAACTTCAGTGATTAATGAGAACCAGAGTATTCACATGGATCCCCAGAGACCACATGCGAAAGCGAGGCCGACAAAATTCTAGATGGAGAGATGAACTGGAGAAATTTAGAAAATACTGGTTCCGCGACGCCCATGATAGAGAATTAAGGCGAATCCTGAGGAAAGTCTACGTCCAACGACGGACGTTTAGACTGATGATGATGATGGTGATGATGATGATGTATTCAATGTGATTGAACCGTAACCCCTTAGCACCAGCGTGAAGTTCTGCAATCCTAGTCCCTGTGCCAAGTGCTTAGAGGAAGGGCGTCAAATACTATTTTAAAAATCCTTGGTATGATTTAGTATTGGACTGAGCCACGGCCAACCGAACTGGAGACGAGAACCCGACCACTGGGCCACATGTGATCTATAGTGCTGTGTATAGGGAGATGAAGATGGAGAGCGAATGCTTTGCAGAACGATAACGTGCCAGGACGTCTGGAATAGGGTTGCAGTCATTACATGGCATCAGGGTCGAGAGAGCCAAAGATGGGGTCCAGAAGTTTTCAGTGTAGAGCTGTATATCGGAACTTCCGAGTTAATACAACGTCCATTGATAAAATAGGTCGACCCCATCGTTTACCGGTAGTTGAACACAGTAGGTCGTGCTAAAAGGATTGGCAGATGAAAAACAAGGTGGCTAAAGGACGAGGGTGTTTGTGCTGTGTATACGGGTAGGAAAAGAAACAGTTTTGCATTTCCTTGTGAAATTCCTCTTGGGGGTCCTGCCTTCTGTAAGTAATAAGCTCAGCTTAGTAAATAACTGCGTTGTAAAGATAATAGTTCCCATGCTGAAGGTAAGCGTTCGCACTCATGATAGAGCGAACATGTTTATTTTATGAGCTTTTTCACCTACTTGTAAAATCCCCCTAAAACCTTGAACGAATGTCAAATTTTGTTCAGACAGAGTGGTCATTAAGAACGAAACAGATGGATCTATTTTAGCAGTATTAGGCGCACTAGGGACCGTCGTTTTCGTTATTTTGCAAAACAAATAATGTTTTCCCTCTTTTCTTACGAATTGTACCCCTGACGCAGGCTGGAGAATGGATCGGTGGAAATGTTTTGTTGACTACAGCAAGTGCATTATGTAAGGATTCAATTATCTGAAAGAAATCATATTTTCTTTAAAAAATGAAAAAAGATTATTTGCACCTTTAGCAGAACAAGCTCAACCTTCAAAATTAAGAAGATCCCATTAATCCTAAAAATAAGAGTACATAACCAATGTATCCTCCCAATAGTCACTTTTGGAGCTGAAACATGGTACCTAACCAAGAGACAGACCCGCAAATTGAGAACCACGCAACATGCACATGAAAGAATTATGCTGGGCCTCACATGGAGAGACCACAAGACAGCACAGTACATCCAAGAAAAGACAAGAGTTAGGGACATCATAAATTATTAAATTAAAAATCTCAAATGTTGCAAGAATGGCGGACAACTGATAGACATCACGACTCACAACATGGATCCCCCGAGATCACATGTGCAACCGACGCAAGCAGAATATTAGATGGACAGACGAGCTAAATAGGTTGAGGAAGTATTGGCTCCACGACGCCCATGATAGAGAAGTGTGGCGAATCCTGGGGAAGGTCTATGATGAATGTCATTCTCCGTTTATTCCCCAAATTCAGGGTGTCAATGGGTTAGGTACACACAGCCAACGGTTAATCAGACCTGGTGAAGCTTCATTCCCCACTGATAACCCATCTAAGTACTGTATACGCCCAACGTAGCTTAACTTACAAGAACCAGTGTATCCGGGTAATTTGACCGTGCTTCCTCAATCTCAGATAGAGTTTCCTCAATCCTGAGTGCTTAGCAAAAAGGCATTGAGTACCATTTTTGAAGTCTTTGGTATGACTCAACGGTGGATTGAACTACAGCAATCCAAAACGTAGAAGATCTCTGTAGCTAGATAATAGCGCTTTCATATATATATATATATATATATATATATATATATATATATATATATATATATATATATATATATGTATATATATACATATATATATATATATATATATATATATGTATATATATATATATATGTATATATATACATATATATATATATATATATATATATATATATATGTATATATATATATATATGTATATATATACATATATATATATATATAGATAGATAGATAGATAGATAAATAGATCGATAGATAGGAGCGCTTGAGATACATATTGACATATATATGTACATATATATATATACACACACACATATATATATATGTATCATCTTAAGCGCTATTATCTAGCTAGCTAGTTAATATCGCTTATATATATATATATATATATATATATATATTGCTATGTTGCTAACCTGATCTATACCATATGTATTACGTGTATATATATCTAAATATTTATACATACAAATATGTATCTTCTTAACCGCTGTCATCTTCCTAGCTAACTAGCAGCACTTATATATATATATATATATATATATATTTATATATATATATATATATATATATATATATATATATATGTAAACAAATACATTGCTATGTTGCTAACCTGATCTATACCATACGTATCAAGTGTATATATATCTAAATATATATATATATACATATATATGATGTAAATATCCAGAAATATATATTTTCTCAAGCACTATTATGTAGCTAGCTACAAAGAGAGCTTATATATATATATATATATATATATATATATATATATATATATATATATATATATATATATATATATATATATAAGAGGATACATTTTTGTATATATATATATATATATATATATATATATATATATATGTATATATACAAAAATGTATCCTCTTAGGCGCTATTTTCCAGCTAGCTAGATAATACCGCTCACTTGTACATGTATATATATATGGAGAGATATATCAATATATATATACGTAAAATGTATATTTTCTTAAGTGCTATTTTCTAGCTAGCTAGATAATAGTGCTTATATATATACATGTTTTCCATATATATATATAACTATTACCTTAATGTATTTATATATATATATATATATATATATATATATATATATATATATATATATATGTATATATATATATATGGTACAAATCTTGTTAGCAATTCAACATAATATAAAGCAATGTCTGATGTGTTATGGATTTATTTCATACAATGCTCCATGCATTCAACTTTATAATTCGAAAGTTATGTTGTTTTAGAGTGGAGCTGGAGACATAGCATTGTAGCACATCCTCCAATATACATATATATATATATATATATATATATATATATATATATATATATATATATATATATATATACAGAGAGAGAGAGAGAGAGAGAGAGAGGGCTATATATATATATATATATATGTATATACATAGACATATATATCAACTAGCTAGCTAGATAATAGCGCTTAAGAATATACATATTTGTGTACATATATACATATATATATATATACATATATATATATATATATATATATATATATATATATATATATATATATATAAATATATATATATATATTTAAGCGCTGTATTTAGTAGCAACGTAATTGTGCTTAAAAAGATATATATATATATACATATACATGTAACTATTGACAATATATGTATATATATATATATATATATATATATATATATATAATAGAATGTGGATTTGCTACACGAACTACCTCATGTTTTTTGCCCTCTCCAGGCCTCATCGGGCGAATGATTATCCATGTTTTTTCACTCTAAGAAATAGATCCATACCATATCAGAAGTTGCTATATATTATTGACATATCATTATATTATGCTATACCGCTAGCCTGATCTGTACTATATATATATATATATATATATATATATATATATATATATATATATATATATATATATATATATATATATATATATATATGGTACAGATCAGGTTAGCAATATAGCCTAATAGAAAGCAAGAGTTGAGCTTGAAATATATAGTAAGATGTGGATTTGCTACAAAAAATAAGTTAATGTTCCTGCCCATTCTGGGCCCCATCAGGCGAATGATTGTATGCGTATTATAGATTCTAGTTCAGGGAATTTAATTTTGTGGGTATCACTGTGAGTGGGAGGAGTTATGTATTTTGTTCTATTGTTTTAATCTTATAGTTTATAGTAGTGTATATATATATATATATATATATATATATATATATATATATATATATATATATATATATATATATATATATATATATATATATATATATATATATGTATATATATATATGTATATATATATATATATATATATATATATATATATATATATATATATATTATATATAAATATATATATATATATATATATATACTTTCGCCTCAATTCCTGATCAACAGTTGATTTTAAATGCATTGCATACAGATCGAGTACTGAAATTTTCTAAGCCAATTTTTAGGTAATAACTTGCAAATTTTGATGTTTAGTCATCAAGTTTCTTTGCTTACCACCAGGAATACTTAGTATTTTAGCGCAGAAAATGACTCGAATCTAAGCGGGGGAGTGGTTAATTAGCAGTATAGTCGGTGGGCAGCAGAAAGCCGGCACTCTGCCAACGCATACAAGCTTAAAATGCAGTTGGCATTGAAATATAACCATCATCTCCACGGCAGCTACATGATATTTATTAAGCTTAGTTTAGTCTGGCACAGGAATGAGTGTTTATAAATATCATTAAAATATCCATACTACGCATTAATGATTCACCGTAGCCCACACACGTACCAGAACTCTTACCTGAAAAGAAAAGAAAAAAAAAAAAGAAGATCTTTTATCAAAAATTATCTCAGGAAATTGATTTTCCATGTGAAATTATTTAAAAAATACCAGCAGGATCCGGGCAGTGTTGGTCCCGAAATGGCCATACAGACCAAATGAAACATTCATTTGAAAAAAAAAAAAATTAAAAAAGACCCCCCCCCCCAAAAAAAAACAAACGAAAAGCAAATATTCTAGCCCCCCAAAATGTGACCAGGAGCTCTCAATAACACACACACACATTCATACACATGAACAAAAAGAGAAGAATCTTTTGCTCACTCGGGTGGTTGCTCGAGCAGAGCCACAGTGATTTGATTATCGATCATTATTTCCAAGGAACCATACGTGCATAATTGACAGGGGTATTTTGGAGACTACTGCTCAAACCAACTCATCGAAGGCTCATCTGTGTTCATTTGGGTTTTCTTTTACTCCACAGTAGTCATAACATTAGTGCAGTGTAAAATTTAGTTTTGATAAAGTTAAACTAGCGCAAAGGTGCATGCTTTGAAAGGACAGGACTTTATGCCATAATACTCATGTAAGATAAATTTTCGACCGTCTTACGAAACTACGGCTTTAAAGTATTTCAGTTATTTCTCTTCAGTGTTGCCAATTTAGATATTTTATATATAAACTTAGACCTACTGCCAATCTAGATATCGTATTTCCAAATTTGGATATATTGCCTATTCAGATGTTAAATCACCAATTTTAGATAAAAGATCTATAAACTGTAACTATTTTTTGTGAGATTTCCCTTGAACAACTTCTAACTCGACATTGCAATGTCTGATTAGTATATAAATGCACTCACACGCACACACACACACCAACAGAGAGAAGTTTGTTCTATTACAGTAAGATTATTGTTAGATATGCGTCTTATACGCCAGCAAATACGGCATTTCCCTCTTAATAATATAAAAAAAAAGTGGTCCAAGTGGAACTCTCTGTGGTACGTAAGTGGTTTCTCGGGAATAAGCTGGAATTACATCAAGGATGGTTAAGGATTTGGCAAGGAAAGGTGGGGTTGATGTTGTGGGGGTCAGGGTCACATGACATCTCTACATGTTTGCCTTGTTTCTTCTTTCTTTCTTCGAGTGCTCTCGGGTGCGCCCTGGGAAATATTTATTAAATTTTCTTTTCTGTCTTTTTTCTTATTTCAGGTCTGAACAGGATATCACGTTTTTGCCACAACCCGCCACTTATGTTCTCTGCCGGAAATTAAACAATATCGTAGGAGCCAGAAATGACGAGAGGGCTTTCCTAACCTATAAAAGCAAATTTGTTCTGCGTGTGTTTCTGTGTGTTTGTTTGTGTATGCCTCTGAATTTGTGTGTCTGTGAATTAGTGTGTATGTGAACACGTATGTGAGTGTATGCGGTTGTGTATGTGTGCATGAGTGTGTGTGTGTGCGCATGCGTGCGCGCGTGCGCGTGTGGTGGAAAATGAGGTTGGGTAAACCCTTTTAATTAGAGGAAGGGCAAAATTAATAAAACGACTGCACCTCAATTCACACATGGTCACAGTGCACCCTTATTTTAGAGAAAAAATTACGTGACATAGACGATATATGATCTATCTTTCCGTTCTCTGCACACTTGAATGGTATTTGCAAGTTTTTAAAAAGACATATTGCAAAAGGACTTCAACACAGTGTGTACTAGCTTTTTCTCTCATTAGAGTGATGGTTCTCCGTTCATTTCGAGGCCAAAAGTATGTAACGTTTGAATATTAACAAACTAGCTTTCAAGGACTGCTTTATACGGAGATATACACCTATGGGTAAATCGAATTACTTTCTCAAGGTTATACCAACGATAACAACAGCAAAATTGTGATGATGATAACAATTCTAATGATAGTAATTGTACTACTCTTTGATCCAAACTATTTGGCCGAGGTTATTTATTTGCATCCCAAAGACTGCAAATGTGACACGAGGTCGAATTAAGGTAGGGTCCCACACGTTCGAGAATGTGCAGACAGAGTGAGCGACCCGATTCCTTGCACATGATCCCGCGAGGAGGTTGGGACAAGCTAGGCCAAGTCCACAGGACGAATCGTGTTGTTCAAGGCTCCCTAACTCTCGACGCGTGTTGAATCATTAGGGCAAGCTTAATGTGGTTCACTGGACAAATACTGTTGATGCTCACAGGACGAGCCTGAGCATGCTGGTCAGTGGTCCCAGGATGGGGACAATCCCGGACATCGATCAACTTCTCAGCCAGAAGGCGTCGAAGAACAGATACTACATTTTGATTTTAGCCAAGAGGCTGAGCGATGTTGGTGTATAAGAACAAACTATATCACGAATAAGATAGATGAAACCTTGCAGAATAGTAAATGTTGCCAATCGTATCATAAGCGAACCAAGCAAATTAGTTTAGAAGGGGTACAAAAATAGGCTTGGCTTAACAGGGACGGTACGAAGAAATCACAAAAAAAAAAAGTCTGCATCTATGGAGCGGAGAAAGAAGAAAAGGTGGCATCAAGTTAAGAATTCCTTAATAAAAATCGTCCAAAGTGTAAGAAAGAGATTTAGATATTAAATTGGTAAAAAAAGTTTCCAGCATTTTGGGGGGGCAAAGTTTGTTATTCGTATAAATTAAAATCATAATTGTCCAGTCGTCAACGTATTTCCCCTGGCTTGCAATGCTCTTACAACTAACAGCTAAGTTCTGTATCCAGTCATGTTTTTCTGTTTTATTTTGATGAATCTTTCGATGAAGTTTTCGCTGCCATGAATTCGCTGGCACCGTTGACCAGACATGTGACATAAACGAGGAAGAATTTCCCATCCCAAGTCCATGATCGTTCACTGCGTCGCATTTGCAATCTACGGACAAGCTTTGTCATGCACGAAGTCACCAGGTAACTTCATTGCCCAGGAAAAGGTATTTTCTCTTCCAGTCCGTCATTCCAACGAGCCAATCATCTACTATAACGTTGTGCAGTTACAGTTGGTTCAGCTTTCAGCAATCCGTCATAAAAAATTCTCTTGAATCCCACTAGACATAGAGAAGAGCTGTTATTCTTTGTAGGTTCTCTTTAAATTGAGACGTCGAAGACCTTTCTCGATTTAGCCACGATCTTTCTTAGATCTGAACTCGTAATAAATCCGTTTTTCTTTGCTTAAGATTATCTTATCAAAAATGGCTTTTTTTCATCGAACAGGAAAAGGAAAAGAACTGTATCAAGACAGACCAATGTCACTTTTCTAAAGTTTAATATATTTTTCTCGCTTCACAGCTGATAGAATCACTTCAAATATTCTTCGAATTTGCGTAATGTTTGAGCAGCATCTATCTTCAAATGTTTCTCAAATTAGAATTCTTCAAGTTCAAAAGTCAACCTCAGTATTCTTTGTTGTTGAGCTCAAAAATCTGTTCACTAATTTTTTCAAATCATCCCCGACAAACGCTGGCACCTGCTGTACCATTACTCTAAGCTTAGGTGTCCCCTTGCCGAACCTCCGCGGCACTTTTTCCAAGAATCACCAAGAAGATCGAACAGTGTCGAGTGTGCATTTTATTAATTGTGTGCATTAGTTCCTAGTGCATTTTTCGAAAACTACAGTCTGAATATACAGTTAAGAACTTTTTTGGGGGGGGATGGGTAGTTTTAAACACGTCTATTATAATCAACTATAATTTCATCAAAATGTAATAAGATTGACGCATTTCTGCGACGTGGTCTTAAAGTGTATGTACACTAAAGCAATAATAAGATGAATACATTTTAAAGCCACTTGTAAAATTTCCCTTACATCAATCTTGCACTGAAAACACCGCTCAGATCTTTGGCATGGTCCTGATATATACTGATATCGCGTTTCTATTTGTTATACAGTCACCTGTACTTGCCCCAATGAAAAGGACATAAAAATATGGAGGTTATTTAAAAATATGCAATTTTTGCAGGATGTAAAGAGAAACATATTTTCCCAGATTATCAAATGAAAATAACAGCAGTAAAGGTAAGTGATTTACTAGTTGTGTGCAAAAGTTCACAGCACTTTAAAAAAAATAGCGCTTAAATACACAGTTGAAAATATTTTTGCACTAGGAACTTTTGCACACACTTAGTATTTTGTTATTTATTCTTGGTTCATGCTACAATAGATGTACTGTAATAATATTTCGTTTGTTTGTGGCAATTAAGATGGTTATACTTTATTAACTGAACTAGTGTTGGTCTGACACTAGGTCTTAACTTCAGTCATCAAACAGGAACTGGTGCTTTACAGGAATGATTCACTGTTCCGTTTCAAAGCCATTTTCTGGAAAAAAAAATGCTGCTTCATAATTTTTAAGCAACTTTCAACAAAAGTTGGAATCAACTTGAAAGATGAATCTATGGATAAAAGTAAGTATCTTTCTCATTGAAATAATGTATTTGAATAATTATGTTCCCAAAATGCACCATCGGATTGTAAATTTTCTTTATTGTAACTTATGATTGCAAAATCTTCATTCGTTGAAAATAAATATCATATCGACTTGAACTCTTTCGTTATTTATTTCTGGACGTAAACTTCTCACTCGAGCTGCATGTGTTCTGCTGAATGTTCTAGAGGTTTCATTTGTATATTAAGGTTCCAAAGAATGAAAAAATGAATGAGAGAAAAAAAAAAGTGGATAAAAAAGAAAAGGAGAGAAAGAGAGGAAGAAAGGATTAGAGAAACAAACAAACTATCTATTATCAGGTTGTCAGAAAAGTGATATCACATTTTAGGAGCTGAAATAAAACCCCATTCAAATGTAACAAAAAGTTGAATTCATTTCCCCAAAATATAATGTTCATTTATTAGCCGTAACAGAGGCCCACTATAAAACTAATTCATTTATTGTTTGTTCAAAAAATGCGGGATTCTGAACGAAACATACGTCAAGACTTAAACCAAAGCTTCATCCATGTTAGGTCTTCACAAGCAGGCGATAGAATATGATAGGCTTCGTCTATGATGAGCAATTAAGATGAGGCAAAAAAACACAACAGATCATTATTGTGAAGAGTGAAAATTAACACAGAAATGATTTGATTTGGTCAACAGGAAGTGGGACGATAACGCAAGTTGAAACCTATTAGTAAAACGAAACAGGATCAAATCGTAGTGTTGGGATCAGATCTCAGCCGCCCCCTTGATCACTGATTAGATCTTCAAATTCATATTGAATCAGATCACAGACATATTTCCTTAGTGGCAAAATCTTCAAGAGTGTAGAGGATATTAATCTATCACTATTTGAAAGTCATGTGCAACAACTTCATCGAGAATGAGAACATAACTGTCAAAATCGAAGATACAAAACTGAGGAAAGTTGACCACTACATCTACCTTGGACAACGAATCTCTATAGAACCCACAAAAGAAGAAGAAATCAGCAAATCAAGAACAGAATAACTCTAAGATGGCAAGTCTTCGGCAGAGCAAGCTCAACCTTCAAAAACAAGACGATTTCAATAATCATTGGAAAAAAAAAGAGTTTACAACCATTGCATCCTTCCGATAATCACTTATGGAACTGAAAATGGAACCTAACCAAGAGACAAACCTATAAACTGAGAAGCATGCAACGCACACATGAAAGAATCATGCTCAACTTCACATGGAGAGCGCAATATATCAGGAAGAAAACAGGAGTCCGAGACATCATAGAATCTATTAGAAAACTCAAATGGCAATGGGCAGGTCATGTTGCAAGAATAACAGAAAACCGATAGGCAACACGACTCACAACATGGATCCCCGGAGATCACATACAAAACTGAGGCCGACAAAATACAAGAGATGAATTACACAAAATTCAGAAGATACTGGCTCCGCGACACCCACGATAGAGAAATGTGGCGGATCCTAGGGAAGGTCTATGTCCAACGATGGACGATAAAAGACTACTGCTGCTGATAATTATTTTTGCTCAGGTTCCCAGATTCTATCAGTAATGAATTCAAGAATTTCGTTTCTCATTGAACTTCTGTCAGTGTTAATGATGGAAATTACGTTTTTGATAAATAAACTCAACATTTGTTACATTTCAATGGATGTTCATCTCATTTTCCGAAATGCAACATTATTTCCCAAACAGCTTAACAAACAACGATGTACAGTAAGTTATTGTCGATCAAAACACTTCGCAGCAAAATCTATGAAAATAGTGGAGCGATCAGTTCAGCATTACCAGAATTATTTTGTCAAAAAGCCTTGATTCTCCCAATAACAAATAAAAAGAATTACGCTGTAGACTTTTACCGGTGCTAATAAGCAGAGTAGTTCCCGTTGCAAAGGTGCATGTTGAGAAGGGGCCGAACCTTATGGTATGTTATGGAGCTGCCAGCCATCATGTAAAATAATTGTCTCTCCGTCGTACGAAACTATGGTTTCGATGTATTCCTATTACTTCTTCTCAGTGTTGCTACTTTAGATATTTTATATTCAAATTTTTATCCCTCTAAAAACAAAGGAGATATTGGAACTAAGGAGAAAGATCTACAATTTTGATTAGATTTCTTGAGAACCGCTGATCCAGAAAAACTTCAAATTTGACATTGTACTGCCTTCTGTGCTGGCTAATATATCTGATGAATGTCAACTTCGTACGATAGCCATACAGATATCTTCAATTGTAGTTAGATAATTATGTTCTTTACAAATAAAGTCAACCCTTGCAACATTTAGATAGGTTTTCGGTCTCCTGTCTAAGAAAAAATTCGATTTTACGTTCGAAACAAACTCAACATATTTGAGTTTTGTATAAAATAATTAGATACCAACAAATATTGTATTTTGAAACAAGGTGCTATCATTATCTAAATGAATAAAAGCAATTCTAAGATATTATTTGAAGTCTTACACTGTTCATGTTATAAAACTCCGAATGAAATCGCTGTATAATTCTTTCGTGATTGAGCCGTGCGAAAAAAAAATCAGCTTCGAACACATAACCCACTCACAGTTGTACGTTAAAGTATTCGACTCCTTGATTATTCTTCTTATTTTTTCAATTAATCATTCCAAAATTGTCTTGATGACATTCATCAACTCATTTAGCGTTCGTAAAACAGTTCAAGACGCAAATTGATCATAAATGAGAGACAATCAACATTATCAGTTTCTACAATGAGCAATAATAACTCTTATATAAGACGCTCAGTGAAAAAATGAATATAACTGTATATAAAACGCAATGTATAGTCACCCCCTCTCCCCATATATACATATATACATACATATATATATATATATATATATATATATATATATATATATATATATATATATATATATATATATATATATATATATATGTAACACTTTTTAATGGTCGCGTGGATACTATACTCAAATCCTAGATAGAAGTTCCGGGAGATGACAGTTTGATTGTAGAACATAGAAATACACTGATCGTAGGTAAAAACACTGAGTCATGCGTAAATATTTCTGACATTTTTTTACGGGTACTGTGGTAGTGAATAAACATAGGGATAACAATTTTAATTGCGCAGATTTTCGGAGGAAACCAGGCTTCAAGTCACGATTTTTAATTCGTGGTGGATCACATAGCTCCACCAACGCAAAGCCATTCTTCATACGCACCTAGTCTCCACGCAGCCACCCGCCCACACTTTAATCCACAAGTCAAATAAGAGGGTCGGTTGATAATACATTATTCAACACACACTCCCATCATTAAAAAAAAACTAACGGTATCGTTGTTGGTCAAGTAGATACACACACACACACACACGCACATATAAATTTATACATATACACACACATACAGACGCATCCAATAATCAAGCAAAACACTCCCAAAATCTTCGCTGGCAAAGCCAACCCATCGATTCATTCATATATATATGTTAAATGAGTGAGTCAAAGTGTGGATGGCAATGTCCGATTATGCTTTTTATTATGTATTTTTAGTATTAATATCACTGGTCAACCACAAATCATCCAGTGTATGTTGTGGTATATTTTATACAGTTTTGAGTGACGATTCCGGAAAATGTTATTCGTTTTTATGTTTGCTTTTCATGATGAGATTAAATTTGGTCCAAAGCTCAACGTCTTCAGCTCATCGTTCTGCATAGTAAAAAATCTTTGTATATTTTATGCATAGTAATTTTGATTTTCTGTGTTGAAGAGTTCTGACTGGTACAAATTTTGTTTTCATTTAATCTTTGCCTATATTGTCTCGAATACAATAGAACTGAAAACGGAATGTGTCCAAAACAAGGAAAATGAGACGTGCTAGAGTGAAATGGACTTGGAATTCGTAATTTGCTTCGAAAAATGATCTACATTAACGTAACCTTAATGAGAAAAAAAGTTTTGTTGACCAGTGTAATTTTTCTTTGATTCAAGATATAGCAGACAAAATTTTAAAGGAAGCGGAGTATTTCAAGACGCATCATATTCAGCTCTTGGAATTCAAGATATCAAAATTCTTTTTTAATGAAAAAGTTAATAAGTTTGTGAAATTCAACCAAAACATCCTGCAGCTGTTTTTGGCTTATATGTTTCCTCACATTTGTTATTCGTCCGCGCACGAAGATCTTCGAGAGAAACATGTTTTGCCAAATGTATATAGTATAGGGACATTATAAAGTCTTTGTGCAAGTTAAAATTTTCGTAGAATTCTTTGCTGTGTATCGAATCACAGGAGCCCCACAAATGGGCCGCCTGACCAATCAAGTGGGTTACTGATTCTTCTCTCTTTGCTCGTCGGTGTGTGTATGTGTGTGTGTGTGTGTGTGTCTGAGATCCCCTGGTCAATTTTGCGGGGCTACAACCCCAAAGATCTGCATGAGCCTGCATCTAAAAATGCTTGTTTTATTTCATTCTACAAATTGGTTCTTGGATTTTGATGGTCATTTTGGACCAACAATATTCAAATCTTGTACTGGTATTTTTTCTAGATAATTTTGGATATAAGATTTAAACTCAAATAATTCGAATAAAAGATCTATATTTCAGATATTTTTAGATGAAAGATCTATTTTTCCAATAATTTTAGATAAAAGATCAATTTTAGATTTCAAGATGTCATGTCTGAGTCATAATTCAATAAAAACTCTGAAAATAAAGTAATTTTCGATAAAAAAATTAATAAACCATTTCAATCAATTTTTATTGTCGACGATAGAATAAATGCATCAGGTTTCTGAATGTTATTTACAGATTAATTCTATCACAAACACAATAACAGTCATCATCATCATCAGTCTTTTATCGTCCGTCGTTGGACATTGACTTTCCTCAGGATCCACCATTTGTCTCTATCATGAATGTTGCAGAGACAGTATTTTCTGGATTTTTCTAGTTCATCTCTCCATCTTTTATTTTGTCGGACTTGGTTTCGCAAGTGATCTCTGGGGATCTATGTTGTGAGTCGATTCATGTTCATCGGTTTTCTGTCATTATTGCAACATGACCTGCCCACTGCCATTTGAGTTTTCTTATTTCTCATTTTACCCGAAATTTATATCACATGAATTATCAAAAGAAGAAGAAATAAAATGAAGAATCACACTGGGTTGGAAAGCTTTCGGCAGAGCAAGCTCGATTTTCAAGAACATGAAAATCTCACAAGTCCTAAAAAGAAATGAATCCAACCAATGCATTCTCTCGATAGTAATCCATGGAGCTGAAACATGGAACCCGATCAAAAGATTGATCCTCAAACTGAGAACCATGCAACGTGCATATGAGAGAATCACGCTTAATATCACCTAGAAAGACCACAAGACAGCACAGTATATGAGAGAAAAGACGGGAGTCCGAAATATCATTGGAACAGTAAGAAAACTCAAATGGCAATGGGCTGGAAATGTTGCAAAATTGTCAACCAAACGCTGGGCATCACTACCCAAAATGAGGATCCTCAGAGATCATATGCGAAATTGTAGCCGAAATTAAGATGGTGTGACGAGCTATATATATATATATATATATATATATATATATATATATATATATATATATATCAGGCTGCTGCAGGAATCGAATCGGCGACCGATAGGGTAGCCACCTCAATGTAGTTGCTCTTACTATTGAGCTTAACAGCTGTTGGTAATGCAAAGGTCCAAATTACTGTTTTAACTCCATTTTCTCATTTTGTTTATTCATGGTGTACATCTGCTCAATTTGTTTCAGCCAATGCAGATGTTATGTAATTAGGAAATGGATATATGATTCGACGTAATGATAATAAATTGCGTTGTATCTTATTGAAACTCTTTTCTGAAATGATCTTTCGTTATTACACCTTGAATATATCCTTTGGCCTAGACAGCGCAAATAGAACGAACAATCAATCTGAAATGTTTACTTTGATTCCTGGCACACCCAAACTTTTGATGCACTTTATATAAAAAAGATATCGTTATTATTTGTGTATAATACGCCCCTCCTTTATTTAAGCCTAAAACTCAAATGTCGCCACTTTTCCTGCCCAAGTGTATGGTCATATCCTGGATGGTATGACCGAAAGGAAGTTATATCTATTGTCCAAGGTAACTGATGTGTAAGTTAGAGCTTAAATCTCAAACAAAACACTGGAGATATTCAAAATGTTTTATTCTCATCGTCATTAAGCACTTTTCAGTCTGATTCCGAGCAGTTTGTTTTCAAAACTTTATATTAATTATATAGAATCCTATTTTTAGCCGATACAAACCGGGTAAGTTTAACAGGGGTTGAATTTAGCCGCTACGAATTCTGAAAATTCAGTGCGTATGAGACACGTGAGATGCTTTTTTTTTTCCAGGATTTCATATCCCATAATTAGAGGTGCGTGTTATACAAGAGTGTGTATTATACACTGACAGTATTTCCAATGCATTTCTAGATTAAAAAAAGGGAGACGCAGAATGATTTTGAGGATCAGATTTTGAGAAAAAAAGAGCTCGAGTCAGAAATTGCTAGAAAGTTCGATTCATGCTGGAATTGGCAAATCTTTACCTGCATTCCATATAAGTAAAATAATGGTTAGATGTACATTTTAGTGACATCTTATATCTATATAGTTTATTTAGTAACACTTTTTATCCGTTTAATCTTTTTACCGATACCTCTTCTACATATTTATTTAATTCATTCAAAGCTTTAGGAAGAGATATGGACATAACCAAGAAGCAAGAAATCCATTTTTGCTTTAACCAAAGGTTATATATCTCTATACATTCTTGGTGCTATTCCATGTAATTCAACAGATGCAAATGAATTGACAACCTCATTGACAATAAGCCACAAGGAAGCTAAGTTAACACTCACCAAGCAGCTCAAACTATATTAACGCTTGCTGGAGGCGAAAATTAAAACGAATCTTGAAATATACATGTAGATATCAGGTGAAATTTGCACTATTTGGATTCAGGTAGAAATTACCAGTATATATATATATATATATATATATATATATATATATATATATATATGTATATATCTATATATATATGTATGTATATATATATATATATATATATATATATATATATATATATATATATATATCAGTGTTCAAAATCTGATTAGCGTAAATTAAAAAGATTAATTTACTAGCAAGAAACGAGACGCCATTAAGAACAGGAAAAATTAATTTTTGATAATTTGATACTTTCCAGATTTTGAAACTTTGAATATTATCATCTGCTATCATAGTACCCGTAAAAAATGACGGGATTACGCCGCGCAAGTTTTTTTTAAAAACTTTTTTTTGTTCCTTGGTAATAAGCGTTACTTTTTGTTGATTTTAATTAAAATGTAAAGCAAATGTGAATTATTCCCTCCAAACTTTGCTTCTGCGACCAAGACGGTAGGAATTTGAAATCCACTTATTTTCAATTGAATAATAGGCAAATTCATACATCTTTTATCACATGAAGTAAGGAAGAAAGCAACTCATAAATATCACCGTCCTAGCCATGAAAACAGAGAAAATGACTTCGAGTGGGATTTCTCAAATAATAGTCTTGAAGTTTTCTGTCCACCATATACCATATTTCACCATGTATAAGCCGCATGTTCCCTTAAGATTTTGAGCTTAAAATCCAGTTGTGCATTATCTATTGGAACATAACTGTTACACTTATTTGTGGACATTATCGTCAATATGGAATAACCCATGGTTCATTCGGAATTGGAGATCTATCGGAGGTAGCTGATTATCTAAGGTTGCGTATTATACACGGTGAAATTCCATGGCCAAGATTTTGAATGTTGATTTTCTACGTTGACAAAGTGTGCCCATCAGAGAGATTGGCGCGTTGAAGTCATCTTGCCTTCATTTCTCTTCCATGTAGCCTTGGGTATAGTAATGTTGGCTTAGAAGATATCGAGTGAAGAAAGCAAAAGAGAAGGAAGGAGAAAGAGAAAGAGAGGAGGAGGGGAGAGGGAGGAGTAATGAGGGAGGGTGATAAAAAGTGATACAGAGAGAGAGAGAGTGTGTGAGATGGAAAAGTGCGCGTGTGAGTGTGACTGGGGGAAAGTGAAGTAAAAGAGGGAAAAAGAAAGAGAGAGCAGAAAAAGTGGGAAGAGAGAGAGAGAGAGTAAGGAAAAGTGAGAGAGAAAAGAAGGGAAAGAGAAGGAGAGATACAAAAAGGAAGGAGAAAAGTAATTGAGAAAGAAGGAGAGAGAGAGAAAGAGGGAGAGAGAAGAAGGGAGAGGAGGAGAGGGAGGTACTGATGGGAGACTGACAGTGGGAGAGAGAGAGAGAGAGAGAAGGGAGGATAAGGCTAAAGAAAGAGTGATATGATCGGGGTTAGAAAATACAAACTAAAAAGAGGGGAAATATGAGAGTACCGTGGAATTTTTTAAGTACATAGACTGATAGCAAAACGTATGGGGCTCAAAAGATTAGTCATACGCCTCTCTAGTTATTCAGCTACCACCCCCCCTTGTGAGGCAGAATGTGAAGCAAAGCCGATTTATTGTTACAATGCAGGTACTTATTTGAATATTTCAAATAATGATATTTAGGTTTAACGCTGCTTAACTTCAGTAACCGTCCATGATGTCACTCACGAACCAACCATGTTTATACCAAGTGACAACAGAAGAAGAAATCAAGCGAAGAATCTCACTAGGTTAGCAAACGTTCGGTACAGCAAGCTCGACTTTCAAGAACAAGAAAATCCCATTCGTCCTAAAAAAGAAAGGTATACATCATTTGTATCCTGCCGATGGTGCTCCCAATGGAGTAAAAACATGGACACAACCCAAAAGATTGACCATCAAATTGAAAACCATGCAATGTTCACAAGAGAGAATCATGCTCAACCTCAAATGTAGAGATCATAAGAAAGCACGGTATATTAGAGAAAAGACAGAGATACTACAGAAAACTCAAATGGCAATGGGTTAGATATGTATAAATTTCAGACAACTGCTGGACATCATGACCCTCAATGTGAGTTCCTAGAAATCATAGGCGAAATTGTGACCGACAGAAAGAAAGATGGCGTGAAGACCTAGATAAATTCAGAGAGTACTGGCTCTGCGATGCACACGATAGAGGGGTCTGGCGAATCTTGGGGGAAGGCTTATGTCCAATGACGGACTTTAAAAGGCCGATGATGAGTAACAACAAGCCCAGCCACAAATTATAGTCTGCACATCAGCCACGGAGTGGATGAGAAATGAGCTACCCTTTAAGTCTACCCTTTTTCTTTGTATCGTTTTGTTTGGGTGTCGGGTAGCCAGGATTCTTCCTCCCACGCAATAACGAATGGAAAATGTCAGACAATAATGGCCGGAGTTTCAAAATGTCAGAAGTGCTGATTCAATGATTGTCGCAAACATTCATTACCCTCTCCCCACTCCTAACATTTGCGCATCTACCTAATGTTACGGATGACGTCTGTATAAAGGGGGAGGCGGGCTCCACGCAGCGGAAGGGTGGGGGGCTGTCGGTTGTCTCTCTCATAGACGAACAGATAAAAACAACACTCAAGCACACACGCATAAACTAAATTGAACTAAAGGTCCGGTTAATTAGACTCGACTAGTTCTTTAACAACCTACACATATATGTGTAGAGAAATGATACAGCATAATAACAGACAGGTTCTGCAAGTTTGTATGTAGTAAGGGTATCAAAAATTCACGAGACATATAAATACGGACGCTGTAATTTTTCCGCATTCCAACCACCATTTGTAGTTTGTTTTTTTTCCTCAGCAATGTGTCCCAAGGGCAGAGCAAAAGCATATATTTCCAGATAGCGGGGGTTTAAAAAGATACATTCGGAATATTTGTAAGTGACAACCCTGTTACACGATATGCTATCCAACAGCCATTTGTAGTACATAGTATGATCCAAATACAAACATATAGTGTACTTGACCGTCGCTGGAGACACGTGAACAGACCCTGTGATGACACCAGCGAATAATAATGGTCTTTTTAGATAGAAACATCAAGTATGGGTTTCATGAAACAATAGTACGGTACCATTATCGTTTATAGACTATAAGATCCCAAATCCATCGCCTTCGGCAAGGAGACCTGATTCTGTGAATGCATTTATGATCTCTAAGTAGTCGATGCTGTGTATTGTAGCCTAAGGTATTGAATTAAGCTATCCCTTGTTAAGGTGCTCCAAAAATGCGTTAACTTGAAGAACGCTAACTTTCCGGGTGATTAAAAATTATCATTAATTATAGAGTAGTCTCCCTTTCAAGTTCCCATACCTCCAAAGTACCAGCCATCATGTCTCCAAATCCCATCATCCAACCATCTAAATCATCATCTTCACCATCCTTTCAAAACAGTAAATTCCCTGGAGTACAAATGTTTTGATATACTCATATAATCATAGGAATGAGATGTGATCATTGAATTATCAACTTCGACAAACAACAGAAGATTACTTACAGCACACTCTTTTCCATTACGTGTGCCTCGTTCAAATGTTTTTCATGTTCCTATTCACCTGTGCCCCCATGTGCACACACAAGTTTACAACCACTAGCCAAGGGCAAGGGTGATATTTTTTTTCATTTTTTCCCGTCGTTTCCCGTACCCACAGGGGTATGGATATATCCCTGGTTAAGAACCCCTGGTCTTTTACAAACTAAAAAGGGGGAAGCCCGTGGACGCCTTAAATAAAGAAATGAGAATTAGTGTAGATGCTAGTTAATGTGAGTTAATATGTTAAGGGATCGAAAAAGCAGTCGACGTTTTAGGCGAGTGACGTTAATCAGTTGTATGCAATAACCTGCTTAATTCGGTGTATTCTAACAAAAGAGAAAAGATTATAGATAACTTACATGAATAAATGTGAATATTTGTATCTGCGTGAGCTATCCACCAACAGTGTTGTAACACCAAAAATATGTTAGAGAGATAGATGAGAGAAAGAAGAGAACATACCCTGTTTGAAACCTGCAACGTAATGTATCCAATTTTTTTTTACAGTATTTGTCAATATTTGTTTCTGAAAATATTGATAACATTAAAAATTATTAGTTTCTAATTGATTTTCAAGTTAGCCCTCGTTAAAACGTCCAAAACAAGAATAAACAATCATTACATCAAGAATAAAAGGGATGATATCGTCCATGATGTAATATATTTCATTGGCAAAGGGAAATTATATATATATATATATATATATATATATATATGTGTGTGTGTGTGTGTGTGTGTGTGTGTGTGTGTGTGTGATTAAGAATGATTTCTGTCGGCACTGCATTGTTTCTCACACCAACAAATATTTAAAATGGATGTATAATCCAAATGAATATTTATGAATGCATTATATTATTTGAAACTCTATTTGAAATAACCTACCGTTGTTACATGGAAAATGGGTTACTCCGTGTAACAACGGGAGACAGTTTCAAATAATAGAACGTGTTCATATATATTCTTTCAAACTATATTATATAAAACTTGGCGTGAGAAAAGACCTGTAGACATAGACAGTAAATGAACAAGACGAGAAGAGTGGGTGAAAAGCATTTATGTGGACTTCCGTTGTTCCGTCGGACTATTAGCTCAATTGATAAGAACGATGCTACGCTGAATCGGTCGCTGGTTCGATTCTAGCTGCAGCTCCATTTTTCTCTAATTGTTTATTTCTATTTACGCTGTCTAGGTCGAGTGACTCATTCTCCATGTAACAAGCGGAGGTCATTTAAAAAAAATACGATGTATTCATGTATTTATCTATTAGTTATAAACACTCTTTGGTCTATTTCCTTTCCGTCTTTCTTTTTTGTTTTCTTCTTTCTTTCAATCGAGAACTGATTTAAAAAAATGAATTATATGACGTAGAGTGACATAAAAAAGAAATAATTTCTTTTCCTTTTCTATTATCTTCCCTCAAATCAAGATTACAGCTTTGTTTCTTTATTACGAACGCCGTCTGTCTCTCTTTAACAACTCTCTTACAATTCCTTACAAATGCTGTTTACCAATTGAACCTGGTCTTAACATGACATTTCCCTGTTCTGAAACTGTGGCAGTTAAAAATGCTTGATTTCCATTTTCAATCAAGTACGAATTGGGAGTTTAATGTCCAATAGGTGCTGACTGAAAAAAAAAAAAAAAAAGAAAAAAAGTAAGACTCCGGCTAGACTCGAACTCCGATCTTCTTTCTCTTGGGAAGTACTGTTTAAATGTAACAGCTGCTTTCACTGAGTAGGCCACAGAGAGACGACTGTCATTCAAATTCGCTGTAATTCCACCTTTTTTTCTATTTAAATACACTAGTGGTATTAGTGATGATATTTTTTACAAGCTACTTTTGCTTAACTATGAGTGTAGAATAAGGGACTAATTGTTGCGATAAAAAACAACTGAAATTTAGATGAAAAAAATACCATATGCTCATCCTCACATGGGGAGATCACAAGACAGCACAATACATTGAGGAAAAGTCCGGGGCATCATAGAATCCATTAGAAAACTGAAATTGCATTAGGCTGGTCACTTGGCAATATTGACAGACAACCGATGGACATCATAATTCACAACATGAATCCCCAGAGATCAGATGCAAAACCGAGATTGGCAAATTCAGAAAGTATGGGCTCTACGACGCCTATGATAGAGAGGTGTGGTGGGTCTATGTCCAACGACGGACGATTAAAGACTGATGATGATGATGATGATGATGATCAATTGTACGGGTGTTGACAAGTATGATTATCTCAAGCCTCTGTTTTTCTCACCTTATGTCCATATCTTAAAATTCCTCCCTTATCTCATCTGATCTACGCTGCCAGTCCATTTTTTTTATCTAAATGTTATGCGAACGGAGATCTGTTCCATATGCAAATAATTGTCTTGGTCTCTCAGTAAACTACCTAACTCCATTTCCTTCCCCGCCTCTCTTTCCCCCCTATCCCTTTATTTAACTACTTTCCCCCTCTCTTATCAAGCCATTCAACTCTCTTTTTTTCCCTCTTCCTTCACACCATCTTATGGAACCACCCAGCCATTCCGTTGTGTTTTAGCTGAAAGCATAAGGTTCAAACACAGGTAGGATCAAGAAAAATAATTAGAAAACGCAAATCAATACTGTCAACGTAGATTTCTTGAGTTTTTAAGCTCTCTGGCTGTCTAGCCGGCTATCTATGCATGACACACACAGGCCACACCAATTGTGCTAGAGGGCTAAAGATCCAAAACATTTATTCCTTTGTGTCCGCAAAAACGTTTTTTTTTTCTTCTGTTTTTCAAACCCCACCACTTTAAGTTTTAATTGATCATCCTCGTCAAAAACACGTTGGTCACTTGACAGTTTCTTTTGAAGGACTAACCAGGCCTGTATTACTGATTTTCCTAATTCAGATTTCGATCATCCCTAACTACCGAGGCTACCAAATAATCAAGTTTGGGATTAGTGACAGCCACCTGCACATAATCAAGTTCCGCACATTAATAATTCAGAATCATATATAGATACCATCAGGTAGTTTAAAAGCGATCGAGAAGGTTAAACGTCGTTTTAACGACAGGCAGCCATTGTCAAGGTCGGCAAAGTGACGTAAAAACAGCTTTAATTACACCTGCGACATAAAAAAATAGGTTATCTGAAACCGAATCTTGAATTAAGTCATTTAATTAGTCACACAAACACGCACAGACAGCCATAAATATGTATATGAATTGTTTATTGTTGCGCCGTAGACCAGGAATAATATCTAGACTCATAACTAGCATTCTTTGTCTATGAGGAGATTTAGATCAGTGTTTATTGACCTTTTTTGCTTCATGACGGCTAAAAAAAAAAGGGTCCTGCCCCCTTACTATAAAATTTCATTTTATGTAGCTAATTCTTTGTGAAACAAAACACATACATGAATTATTGGGCACTTACTGAATTTAATGTGATTTCTTTATTATCTATTAATTTAATGGCAACAATGCAATAACTTCATAGCTTGTATAACTCGTAAAGATGATGAGTTAAGCATTTATAACTAGGAAATAGTAAATATAGTAATTAATAATATCGTTCAATTTGGAATAGATAGTATTGTATGATTAAAAATTAATGAGTTGAGTCTAAACATGGCTCACTTTTGAGCCACGAAAGCTTTTTCGCTCTTCATAAACAAATTTCACCCCCCCCCGCCCCGATATATTCAAATCGCCCCCTTGAGGGACGTGTTTCCCATGTTCAGAAAGACTCCATTGTTTTCCGAAAGGCGAGTTCTTGTTTTGTTTTTATCTACACTTTACCAGTGCGTTTGATATAATGCAGGGCGAATGGCTCCCAAAATGGCCTCCCATTTAAGGAAGGAATATTCTGGAAATAGTGACGATCTAATGTGTGTTTCGGAGATGCAGTGAAATGTACCTATTACCGCAGAGAAACAAGCTCGGCGGTCCAGGATCGGATTGCAGTCGTGGCGGTTCCTGTTTTATTTGTGCTAATTCCCATCAGGAAAGGCACGAGTGTTTTTAATGGATTCTATAATATCTCGGTCTCCTGTTTTTTCCCCTAATACATTGTGCCGTCTTGTGATCTCTCTATGTGAGGTTGAGCATTATCCTTCTATGTGTACGTTGCGTGGTTCTCAGTTTAAAGGTTAGCATCTTGTTCCATATTTCAGTTCTATTGCTGACTATCGAGAGGATGCATTGCTTTTCAGGACTGATGGGATTTTCTTGTGCTTGAAGGTTGAGCTTGCTCTACCAAAGGCTTGATTTCTCCCTCTTTTCGGGATTTCGTGGAGATTCACTGTCCTAGGTAAATGTATTAGTCTACCTTCACGAGCTTTGCGTTTTCGATTTTGATCATTGCATGTTTGTTATACATGACCTTGGTTTTGCTGAAGTTCATGTGAAGACCAACATTCTTGCTTTCTTCGTTCAGTTCGTCTAGCATTAATTGGAGGTCCCGAAGTTTCACTGCGAAAAGGACGATGTCGTCTTCGAATCTAAGGTGGCTTAGGTATTCGCCCACGATTCTGGTTCCCCCTTCCGAGCACCCCTCCGCTGGATGGGAGCCACTGATCTAAGAGGAGGTTTCTTTGACACTAAGAAAGACAGGTTGGAAGTTGCCATAGCCAGTGCCAAGCGCGGTTGAAAATCGGGGGACTGGTCATAGGGCCAGCGCCCAAATCCCCCGTGTAAAGCTACAATTACTACGGATTCAATGGAAATTGTTTAACATTCATGGGAGGACCTATTATTATTATTATTATTATTATTATTATTATTATTATTATTATTATTATTATTATTATTATTATTATTATTATCATTATTATTATTATTTTATTATTGTTGTAATCGTGGGAATTTATATACTGATTTATTGTTCATGTATTGAGAACAATATGTATTGACAACAGAGTATATACTGTGAATTCTCAATCTTCCACTTCATTGCACTCTTTTGAAAAAAAAAATCTCTTTCACAGATACAAACACGCGCAAATACACGTGAACATACACATATACAGAACTTGCTTTATTCTACATTACAAGTCCGTAGCCGAGATTGTAGCTAAAACAACGTTATCATCAAAAATAGCAGAGGATTCTATCCTTTTTTTTAATACTTTCATGTGTGTTTGTTAGTGCGTGTCAGTGCTCCTGGCAATACCGTTTTGTCTATAGACTTGAAAATTGGCATCGGTACTCCACTAAAACACTTCTAAGAATGTTTTGTTTCTTTTTTTAGTAGGGGCGGATATTTTAGGGGATTTATTAATAGCATCTACATTCTCCAGAATCTAGATATTTCAACGTGTTTTTTTTTTCTTCTCAACTTTATTTCAGATGTTTTCTAGTGGGGAAACATCAGTGATGTCATAAAGGGAAATTATTCTGACCGTATTTATTCCTCAATGGAATACTTTCACATGACTCAAAATTTTGACGCTACAATTGTTCAGTTATTGACTCTGATGACGAGTCATCAGCTTAATTTTGATCTGGAACTTTCATTGTATAATGTTTGATCTTTTTGTTCAATTTTCACCCCCTGAATTAAGTGCACTGACAAGGAATGAGACTATGTTGAAAAAAATTTACTGTGTAAAATATCTTCTTTCATAGGTTATGAATTCATTAACC
>OY735232.1:29417840-29442840 GCA_963457665.1 Thysanoteuthis rhombus
AACAACAACAACAACAACAAGAACAACAACAACAACAACAACAACAATAGCAATAATAATAATGATAATGTTAAACATCTTTTTAACTGGAATCTGCAAATCAAACAAACGCTGCGCACGCTGTCTCTTAACCATAGAACCAACCAGAATGTACAAAATGAAGCTCAGTATATTTGTTGGAAATTGGATACTGATTTGATACTCATGCATTGAATCTGTCGACAAGACAATATTTTCTACGAATTCTATACCTCTCTATTTTTATCACATTGTCTTTACACCTCTCACACACACATGTAAAAAAACTTTTTACATCATGAGAATGGACCAATAAGCACGTAGCGTAACACCTAGATACCTGAATTTTAATCAGACATTATCAATGTACGAGCAACATAATTGATATTCAGCAACGAATTAAGTGCATTGATAAGGTAGGAAATAAGACTGGCTGCATTGAAGACAAAGGATAGTATTCTAGGTGAGGCTCGAACTCACGACCCTTTTGCCGCAAGAAAGTTTGGTTAACAGTGCTGACTGAGTTACGAGAACTATACGGTCGGTGAAGATCAAAACTAATCTTCAAACCTGCCCATTACCTTAGGTTGATGGTTTCAGCAAAGTTGCAATGAAAACAAATAAAGAAGCTTGGCTGCTTCAGGGCCAAACTCCACACCAGCTTCGATTCCGACTGAAGATGATTACAGCCACTTTTGTATAATAATTACAAAAAATATGTAATTGTTTATTAGAATGAAATGGACCCGGTGTATCAGTATGGTAAACTTTCATTGATATCTAAGACGATTCAATTTAGCTCAGTCAGTTAGACTGTCCTCTGGCAATCAGTTGGTTGTGATTTCAAATTATTGTAAGGAAATATGAATTTACCATGTTTGTTCCCGCCCTTAATATTGGTGAGAGTCAATCTTGTTTTCATTCAGCATCATCAGTCTTTCAAAGTCCGTCGTTGGACATAGACCTTCCCCAGGATTCGCCACACTTCTCTATCATGGGTGTCACGAAGCCAGTATTTCCTGAACTTGTCCAGCTCGTGCCTCCATCAAATATTCTGCCGGCCTCGGTTGCGCATGTGATCTCGGGGGACCCATGTTGTGAGTTGCGATGTCCATCGGTTGTCCACCATTCTTGCAACATGGCTAGCCCACTGCCATTTGAGCTTTTTAATGGATTCTATGATGTCTCTGACTCTTGTCTTTTGACAGATGTCCTGTACTGTCTTGCGGTCTCTCAATGCGAGACCGAGCATAATTTTTTCATGTGAACGTTGCATAGTTCTCAATTTGCAAAAATGTCTCTTAGTTAGGGTCCATATTTCCGCTCCATAAGTGACTATTGGGAGAATGAATTGGTTATACACCCTTCTTTTTAGGATTAATGGGATCTTCTTATTCTTGAAGGTTGAGCTTGCTCTGCCAAAGGCTAACCATCCTAATGTTTTTCATTACAGTAGAACAATAATAACAATAATAACGTCAATTCCAGTTTTGGCGCTGGGTGATCATAAATATGTATCGCTTGGAATAAATGCTTTTATTTCGTAAAAATTTCTAATAAAAATCAGCTAATTTTTAAAACTTTAATTAAGCAACATGTCAAGGTACAGGTATAATTAACCATTAATGATCAAAGGCAAAGGTTGATTCACAAATTTGGTGAATTTGTTTAGCGATTTCGAGGGTGGGGAAATATCGTCTTTCCCTGTTTATGTTCTGGTCTTATTACTTTCATGTTGGGAAGAAATGATTGTACCAGAACTCCAAGATCCGATTTAGGAGGTACAGAAAACAGAATCGTCTGAGTTCGAGTTCTGGCCGAGGTTGTATACAATTACCATGTACTGATCCAATTCCACCCCCCTCCATGCCTTGGGTGAACAGCGGGACACTTTAATCTCTTTTAGCCGTTTTAGTCCTTGATCTAAGAAAATGCTACTATGACTGAAAAAAAACCCTATCACTCTGTAGTTGCCATGACTGGTCCCTAGCCCGGATGAAATAGGAGAGTTAGCGTAGCGCTTGTATCTCTATTGAAGCAGAGTGGTTGTGACACGATGCTCTACAATCATCATCATCATCATCATCATCATCATCATCATCATCATCATTCTTTCAAAGTCCGTCGTTGGACATAGACCTTCCCCACGATTCGCCACACTTCTCTATCATGGGCGCCACGGAGCCAGTACTTTCTGAATTTTTCTAGCTCGTCTCTCCATCTAATATTCTGCCGGCTTCGGTTGAGCATGTGATCTTGGGGGATCCATGTCGTGAGTCGCGTTGCCAATCGGTCGTCCGCCATTCTTGCAACATGGCAAGCCCGCTGCCATTTGAGATTTGTAATGGATTCTATGATGTCCCTGACTCTTGTCTTTATCCTGGATGTACTGCGCTATCTTGTGGTCTCCCCATGTGAGGCCCAGCATAATTCTTTCATGTGCACGTTGCATGATTCTCAATTTGTGGATCTGTCTCTTGGTTTCTACATCAGCGGTTCCCAATCTTTCCGAGATCAAAAAGATCAAAAAATCCCCGCTACCATATACAACATTACTAGTTTTCTCAACCTCTATGTCGATTTTTCCAAAAGTCCTAGTTAGTCACTACTAATTATATAGCGAATAAAATTAACTAAAAATCAATTCTGGGAAGCGAACGCTGTTGTCGTTTATGAAGATTGAAAGTATTGCCGTAGTTAACCCCCCCAAAAAAAAACAAACAAAACATCTAAACACAATGACAAAAAGCTAACACTAGAATTAAATGTGAAATAATTTTAATAAACACTGATAAGGAAAATTCAGACCTTTGGTGCTCAGTTATATTCCCTTTTGCACAATAGCCAAAATACATTTACCATGACTTTTATTTTTACTTGATAGCCTTATTTCCCTCTTGGACTTCTTGGATTTCCCCAAGGAGTCCACAGGAATTGATACAAAATAAACCAAGATCCAAATAAGGTTGCCTATCCGCGAAATAGCCACGATCAATATTGTTTTGTGGTATGTTGGAACAAATAAATATTTGCAAATTACTCCTAACTGAAATAAAAGATGTGTCCTTTTGGTATGAGCAGGAGAAAGAGAAAGGGAGATACAAAAGTCTTTTCTTAGAAACCTGAGAATTTTTTCCGGCAGAAAAGACAGGTGTCTTATTCCTGGAACAGCTGCAAGTGTTTGACTGTTTATTTTACAGATCTTAACTCAACGATAGCTTTTATCTTTATTTCCAACACGTCTGAATTATGGGTCTGTAGGGAGCGGGGTCACAACAGGTGTTTATTACGATCTAATGCGCTCGTTTACGCCAAACAATACTGGATTAGCCTTGTATTATGATATAAGTGTTTACATCTATAAATTGCTGTGCATATCAATATTCACCTATATCGATCCATACAAGGCGTCTGAATGCTGACTAATCTGCTCATCCGGTTATTGTGAATGCGATGGTCACAAAATACACAAGTTAGCTTATTGCCGACTGCATAACTCCATGGGTGAGTGTCTGTTTGCAGATATGCTAAAAGATCTCCTCAGAATGATTGTCAAGTTATATCAAGACCACGTAACCGGTTCTCGAGATATTCAAAATAGTTGGGTACTTTCTACGAGGAAAACGTGCCGGAAGAACGCCATTTTGTTTAGATAGAATGAATCTGACGAAAACCTTTTTCCGTCATTCTCTGTATTCAGAGCTCAATGAAAAGGCACATACAACATAGTAATAGATGGCGACTGCACGAAAAAAATGTTGTTTGCTTTTCAAAAGATTAAAGGGCACATGGGATCGAAGGTTCTGGTGTCGTTTTTCAAGATCATGTCACCCTATTGCGTGACATGTTTAGAGTGTGCAAAGAGATGTTATTGCGAGTGTTGTTTAATTAATTATTGAGCATTATCTGTTATCACAGGTTATCAGGTCGGACAGGTGATACTCTCTTACCAACTCTGCTCTTCTGAACAAGATTTAACCAGATTGGAACACTCAGTAAATTGTGTATATCATATCCAAAGCTCAGCAGTCCCCCGTTGCTAGCCCGAGCATTTTCCAGAGGTAAACCTGTGTCAACACTACGACCAGGGTGGGGGGTTTGCTTCTTTTCGTACTACCTCAGTGGACTATAGGATGCAAAGCCTTGGTTTCCAGGCTTGGGTCGTCCCTAGGTTCGTCGCACTTGAAAAGAGTTCCGTAGCACAGGATAGGATGTTATTCAGTGCACAGGTCACGCCGTCCAAAGTCGTGGAAAATCCTCTTAAAACGCTTCGTTCGTGAAGTTAGGTGATTCTTATCAAATTTACTCCTATGACTTCCTTTGTCCATCTGACTAATCGCATCTGCGTCCATCTATAAGTATCAATCGATCATTCAATCCCGATGGATCAACCCATGGATCAATCCATGGATCCAAAAATTCGCCAGACCTCTCTATCATGGGCATTGCAGGCCAGTACTTTCTAAACTTATTTTGTTCGTTCCACCACATATATCATGATCAGTCTCGGAGCGTCCATCATTGGACTGACATTGCCCACGATTCTCCAGAGTTCTCTACCATGGGCATCACACCATCTTAGTTTTTGCCGGACACATTTTCGCATATGATCTCATATTATGTCCAGCGGTTATCTGCTATTCTTACAACATTACCACCCCATTGCTATTTGAGTGTTCTACTGGATTCTATGATATGTCTGGCTCCTGTTTTTCTTCTAATATACTGTTCTGTCTTGTGATCTCGCCATGTTATGTTGAACATGATTCTCTCCTGTGCACGTTGCATGGTTCTCAGTTTAAGGATCAATCATTTAGTGAGGTTCCTTGTTTCAGCTCCATAGGTGACTATCGCGAAGTGTATCTTTCTCTGAAGGATTAATGTTCTTGAGAGTTCAGTTGCTCTACTGGAACTTTGCCAACCTATCGTGATCCTTTATCTGATCTCTTTTTTAGGGGATTTCATGGAGATTCGTTGTCCTAGGTAGATGTAGTAGTCTACTCTCTTCAGTCCAGCGTTTTCGATTTTTATCGTTGTGTCTTTGTCCTCGACATGTTTGTTGTACATGACCTTTGTTTAACTGAAGTTCATAGGGAGACCAACGTTCGTGATGTAATGCTTTCGAACCATACTTCTAGCCTTTACCAATATCAGTGAAAAACTGCAGGCGTTATTCATTTTTCAAATAACTCATAACTAATCAAGATCTTATTCAGTTTAGGAACTGGAATTTCAGATGTATTTAACAACTGATATGCATTAACCATTGACCATGAGTTTTATTTTTACCTGATAGCCTTATTTCCCTCTTGGAATATCAATAGATTTGGGTATATATATAGTCAAGAAAACTTTACAGCTTTAAACACAACACATGAAAAAACTTTCAATATATTTTGTGTCACTTCAGTCACCCATTTCCCAATATCTGCCAATACAATCTATTAAATCCTCTAAAGTGTTTTCCCTGTTTCCCTTATCCTTTGTTATTATTGTACAATGTATAAATTGTCTCTTGTTGAGATCATCAGTTGTTTACTATGTAACCGTTTCGAGGATTTTGCAAACAAAACAGTTACATCCACATGGCACCCCAGCAGCATTGATAAAAAATCACCTCCCTTTATTATATAGTTTATGTCAAACATGTAGTTTTTCATAATATATACATCATAGATGGTTTATATTTCTTTGAAACTCTATTTTAAATAATATCCCGTTATTACCCGGCTTATGTATAATTTGGCCAACAGCGTGAATGAAATAAACAATTAAAGAAAATGGAGCTGCTGCAGTAAGAATTGAACCTGCAACTAATAAAGCAGCTGCTTCAACGTAATGATACTCTCGGCATTGAATCAAACAGTGTCCGGCAATGCTAAGTCCAAAATAACTGTTTTAAGTCAAAATTCTTATTTAGTTCATCCATTGTCTATATCTGCTCAATTTGTTTCTCAACTCAGATATTTATATTTGATAGAAATGAATTTATAATCTGAGATGAAAAATGTCAAATGCATTATATTACTTTGAAACTCTCTTTGAAATGATTTCCCGGTGAATGTATCATTTAGCGTAGATAGCGTGAAAGTTGAGTTAACTTAACTTTTCACAGTATTTTTCTACCTAAACTATAACGAACCCTAAAGAAAAAAAAAGGAAATTACTAAAAAAACGAAATCACCAAAAAGGAAATAAAAAACCAAATTACTAAAAAACAAAAAATACTAAAAAAAAACAAAATTACTAAAAAAGCGAAATTGCAAAAAAAACGAAATAGCTCAAAAAACAGTCGCTAAAAACAAATTTTTTAAGGAAAATAGAATTACTAAAGAACCAAATTACTAAAAAATAAAATTACTGAAAAAACAAAATTACTAAAGAAAATAAGATTGCTAAAAAGAAAACAACAAAATTACTTAAAAAAACAAAATCATTGAAAAAACAAAATTTCTAAATAAACACAATTTATAAAAAAAAAAAAAAATACCACGTACCAACACAAAGGAATACCAAGCAACCAATAAATAAAAATTAAAACAAAACAAAATAAAAAAAAAACACCATGTAGATAGCCATAATCTACAAGGCTGAAAGACCAAAGATAAACTTTTTTTTTACACACGTGCGGCGATAAGGTAATGGAAGGCCAGGTGTTGCAACATCTCCTTTAGCTCCTTGACATTAAAAGTCCATGGGAACAACACCTCACTATCGAAATAGTTTGGGGGATTTGAAGGAGATGGGGTTAAATCCTTTAATTGGATGATCAATACTAATCCATTCAAGACCCTTAAATAGCCTCAGCAGTAGATGCTACATTTTATTTAGGATAGGAACCCCGACCTTTGAAGACAAAAGTAACATACTTAACAAAAGAAGTGAAATGTTTCCGAAATGCTATCACACGAAGTTTAGACCATCCGAACGGTATTAATACTTAAAAAAAAAAGAGGAAAAAGCAAATTTAAACAGAATATGATTTTAATATTTAAAAGAAATTTGTACATGAATAAAATAAACGAAAAGGTTATAGAATTGAAATCAGAGAATGAAAACAATTCAACCGCGTCAGAGCAATTAAAATCAACAGCCATGAAACATGAACTCAGTTGTAAAAAAGAAATGAAATACCCTGGATTAGATAATTAAGACTATCTTCTTTTCACTACAAACGATAGGATTATATGAACTATGAAATAATTGATACATTCAGAGCACGAATCTAAAAAGCTACCTTGGGTCATCCTCGCTAATAATCCTTCTTATCAAAATTCATCACAGAATCCCATAGCATATTTCTATATCAATAAATGTAAAACTATGACAGATTTAAAATAATGATAAGACACATTTCCAACCATATAGACACGGTAGGGTAGGAGGTGAAAATGTTCTAAAAATTTCAAAAGTCTTTTGTAAAAGAATTCATTATTTCTGAAATAAATAATAGATCCATAGTCTATAGTCTTCCCCTTGAAAAACGAGTTATATAATGAATAAATTGATGTCAATAAGTAGACAAAAAATACAGTAATGCAATCACATATAGGAAAACATATTATTATGATAATAATAATAATAATAATAATAATGATAATAATAATAACTAGTGTGAGATTGAATAATAATAATAACAATAATAATACACACACTCACACATACTAACTAAATATACTAAAATCTATCGAAGCATTTATTACAGATTTAATCCGATTAACAAAAAATTATGCCATTTTTTTTTAAAGACCTAAAACGTAGATCTAACACAACTCAGGAATGGATGTACATGTGACCACCCAGGAAGTAGAAAACACCCGTTTAATTACTATTGAAACCCTATAAAATAAATACCCTAATAAAGATAAATACAAACAAATAAAAATAATCGCATAAACGTAAGAATATACATCAGCATCATCAGTCTTTTTACGTCTGTCGTTGGACATAGACCTTCCCCAGGATTCGCCACAATTCTCTATCATGGGCGTTGCAGAGCCAGTATTTCCTGAATTTGTCTAGTTAATCTCTTCATCTTGTGTTCTGTCGGCCTCGGTTTCGCATGTGGTCTCTGGAGATCCATGTTGTGAGGCGTGATATCCATCGGTTGTCTTTCATTCTTTCAACCCACAGGATGATGAAAGATTATTTTTGATATAATCACTTTGAAGAAAAACGTTAAAAAATGAAAAGAAGTAGAGTGTAATAGAACAAGCATTACATGAAAATACGTGAACATCTCTCACCCATGCGAACGACCTGGTCGGCATGGAAAGTTGGGGGGCACTCCTGTCTACTTAGCTACAAGTAGCCGTGAACTTCCGTTTTCGGAATAAAAATAAAGACATCTGGATTCTTTTTGGCAGGGGGATGGTATAAAATTAATCCAATAAAGAACTCTTTCCATGCATTGTTTTTAATATTCCCGAAACAGGGACATGGTAAAACAGCTGATTCAAAATAAAGAATAAATTCACAAATATGAATAAAAATACAACTTGATTACATGGACCAAGATCCTGAAAGTAATATAAAAATTGTTGTGGGAAAAGACGTTGAAATAATTGGATTGATGATTATTTTGAATTGCATAAATTGTTGATATTTTTGAACTGCATACATTTTGTCTCATAAAATGTTCTTTTCAGCGGTGAAAAAATGGGAAGTTTACTCTCTCTCTTTCTCTCTCTCTACATATATATATATAGTACAATATAATATAATATCCGTTGTATGATGCGTTAATTTCATAGAGTGCTCGATACATTCAATTTTAAATATTTAGTAGGTTTAGAGGAAAGCTAAATATATGTATATGTGTGTGTGTATGTGTGTGATTATTTTATGATTATTGATGATAATCTCAAAAAAGCAGGATGAAATATTATACAATCAGAAAAAAAAAATTATCAAATGCCTCGTACACCACTTGACCCGCTTCTTTATCTAAATTCCGAGCTGTTAGCCGATCGATATAAGGAGTTTGAAACATTCTTGGAATTTTTTCCAAGTAGTCCATTTGTTAGTATATCTCTGAATTTTTGAGATGAGGTATTATTATGATTTCTATTGATATTCGGACCATCCTCATCTTTGTTGTTTTTGATACAACGTTTCGGCCATGGTACTCTACATGGACACAGAGCGTAGTGGTCACAGAATCAGAGAAAATTACTGCAAGTAATCTGATGGTTCTAGATGGTTCTAGGTTCAATCCCAGTGTGAGACGATAACAACAACAACAATAATAATACTAATGCTTAAAGGGGAGTGCAGTCAATATACCCCCGTCGGTTAAATAAAGGGTTCGATTCGTTACTTCCCCACACCTACCTGATGAAGGCTGTAGAGTACAACGACCGATGGTCCGAATAGAAATAGTCCAATTGTGATCAAGCATATTGGGACGCAAAAGATATTACTCGCAATGTACAATTGACTAATGAAATTTCCTTTTTAGCTTATATATATATATATATATATATATATATATATATATATATATATATATATATATATATATATATATATATATATATATGCTACTCGAAAATGCATATATGATTCGACAGAATGATTATAAGTTGCACTATATTATACTTAAACTCTATTTGAAATGATCTCCAGTTATCACACGACGAATGTATAATTTGGCCAAGACAACATAAATAGAATAAACAATTAAAGAAAATGGGTCTGCCGCAGGAATAAAACCTGCGACCGAGAGGGTAACCGCTTCAACGTAACGTTGTTCTTACCGTTGAGCTTAACAGCCATCGGTAAAGCCCCGTTTTCTTCATTTGTTTATTCTATTTCCGTTGTCAACGCCAAATGATACATTCACCGTGTAATAACGGGATGCTGTTTCAAATAGGAGTTCCAATATGATATAAAGGAATTTATAATAATACATACATATGTGTGTGTATGTTTGATACAGTCAGACATTATTTTACAAGAGTTGCTCGCCATCATTTACTGCACACACACGCATGCTCACTTTCACGTGCACACGCGTGTGCGTATTAAGACTCATACATACGCCTGCAAACTTACACACAGAGGCACACACACACACACACACACATAAACATATCCAGAAGGACAGACGTGTCCAGTCATGTAAAATCACTCGGTCATCCAACAATATACGTGCATACTAACACACTACCCACACGTTAGACTTATTCAAAACATCCACAAATTCTAAGCGATGAATGAACATTGTCAAAAATGTTGGCTGATCGATCCCAAACAAATTTGTCCTTTCAAAGAAGGTCGTTTCCGTTGGCCGGACACTGTCGTCGGTCGACAGTCGGACATCGTCGTAAACAATGTCAGGAATTGACGTCCTTTTTCTGTGGAAAAATAGATGTAAACCATCAGCAGGTATCCACCGTTATCCGAATGTTCGCTTTACACCACCTTTTCACTTTAAGGAAAAAGGGCGAAGATCAAAAATAGCGTATGACATTCTTTGGAAGGAAAATAGATGTTAACCGGACAAACACTATCTTTTTTTTTTTTTCGCTTTTTTCCTTTAAGACGGTCGAAAGCAAACTTCCGAATAAGCCCTGGTACCTGTAGTAATAACAACCAAAATGGAGACAATTGTCTGAATATGCTTTGAAACATCCAGATTGCGTCCTTTAAGAAAAATAATGACATACTTTGAGATTCCAATAACATCAGAAAAGCCAATTACTTTTTCGACGTTTGCATTCAAAGTGGTGGTGTAACATATATTCCTATAAATATAGGAATAAAAATAAAATAATTATAAAATATAAATAATTACTGGACTTGGAATAAATCATCATCCAGAACAAATTTAGAGCTGAAACAAGGTTGGCTAAAATTCTCTCGCTTCATTGAAATCTATAAGTTAAACAAAACAGAATCCATTTCTCCATCCAATATCGATCCTAAAACTATGTCCCATTTCAACCCTTTATTAGTAGTTCCTGTTATAAAACAAGTCGATCTGGGTTGAGTGAGTGGGTTCGTCATCAGTTTGTGCGTACGCAACTCTTATTCGTACCGTCATGACGTCACCAATTTTTGATGTAATCATTGTCATTTTAGCGACAAACGAAAATAAAGTCCGAACTCATTAGCAGGAGTATGACAATAAAAAACCCGAAAATTTGCAACCCTCAATTTGTTTTCTCCTTAACATATCTTATAAACAACGAATATATTTCGACTTGTCAGACTATATCAACATTCAGTCAACGAATACAACAGATTCAGTCTCTCAACTGAAGTCCAAAATACATGACGTTTCCCTCGATCAATATTTTCTCGTATTAAATTGACTTCATTGACTTGGAATTTGCTGAGTAAAATGCATCACAGTCAATAATTTAACAACCGTTGCGTCAAAATTTGAAGTGATGTAAAAAAATTCCATAGAGGAATAAATATGGTCGGAATAAATTCCATCTATGACATCACAAGCGTTTCCCACAGAAAATATCTAAAATATAGTTTAAAAGAAACGTCTAGAAACATCTAGATTCTGGAGAATCTGGATACCATTTCCACTGGAAAACATCTAAAATGTAGTTAAAAAACCGTCTAGAAACATGTAAATTCCAGTGGATCTAAATGCTATCAATAAACTCATCAAAACGAGGGCTCAAAAGGTAGAAAAAGCTCTTTTCCATTATTTTCCAAACCGAACATTTTAAAAAGGTTCTAGTGAAGTACTAATGCTAATTTTCAAGTCAGTAGTCAGAACGGTATGGCCAGGAGCGCCGAGACACACAAACAAACCCATTAACACACGCACATATTTGAAAGAGGATAAAAACCCTTCGCCATCTCTGATGGCTATGGTTGTTTAATAAACAAAATAAAACAACAAAGAACTCAACGAAGAGTATAGGAATGCTAATAACAGAACAAGAATTTGAAAGAATGTCGTTTCCTTTTGCCGGATACTGAAGTCGGTCGACAATCGACCATCGCTGTTAAGGGTCAGGTATTGACGTCACTTCTGACTGTGATAGAATAGATGTAAACCGGACACACAGATTCTGTAGCATGTTGTTGAGAGGAGCATGGTACCATGGTGTCGAACAAAGGCCGATTATTTTTTTTATTCAAGACGTCACATGTAAACAAAACGTGAGAAAACAACCCTTATTATGGTTATTGATATTCCTTTTGACTCTTTCCTTATTATTTCCTCACTCTCAAACTCACATGAAGAGATTATAAGACTGCACAGTATATCAGAGAAAAGACAGGAGTCCGGGACATCGTAGAAACTATGTAAATGGCAACGGGCTAGACCATGTCTGACAACCACTGGACATCACGACTCACAACCTTGATCCCCAAAGATCAGGTGCAAGGCTGTTGGTGACAGGAAGTAAGATGGTGAGACGAGCTAGGTAAATTCAGGAAGTAGTGGTTCCGCAATGTCCATGATAGAGAGATCTTGGGGAAGGGCTGTGACCAACGACGGATGCTAATAGACTGATGATGATGATGGTTTGGCCAGCTCAACATTGGCTCCTAAGCAGTTTTAAAAAATTCGAGTTCAGCTTTTTGAAATTGAAGTTAAAATTTTTCAAAATAAATTTTTACTTCCAATCTGAACTTGATTAATTTTAAAATTGAGGTTCAATTTTTATTTTATTTGAAGAACAACTTTTTCCATTCAACGTTCAACGTTTTTTTCAATTCAAAGAAAAAAATTTTAATCTGAAGTTTATTTTTTGAAAATTAGTTGAACTTTTTTTCAATTTGATGTTCAACCTTTTCAATTTGATGTTTCAACTTTTTCAATTTGATGTTCAACTTTCTTTGAAAAAAATGAGAAGCTTTTGTAGTCAAAATCATGACTCTAAAATGTAAACGAAGTAGGCCCCAGCCCTCCGAAAGGAGAGCGTTTTTCTTTCAGAAAAAACCTTTCGTAAGCCGAAATGGCGTAGAGTGAAAAGGCCCCCATAATAGTATTACTTAAAGTTGACGGAGGTCTTGAGATGGGAGATACTAAAGATTGTGATGTTGCAAGGAAAGGAAGAGCGTATCCATTGCTTTTATGAGGACTTGCTGCAGAACAAACACTAAATACTGTTTTCGTATTATGCCGTTTTTCGTAAGAGCCAAGAACATCAAAAAACAAACAAAAACAAAAGAAACATATCTTCATGATGAGTCCTGGTCCGTTTTGCTTTTAACAGCACACCTCTCTTTCTCTCACACACACACCATCTTCTTCTCTCTCTCTGTCTCTCTCTCACATTCTCTTTTCTCTCTCTCTTTCTCACATCTTCTTCTCTCTCTCACATACTTTTCTCTCTCTCTCACACACATCCTCTACTCTCTCTCTCTCTTTGTACATATCTATCTATCTATCTATCTATTCCCCTCTCTCTCACATCCTCTTCTCTCTCTCTCTCTATCTATCTACCTACCGACCTATACCCCCTTCTCTCTCTCACATCCTTTTCTCTCTCTTTCTCTCTCTATCTATCTATCTATCTATCTATATATCTATCTATCTATCTATCTATCTATCTATCTATCTATCTATCTATCTATCTATCCCTTCCCTCTCTCTCTCTCTCTCATTGTTTAAAACTTTTTTTTCTGTGTGATGGAATTATGTTACTTGATGTTCTGTTCATTAAAATGGCAAATATGCAAGGCAGGGTTATTACGAGTTTTGCTACTTATCATTATTTCTAATCACCGTGACGCCACAAATGTCCTGTCTGACCAATCAGCCAATTGATATATATATTTTTTAGGTAATTTTGAATAATTTTATGAATAATTAGTTCACAATCGGGCTATGGCGATTCATTTATGCAAGATACGGATATCATGACTAGTTTTACTCAAATTTATCGAATCAACGTTGCCAGTCACATACTCAGTCATCCAGCCAGGGGAGGGTTACAGACGTTTATCTCTTCTCTCTTTGAGTGTCCGTGTGTATCTACGGGTATTCTGGGTCACATTTTGGTGGCTAAAACCCAGACACTACCCCCCCCCCTCCCAAACAACGTTTTTTGTTCCAAAAAAAAATAAAAAAAAATTTTTTTAATTCTCTTTTAGGCCTCTGTAGCCATTTATGATCGACAATGTCATAATCTCGTGTTTTGGTGATTTTAGACAGAAGATCGTTTTTTTTATAGAGCCAATCGATACATATTTATATTTAATCCCCAAAAGAAGAGTATACAACCAATGCATTCTCCAGGTAGTCACTTATGGAGCTGAAACATGGAACCCAATTAAGAGACAGACCTGCAAACTGAGATACATGCAACACAGGCATGAGAGAATCATGCTCAACCTTACATGGAGAGATCACAAGACAGCACAATATATCAGGAAAAGAACGGGAGTCCTGGACATCATAGATTTTATTAAAAAACTTAAATGGAAAAAAACTCATATTGTGTATTTTTTTTGTATGAATATTTGTAAGATCCATGTTCTTAGATATGTAAATTTGTCAGTTTGGCTCGGTCTGTAAGAGATCTGCCAAACGATCTTTATGTTGTGAAAAATCACGGAAGGTAAACTATAATTTTATAAATGTATTCATTTATTAGAATGAAATAAGCCCCGAGAGAATTGTTGTTTGAATACAATATTACCTAGGGCTCATGAAACCCTTACACGGGCCCTGCTAACATGTACGCGTACGCATATACATTTAGATAAAGACGCATGTGGATACACACACAATGGCATGAATAGACTGAGTAATTTTATCATAGTGAGTGAATGTAATTATTAATCATAAATAGATTTTATTATTTACTTGAACGTATCCGTTCAAACGACCAGTTTATTTATGTATGGATCGACTCTAAGGAGCCTAAATATATTGGATTATTACTTAGTAAATAATCTGTGTAAGCTAATCTTATTTTTTCTCAAGTCTCAACTCGACGGAAGCTTTTTCAATGTGTGATCAGACGTTTCAAGTCTTCAGAGTTTTTGTAACTTAATCAATGACGTAATTGTTACGTCAAAATAGAAAGGTGAATAAACCAATAACATGTGCTTGTGACCTACAAATGAATATAAAAAATTGTAAATAAGCTTCTTATATGATTAAATATTTGAGTATTGCAATATTGTAAATATTGGGAAGATTCGATAAAAAGTACAAGCAATTCTATGTTCTGTCAGAAAAAAAAAGGAGTCTGTGAACTGTTTTTGTATTGATTTTCAGAAAACGTACACAAATCGGTAACCTTTTTTTTGGGGGGGGGGGAGGGGCGTCTTAAGGTGAAACCTAACTTACATGTAAGTACTTTATTAATTATTTTTCGTTAGAAATGCATTGAAAATTTGGAATGAAAGGTTAATCAGTGGTCATGAATTAATAAAACTCACAGAATAGTCCTGATATAGGTACAATATGAATTACGGATGAGAAGGGTTGAAAATATTTACACAATTGATTTGGATCATAGATGATTTTATTGTAGAAATGAATTGGAAATCAACAAGAAAGGTATTGTTAGTGGTCAGGAATTAATGGAAGTTTTAATCACTGACTGAGGCTACTATACGTACAACGTAAATACATCACTAGTGATTGAACTGTAAAAAAGTGAGAATAATTTTACTATTGAAATGATTTGTAGAGGAAATGCATTGACATTGACAAAAAATATCTTCTGTGCTCAGGAATAAAGTAAGCTTGTCTGGTTAGTCCTAAAAGAAGGGTCTACAACCAATGTATTCTACCGATAGTCACCTATTGAGCTGAAACATAGAACCCAGCCAGAAGATTGACCCTCGAACTGAGAACCATGCAATGTGCACACAAGAGAATCATGCTCGACTTCACATGGAGGGATCATACGACAGCACAGCATATTAGGGAGAAGACAGGAGTCTTAGACATCATAGAAACTGTTAAAAAACTCAAATGGCAATGGGCTGGACACGTTATAAGAATGGTTGACAACTGCTGGACATCACGACTCGCAAAGTGGATCCCCCAAAATTAGGTGCGGGGCTGAGGCCGACAGAAAGTAAGATGGCGTGTCGAGCTGGATAAATTCAGTAAGTACTGGCACTGCGATACCCATGATAGAGTGAGTGGTCTGGCGGATCCAAGGGAAGTCTGTGTCCAACAACAGACGTTAATAGACTGATGATGATGATGATGATGATGATGATGATGATGATGACGACGACGACGACGACGACGATGATGATGATGATGATGATGATGTCCATAGTGAGAATGCAGTAAATACATTACAAATAATGGTACCATGAAAATTACTGAACATTGTTCTAACAGGAATCAATTGACAACCAGGAAAAGTATTCCCAGTAGCCAAGAATTGAAGCAAACGTTACTGAAAGAATAGGGATGTTTATATTTATAACACGTTGCATTTTATATAAGTAGATAATGTACATTTGCATTGCAGCGAGCTTCGAGTGTAGCCTTCTATAAACCTCTTATAGACATGGATAATAGTGATTTGCATTGAAATAAACTTTGAGAAAAGCCTTCTGTACACATTGCATTTCATATAGATGGATAAAGTTTTTTTTTGCAGTGTGATTGGATAATAGCCTTCTATATGCATTGCATTTTATATAAGTAAATAACATAGATTTGCATTGCAGTGAGCTTCGAGAATAGCGTTCTGTCAGCCACTATTGGGTTTCTATTGTCAAATTCCGAAACTGCAGGTGACTTTATTTCTCTACCGTAATAAAATGAAGAACCACAAGCACAACCCTCACCAAAATTAGGGGTGTACATCGATTTGGTTGCTGTGATCATCTTCAGTCAGAAGAGAAGTAAGAGTAGAGTTTGAATCTGCAGCAACCAGGCTTGTTGTATTTTGTTTTGAGCTTATATTACATTGTATGCTATCATTCTTCAAATTCAGAATTTTTACTACGTCATCAGAGCAGAAAATTCTACTTTTACGCCATCATAGTTGTGTTGCACCCGTTAGCGTGACAGAGTACAAATACACATGGCTAGTTATTAAATGTGTGGATTCTTAGGTTATAATTTGATTAAAAAATAAATAGTCACTGTTGCAATTGTTCTGATACTACAAAAAATATATCGGTATCGAATTATTCTGGTGTCCAAACTATCATGGCGGAATTGAAAAGCTAGCTTTCCGACTAAAACGTCATTTTTTTTAATAAATTCAAAATACGCAACTCACTTCAATGGGATTCAAACTCACGGTCTATAATCTGGTTTAGCGATCATAAACACGCACCTGAACTGATACCAATTTTTAAGTGACTTTCTCAGCTAGCAATAATTGGTTCAAGAAACCAGCTGACCACTGCAGCAATTGAAATGTAGTCAAGGAGTGACTGACCTTTAGAATAATAAAGGACTTATGGGCTAATGGCCAATGGTTCATTTAAGGTTTTTCTCGCAATGTCATTATGGCCAATGGTCAGTTGATTGGTATGAGAAGCTAACGAATAAACGAAGTGAGCAGTCAAGTAGTCATCATCATCATCATCATCACCATCAGCTGCAGTAGCAGCCTTTTAGCGACCGTTGTTGAATATAGACCTTTCTCAAGATCTACTAGACTTCTCTACCATGGGCATCGCGGAGCGAGTACTTTCTGAACTTGTCTAGATCGTCACGCTATTTTAGTTCTGTGTATGATTTCTGGGGATCCACGTTGCAAATTGTGATCTCTTGTGGTATTTCGATATTTTTGCCAATCGTTATTTGATTTTTTTTTTTTTGGATTCGAGGATATCTCTGACTCCTATTTTTCTCTCTCTAATGTACTATGCTGTCTTTAGATCTCTCTATCCTGGACATTCATCCCAGAGTAATATGTAATGTATTTGACTTATTTAATGTTAGGAACTGTCAGCCCAAAATGTCACTAAAACTGTTTGCATAGGTTTCTTCGGTTTTCAAATGAGTCCAGCTGTATGTACATACATATCACGCATACAGGCTGCAACAATGGAGTCAGTGGAATTTTAAACATCTAAATATCCACTTCTCATTATACCAGAAAAGACTTTTTAAAAAACCCTATTTGCAATGTAATTTTATGCTAAACTTACCTTGTAGCTTGTATCCGGCTGTATTCACGTCTGTTTTTTGAAATTTCAGACTTCTTTTTAGCGATCACTGTCTAACAAAATGCGACAGAAGTAAATTATGAATTTATCACCCATTTTCTTTTCTTTTTTTAAAAACATTGATCATTCTGAACACAGCATGCTACCAAAAGACATTGGTCACGTGATGGTTTATACTGAGTGAATTACCACACTTGTTTTATTTATTTGAAAAAAATATCTTCCACTTGCACTTGATGTGGAACGGGAAGGTGGAGGAGGCAGTTGCGTTATTTTGTCATTATATTATTAAGAACCTCCCCGGCTTTCTGGGCCCGTTAAGGTTTCATCGGAGCACTTCTGAACGTACATTTATGGAAGGCGTTTTCTGCTCTACCCGTTGCCAGTCTCTCATGATGCTGGACGAAGAGTTGAACTAACTGCTTTGGATTCAGTGTTGCCTACACTGGTTGCCAAACAAGACCGAAGGGCCCAGTCTACCTAGCTATTTATACATAGATGGGGATGGAATGGTATAAGTGCAAAGTCAATACAAACTGAGTTTGAACCCGGTTTATGAATGCGATTCTCCGTGTTGCTAACCATTTTATAACTCAAAGTAAATGACACATGGGTCGTTAATATAAACGGTTGGTCTCCGTCAAGGTTGACAATGGGTGTAACAATTTTTTTTGCTACTATCACCCTGGAAGCCATATAGTTATTGGAGAATGGTTTCTCATGTGCTTATTCACCCACTTTCTTCTCCACCAACCATCGTAAAATGCCAGCGATGACACAATTCAACAGGATCACTGGCCTTTTGAAGGACATTTGAACGATTCTAACAAAAGCACCTCCAGCAGAAAATTAAACCCGATTCATCAATTCTAAACGTTGCTTCATTCCACATCTCTAGGGGGTTAACTGTAAAAAAAAAATAGTCAACCAGCTCTCTTTTACAACCTTTTTCACAAATATGGAGCCCTAGAGGAAATATAGGTTTGTTTAATAATAATAATAATAATAATAATAATAATAATAATAATAATAATAATAATCACCACCACCATCATCATCATCATCATCATCATTACCCAGGGACTAGGAATGTAAAAAGTAAGGGAAAGCCACACTACAATAAATTATCAAGAGAGAAAAAAATCTCTTGACAATTCGTTGAAATCGGTCAGAGAAATTGTTTGTGTAAGCTCATACGAAAAAATGCAACCATTAACACAAAACCATTTAACAAAATACCCCAAACATTCTTGTACGTCTATTGATCTATTCTTGTGGATTAGTTTTTACTGTAAAGAGTGAATTCGCTGAACAAACACATTTATGTTTCTGTCCTCTTTGGGCCTCTTCAGGCAGAAACATAGACATGTTTGTGTAGCGAATCTACTTCCTGCTATATTTACAGCTGCACTCTTAACCAAATTGACACTTGGAGTTTATAGTTGAATTCATCGAGCACTCTATGAAATAAATCTATCACTTATCAGACATAGCTTTATACTATTTTATGCCATATTACAAACCTCATTTGTAAAATATATATATATATATATATATATATATATATATGTGTGTGTGTGTGTGTGTGTGTGTGTGTGTGTGTGTGTGTGTGAAGAAGTTGTGAATATAATAAAATGAAAAAAAAACAATTTAATAAATGCCGCTTGACAAATGACAACTAATAAACTAAACGTTAAACACAGACTGACAATTCATTTCACCGGTTGAGGACCTTTTTAAGAATTGCTAAAGAGGTTCAAGAAGCAAAAATTATAACTTAAGAGTCAGGTGACCTAGAAATTATGAAGATTGTGCTTATTGTCAAATGCTCTGCAAGTACTTAAATAACCATCTGGTCTGAAATCAATTTTTCTTCTCAATTTCAGTTATTACATACACCCATACTCACTCAAACCCATATAAACACACAGTCATACGTACATGGACATACACACACAAAGACATAGTTGCATACATGCACACACATATATACACACACAACAATATATATATATGTGTGTGTGTGTGTGTATATATATATGTGTGTATATATATATATATGTGTGTGTGTGTATATATATATATATATATATATATATATATATGCTGATCACCTTAAAACTGTATTGCTCAGGCCAGGGGGTTATTCCACACACAGGCAGGTATCAAGAGGGTCGTTAGCTTAGTTGGTAATTGCAAAGCTGCATACAGACTGCTTCCAGATAGTGTGGGTTCCCTGCACGACGCCCATTTTTTTTACTTGATCTGATGTTGCTCGATGTTACCGAGTAATATTGGTGCCGAGAAGAATAAGTTCCTGCAGAAATTATTCTATAATCATCACACTCTAGCCGATATAAATTGTCCATCAGCTGATATTATGTATAAATATAAAAGATTGCTTATCATAAGTTGGTTTGCATACAATCTGGGATGACTACCGATCCAAGAGATTTAATATTCACATGGGTCAACACTCAATAGAAGTGACACGAAAAACGAGTCACGTCTGTTGTTATACTTATTGATCCGTTATCGTCAAATACGTTTTTAGGTACCGTACGAAAGTAAACCCTAAGTTTCAAATTGTGTATGAAATAGCATCCATATACAATACATTATGATAATACGCTACAGGAAATAACTGACAACATGTATTATTTCATAAGCGATGTAATAAAATCAAAGCTGGAAGGGAGATAGCGTTTGATCAACACTGCTGGGATGCGATGTTAATATGACTGATCTAAATTTTTTATAATATATATATATATATATGAATTATAAATTGCAATCTATTACATACTAACACGTAAAGTAACAAGTGAACAAGCATATGTTTTTTCTTCCAACTAGCAGCAGCTGAATTTTAAAAACTCCCAATAGTCACTTATGGAGCTGAAACATGGAACATAACCAAGAGACAGACCTACAAACTGAGAAGCATGCAGCGTGCACATGAGAGAATCATGCTCAACCTTACATGGAGAGACCACAAGACAGCACAGTATATAAGGAAGAAAACGGGATTCCGAGACATCATAGAAGCTATTAAAAAACTAAAGTGGCAATGGGCAGGCCATGTTGTAAGAATGAAAAACAACAAATAAACATCACGACTCACAACATGGATCCCCAGAGATCGTATGAGAAACCGAGGCCGACAGAACACAAGCTGGGGAGATGAACAAGATAAATTCAGAAAGTACTGGCTCTGCAACGCCCATGATAGAGAAATGTGGCAAATCCTGGGGAAGGTCTATGTCCAACCGCGGACGTTAAAAGACTGATGATGATGATGATGATGATGATGATGATGATGATACATCAAAAGTAAATCAACGCAGAATGCTGATATATCGAGACAAGAAAAACATATTGAAAACCATATAAACGAGTCGACTCTTATATAATAACAATTATAACACCGAAAATACATGAACCCTAATGATAGCAAATAGAAAAAATAATGAATAATGACGATAATGATGTCTTTAATGAGAAAAATAAATCATCGCTGTCATTACTCGTCATAAATAGTTGTCTTTTCATGACGTCATCAGCTAATCAACATTCTTACGCTACCTACTGCCACCATCTCTCTATCACTCATTTTTTTCGATTTATCCCCCCCCCCCGACAACTCTCTCTCCCTTTCTACCCGCTTCGCCTCATCATTATTCAAAGTTGATGTTCACCCTGATATGCACCTGCGTCTGTACGAACTCGGGTGTGTGCGCGGTCACATACCTACGTACCGGCAATGCATTGGATGATCGAACGCACGTATTCACGATTATTTACGTTCGCATAAAGACATATGCATACACACCCACGATTGGAATGGTGTTCGGGAACTAGGTATACGGCAAGGCCTGGATTTGGGAAGTAAGTTTACAGTAATGTCTCCATTTGTAGACAATGGACACACAAAAAAAATCTTTAAATTGAGGAGTAGGTATACGCCGTATTCCTGCATTTCCAATCCTGGTACATGCATGCAAACACGCACACACACACACACACACACACACACACACACACACACACACATACACACACACACACATAAACACGCACACACAAAGTTTGTTCATACATGTAAGCCAAAACATACACACACAAAATCACAAATGTCTTCATAAAAAAAGACATTCAACCATAAGGCTAAATTTTCACTAACATGAACTTATGAAAAAAAGGAACAATAAATTCAATGATTGTCCACCATCCTTACATCCATATTTGTGATTTCCAATCTCAAAGGGATTCTATACTAATTAGTTGTTACATTACTATTTGTGGCAACAGTAGCAGTCGGAGGAGAATAAACATAAGAATAGCTCACCCGAAAATCTGGCAATTAAAAGAAAAAACAATTAGTAAATTTGAATTAAAGTGTACAAATTTTCATCAATAATTTGTTTTAGAGTGTTAGTGCATGTGTATTTTATTTGATAAGTGGGCTTTAAATGGGTATACTAACAATTTTAGCTATAAAGTTAGCTGGAAATTTAGAAAAATTGACCGACTTTAGCCATTTTTAAAGACAGTATCAGCTATTGACAACAAATGATACTTGGCAACGCTATAAAAACAAATGCTTGCTATAAAAGCAGAAAGTAAATAAAACACAACCTGCTACTTCCTTTTTCTGTAATCTAATGTAACCGGGACCGATCGACCTACCGAATGAAAAGCGTCTAATAGAGATGTGTGGATACCTGGGAAAACAAATTACTCTATGATCTGGTAGAGGTGGATTCCTGCCTTTCCTAATGGTAGTAGTGCATATACAAAAATCCTCAATCGGAATTCGAACTTGGTTCGCCGATTCCATTTGCCGTTCTATTAACAGATAGGTCAACTCTGCACCTCCTGTCTTACGCATGCACATATTAAATACCAATATACACATGCATACAATGAATACAAAAACAATTAAAGAAATTGGAGCCGCTGCATGAATGGAACCTGCGACTGATAGTGTAGATGCTTCAACGTAGCGTTGCTCTTACCAATGAGCTAAACAGCCGCTGGTATCTGTCAGATCATGTATCCATTTCTTGATAATATAATCATCAGTGTTGAAAGAAACAAATAGAGCAGATATAGACAGTGAATAAACAAAATGAAAATTTGGAGTTAAAGAAGATATTTGGGTTTCTGCATTACCGGCGACTGTTTATGTATCCATTTCCTTATAATGTATGATTATATATGTGTATAATATAAGAGTTGCAATAATCATCTCCAGTCAAAATAGAAATTGAAGAGGAGTTGGACACTGCAGAAGCTAGGCTTGTTCAGATAACTTTTTATCTTGATATCTATTTATTTCCAATGGCACTGCTTGCTTGCTGCCGTAGAGTGACGCCCCGAATTGTGTTGTAAACAACTGAAATTATGAGGACAGTAAATTGCAGTCAGAATTATCAGGAGCATACTCTTCATTTCTGATCGCGCTATTTGCTCGTTGCTGCAGAAGAAAATTCAAAATGGAGGCAAAAAGTGGTCAAAATCAGAGAAATATTGAGTTACAATACTTCATCTGAAAAGAAAGATAAATAATAAAATTGGGTTTTTGTTTTTATTTTCCCGTCGCTTTTAACTTTATAGTTAGCTTAATTTTTCTGTTTGGAGACCAGAAACTGAAACTTTCCGCCCGATCCGGTATTTAAGGCAAATCTCCATCATTAAAGGTTTTGTCCACCACCTCGTTTTCGAAAATTGGCGCGAAAAACCAGCGTGCAACCATTCTGCGATTTCTGCGAGTCCGTTGAATGGTACTGATTCCATTGATAATGGCAATTAAGGAATTGGCTAATGATACAGCGACGACGTCAGGTACGGCCTACTTGGTAACAAGTTAGAAGGACACATCTTCATTTATTAGACACCGATCTTGTTCGGCTTTGGTGTAGTCATCAAATGTTTTACTTTTTTGTCTTTGTGAAATGAAAGCTTCAATCTGTAATTATCCTTGGACAGTGTCAACAATTGCGTTGTGAATTTCGTAGCGCGGGTGTGTGCTCGCGCGTGTTTATGTGTATAAGTTTGAAAATTTTAAGGTGAATGAGTTTGTTGACACATCTGACAAACTTCAGAAATGTATGTGTGTATTTATGTTCGTGCATGTGCAAGTGTGGGCGTATCTGAAAATGTGTGTGTGGGTGTAAGCTTAGAAAAATTGGCGGTGAATGAGATTGCTGGCATTTCTAGCAAACTTCAGAAGTGTATGTGTATTCGTGTATATGTGTATTTGTGTGTGCGTGTGCACGTATGAGTGTACAAGAGTGTCAAATCTTGGAGGCAAATGAATTTCCTTGAATTTCTCAAAAACTTCAGAAGAATATGCGTGTGTGTGTTTGAGTGAGTAAACCTCTGGAGATGAATGTGTTTGCTGGCTTTCTGACCAATTTCATAAGAGTGTATAATTTGATAAGTATATATATATAATTTTATTTCTATCATTATTTGTTATTATTCATCTTGGTTATTTTTCATACAACGTTTCGACCGTTGTACTCTACGGCCTTCATCAGGTATCATCTGGTAAGTTTGGGGAAGTAACGAACCGAACCCTTTATTTAACCGACGGGGGTATATATACCGTACTCCCCACTGAGCAGTAGTTGTATTTTCGAATTATTATTGTCTCACACTGGGATTGAATAATAATAGAAATACTAATTATAATACCTCACCTCAAAAATTCAGAGAAATATATATATATATATATATATATATATATATATATATATATATAATTGTGTCATCCACGGACAGCTGTTTCGATGTATTTGATCTCTTCGGTGTGGCTATAGACTTTCCATTATCCCATCCAGCACCTCGAGGTAGGATTGAAACCTTCGCTTCTGCCTCTGAGATACGG
>OY735232.1:29447840-29452840 GCA_963457665.1 Thysanoteuthis rhombus
AAGCGATGCCTGGTTGTCTCGACTTGTTGAAATTTTGTTTTGTAATTATAGAGTACAAAGTTTTGCATTCTGGAAAATCTTTGTGTTGACGTCAGTCAAATTTCCGTTTTTCGATGTTCTTGACCGCATTTTTTTACTTTTATCATCGAAGTTTCCGATGAACGGTCCCTTTTCGTTGCAAATAAATCTATAGATGACGTGCCCACACAACTAAGGGCGCCTCGCTGTACAATTACCATCATCTACCTTTAAGCGTCCATCGTTTGACAAAGACCCTCTCCAGGATTCGCCAGACCTCTCTATCATGAGCGACGCAGAGCCAATACTTTCTGATTTTGTCTAGCTCATCAGTCCATCTAACATTTTGCCGGCTACAGTTTTGCATATATTCTCTATTGTGGATAGTGATGTCAATCGGTTGTCTTACATTCTTGCAACATGACCAGCCCATTGCCATTTGATTATTCTAATGGTTTCTACGATATCACTGACACCTGTTTTTTCTCTAACATACAGTGCTGATTTGTGATCTTCCCATGTGATGTTGAGCATGATTCTCTCATGTGCGCTTTGCATGGTTCTCAGTTTGAGGGTCAATGTGTTGGTTTGGTCAGTTGTGGTTAACTATTCATCATCATCATCATCATCTGTCTTTTAACGTCCGTTATTGGACGTAGACCTTCCCTGAGATCCGCCAGACCTCTTGATTGTGTGCACCGCAGCGCCAACACCACTTGAATGCGTCAAGCAATTTTACATTTGCCGTCCACAATTCTGCATTTGTTGTGAGTCGTAATGTCCTACGATTGTCTGCCATTCTTGCAACACGTCCATCCCATCGTTTCTTTTTGTTTTCTAACGGAATTCATGATTCCTGCTTTTTTTTCTATAATATACTGCGCTGTCTTGTGATCTCCCTATGTGAGATTGAGTATGATTCTTTCTTGTGGGCTTTGTTTTGGTCTTAGTTCGAGAGCCAATCTGTTGGTTGGTTCAGTCTTTCGGCTCTATTAGTGAGCGCTAACTATTACGACTGTAGTGGATTCGATCCTCCCTGGGTATCCCACATTTGAGTCCCATGTTGTATTCAGATTAGCGCATCTGAGACTCTGTAGACATATATATCCAAGGTTTATGTGTTACAAAAATGATGTAAATTCGCTATCACATTAAATAATCGAACCATCATTGCGTCAAAATTTATAGTAATGTAAAAATGTTCAATTGAAGAATAAATAAGGTCAAAATCAATTATATCTATGACATCACATCACTGGAAAAAGCATCTATAAACATCTAGATTCTGGATAATGTAGACGTTATCAAGAAACCTGTCAGAATGAGGCCCCAAGAGATCAAAGAAACCTTTTTTAGATAATTTTTAAAGAGGTGTAGTGGATTACAGATGCCAGTTTACAAGTCTGTAGACAGAACAGTATGGCTAGGAACGCTGGAAATAACAAACAAATAATAAACCCATCAGAATGTGGCCCCTGAAAAGTCACCCCCATTTTAAAGGTGTCTAGTGGAGAGTTCCAAGTCTGTAGACAAAACGGTATGACCAGGGGCACAGGAAAACAAGAAAAAAACAAAAACAATCAAACAAACACAAAGGCACATGCACATATAGAAAAAAAAAACCCTCCATCATCTTCTGTGGCTTCAGTTGTTCAATGGTATTATCGCAGCTTCAGTCTTTTGTATTTATCCTCAAGTGAAAGTTGCTGGTAATTTTTTTCTTCGCTTTTAGAAAAAAGGCAAAAAAGCCAAAATAGCATTAAGCATTTGTTTGCAATGCGCCGTTATAGGGACAGTCCGCACACCCCTCTCTCCAATACCCCAACCGCTGGTACCTTCCCCGAAACCTTGATGACTAACATAACGACATCTTTATTTTGGGATCAAGGAAAGCTGATAATCTTTCTCGTACAGGTATTTGCTTCTTCACTTTATGTTATTTCGGCTTAAGAATTTCTTTTAAATTTGGACGCTTTCGGATACCAGGGGAACACCTGTATTGTAACCATAATCTGATCTGTATATTTAAGATGATATAATAGCTATCTTTTAAAATTCGTGTATTCATAAACACGTCGGCTGTACGTGAATAAGCATATGCGTGTATGATAGTCGCTATCTGCCTTTTAACGTCAGTCGTCGGATACGGACATTCCCAAGATTCGCCAAACTCCTCTAACATGGGCGTCACGGAGCCAGCGATTTCCGAATTTCGTCATGCCATCTTATTTTGTCAGCCACAATTTTGCATATGATCTTTGGGGATCCACGTTGTGAGGTCTGTGATCAAGCGGTTGTATGGCATTTTACTTGCTAGATTATCAGTCCATAGCCATTTTGACTTCTTAAATGAAGGTTATGGAATCTCTTACTCCAGTTTGTTTTATAATATAATGGGATGTCTCATGATCCCTCCCCGTGCTGTTGAATATGATTCTCTCCTATGCACACTGCACATTACTCAGTCTATCTTTCGGTTAGGTTCCATGTTTCAGCTCCAGAAGTGACTATCGGGGGATAGACCTTTATATTTAGTGCTAATTAGATTTTCTTGTTTTACTACCGAAAGCCTGTTAACCTAGAGCGATTTTTCGTTTGCTTTCTTCTTTTTTTGAGGATTTTATGAAGATTCATGGTCTTAGGTAGATGGAGTGGTCCACTTTCTATAGTCTGCGTTCCCGATATTGATCGTTGTGTATTGGTCCTCAAATTGTTTGTTACATATAAAGTTTGTCTTACTGAAGCTTCCTCATTTCTTCTGTTAATTGTTTAATGTCGAGCATTATTTGAAGATCATGAAGGTTCTCAGCAAAAAGGGCGATGTCGTCAGCTAATTTGAGATTACTTCGGTATCTACCGTCAACTTATGATTCCTTTATTTTCCCTGTCTAGGTTTCGGGAGATCTTCTCGTGGCAGTGTGTCGGTAAGTTGGTACCACCTTGTCTTCGCCCCCTCTTTGGAACTGAAAGGGCCCAGAGTGTTTAGGCAGTCTGATCAAGGAACTGATGTGTCCGTAGATATGCAGTATTGGCAATTCGAACATATTTTTCACGTTAAACCGACGTCGTAAACACGTAAAAAACCCCGCCAAAACGTACTAAAAAAAATACTTTCAGCCATTTAAATACCATTTTTAATGGCTAAATATTCAACTTAAATGACTGGGAAACAGTTAAAGATTGCTGAAAAAGTTGTGCTAGATGATGAACTAATAATAGCGCTATTTAATTTTAGCACAACCACAGCTAGGACTGCGCTAAATTTAGCACAAAAAGTGTTAAATTGGGATTTCAAACGAGGCTGAAACCTTCTTGGTCAATAAATGATATTGCTAATGTGTTTTATCATAACCATTGTTAATCAGAATTCGTCAGCCCAAATTTAAACATTCACTCATTATTTTTACAAAAATGTTTTTCTTTCTTTTTTTTCAAAAAAACGCCCCCCTAATTTTTTTTTAGACGGTGAGGGGGGGGATTCACTTTACGATGCAAGTTTATATTAATTGATCCCTTAGTCAGTGTTTTTTGAAAGTATACTGAAGTTATTAAATTCAACACTACCACACCGTACGAAGATTATTTGAGAGGGAGGGTCATAGCGGATCAGCGCCGACCGGGGTACTGATGAGCGGGATATTGCTGTATTGTCATGAGAGATTCTATATGGCTCAACTGGAAACTCGGTTGCGTCTGAACCCATGTTTGGTCACACGCGATTAAATGCAAATGTTTGTGGAACGGCAACGCTCAAACCATTATTAAAACTTAATTTATCATGAGCAGAAGATTGCGTTCGGCAACAGCTGGTGACATGCAAACCATGCAAGGTACCCCCACACGTATAACAAAGACTGTGTTTGAGAAAAAAACGGTTATCGACCCCGACAACATCTGTGATATTTATAAGTAGAAAAATAGTTTCTCTTATCTACGTCACGCGCCACTGAAATACAGCGAAAGTAATCAGGGTGTTGGGCAGTGTGTCGGAGATATTAACGGACCTAATCCATGACTGATTTCAATGAAAACTAAACTAAAGACCAAAAAAGTCCTTGAGCCATCCCGAAATCCAGTCAATTCTTCTTTCATCCATGACCTATCGTTACACAAAATGTCATTGAAATTCATTGAGAACTTTTGGAGTTATTGTGTGGACAAGCATAAGTGAATACATACAAGATTCTTCATAAATGCATAATATGACTTTGAAACTCTATTTGAAATGATCTCCCGGTGAATGTATCATTTGGCCGAGACAGGAATCAAACACACGACCAATAAGTCAGCCAGTCCATCGTAGCGTTGCTCTTACCATTGAGCTAAAATATTCACTGTCTATATATCCTCTATTCGTTTCTCAACACAGAAAATGATATTATCAAGTAATAGGTATATAATTCGACACATAATTATGAATGCAATTTTTTGTCATCGGAATATTTTTTTTGGAATCTCAAAAATAATTTAACTAGGCTTAAACAATCCATTAAAAACTCAAATGGCAATGGGCTGGCCATGTCACAACAATGGCAGACAACTGATGGACATCACGACCCACGACATGAATCCCCACAGATCACATGCGCAACTAAGGCCGGCAGAGTACAAGATGGAGAGACGAGTGAGACAAATTCAGAAAATACTGGCTCTGTGACTCTCACGATTGAGAAGTTTGGCTAATCTTGGGGAAGGTCTATGTCCAACAACGGACGTTAAGAGACAGATGATAATGAAACAACTTCAGCTCCACCTTATTGTGGTAGTATCGCAGCCAATGTAATAAGTAAGCAAGTCATAACCTTCAACGAAATGAAAATCAGTCAGCAGCAAAAGTAAGTAGTAATTAGCTTCATAAATAAGGACGGCCAGAATTGTATTCAATTGAAGATTACTTCTTATAATTCGACGTGTACATAAGTTTGCCTTGGTTCCAAAATCTCCAAATATCAGTTCAATCCAGCCATCTACAAAGCAACATT
>OY735232.1:29457840-29492840 GCA_963457665.1 Thysanoteuthis rhombus
TAATAATGATAATAATAATGATAATAATAATAATAATAATAATAATATATATATATATATATATATATATATATATATATATATTGGTCACACAAAAAGTACCTCACAAACTATCAAGTTATTACATTTTGACAAAGCGCTTGCATTATCATTAGTACTGCTACAACGTTACTGTTCGTTTTTCATTCAATTGTGAGATCTATCACAGAAGTTTAGGTCGACATACTCCTCGCACACTACAGAAAACCGCTCGAAATTAGATACAAAGGAATTGCTTAATCATCAGGCTTCTCTAGCCGAAGTGTTTATAGTGACGTCAACGAAAGACGGGCATTTGAAGTGTGGGATTCGAGTTCAAGTCTCATCGGAAGTTATTCCTTCATGACCGGTTTCACACTGTTTATTGTTGCGAGCGAGTGGTGTGTCAACTTGGAGTGTTGTGAAGGGAAGTCATAAGTGAATGGACGAAAACTCTGTATCAAACAATAATTGTTATGAAGAGATCTCATTATCGGAACGAAGCGAAGATCTACCCACAGAACCCATTTGGCAAGGACGTTTGTACCATTGGCCGTTTCTTCCAACAAAGTTGCCAAATAGATAGTCAGATTGAGCTGAAATCTGGCACTGGACACTTTGTGATAAGTATATGATTGGTTTGTCAGAACTTGAGGTTATAGCTTGCTTTGTGATTATGCGAGCTGTCGTAATGCCATAAGGTTTTTTTAATCTGCAGTAATCACCCGTTGCAACGAGACTCGTTATAACAGCGCATACGCTTTAACGGCATGTTTGTTTTTGTAACCTTGCAAGGCGATTGTTTTTCGGTTTATTCATTTTAGGGAGATACCAGTCACCCGTACATCGAACATCACACTAAGTAAGGGTAATGTCCGTACTTTTTGGTTTCTCATTATTGATAAACTTCGCAAAAAATCTAACAGCATATTCATGATGACCGCACTCTCAAATCACCTGGCTGTCGTGACGATGGGAGTCTATCTATCTACCTATCCATCTATAGAATTCTTTTAGCCCCACAAATGACCTGTCCAACCAATCAGCCGAGTGAGCTACAGATTCTTCTCTCTTTGCTTGTGTGTTTATGCGTCTGTCTGTTTATCCGCATGCTCCTGGCCATATTTTGGGGGCTACGAACTTTCAAATTTGCATGAGTACACCATTAGGCACCATCTGAAAATAAAGTTTTTTGTTTCTCTGAATTTTTGAGATGAGGTATTATCATTATCTCTATTATTGTTCGGACTATCCTCATCTTGGTTGTTTTCCACATGGACACATGGCGTAGTGGTTAGAGAATCGGACAGAATTACTGCAAGTGTTCTAGGTTCAATCCCAGTGTGAGACAATAATAATACTACTACTGCTAAGAAGGGAGTGCAGTCCATATACCCCCGTCGGTTAAATAAAGGATTCAGTTCGTTACTTCCCAAAACCTACCAGATGATACCTGATGAAGGCCGTAGAGTACAACGTCTGAAACGTTGTATGGAAAACAACCAAGATGAGGATAGTCCGAACAATAATAGAGATAATAAAGCATTTTTAGCATTTTCAAAATTTCGCTTTTTGGGGTTTGCATGATCATTTTTTACCAAAAATGTCCAATTCTAGAGCTGGTACTCTTATCTATTTTTTTTTTTTTGATAATTTTGAATAAAATATCTATTTTTTAAAGATAATTTGTTCATTTCGATAATTGATACTGGTACACGCAGGGGCTAAGGTGGTTCATTCATGTCAGAGATAGATATCTCTCTCTCTGTTTCGCCATCTCTCTTTTAAGTCTCTTCTCGACTATCTTTGCAAAGATGCATCATGTAGCCATTATGATGTGGACCATTTTATGGCTTAAAGTGGCTAGATTCATTTTTGAAGAGGATATATGAAACATTTGATTCCCATATATATATATATATATATATATATATATATATATATATATATGTGTGTATGTATATATATAATTGTATCATCCACAAATAGCTGTTTCGTTGTATTACAACTTTTTACAGTACCACGAAGGTAGGATTGAAACCTTCGCTTCAGACCCGGAGGCCGGTATCTTACGTCTGCGCCACGGAACTGGACGGTCAGTAAGGCTGAATATAAGCGATATATTTATTTTAACATGTATCCCCCGTCCACCAGAGTGCTCTATTCCTATGGAAGAGCATTGCATAAGCTTACATTGAATGAGTTACCTCACTTAAAGAGTGCTCAACTCTAATATATATATGTATATATATATATATATATATATATATATATGTGATTTTTTTTCTCACTTGTGACTTCATGAATGTGGTCTTGGGCCATAGCTGGGTCACATGGTCCAGGGCTCAGTATCTCCAGCACCACGAGCTGGATACGTTTCTACCCCCAGCCTCTGCGGCCGGCCATTTTCTCTCTTTCCTTCTCCCTGGCCCAATGCTCCTTGGCGCCAGTATTCCTAGCTGACCATGCCTCTGGCCCCAGCCTTTGCGGCCGGCAACACTCTTTTCTTCTCTCTAAGATCGTTACCATTTCGCTAACCCACTAGCCGATCCGATCTTAACCACCATCTTCACTTCGGGAAACATGCATGGATAAAACTCCATATTCTCTGTTTTTCATAGTCTGCTCGTTTAGAGTCTAACAGCATCTGAGAATAGCCCCCAAGTTAACTCACTTACTTGGCAGTAAGGCTCACACACTGGACCCGGCTTTCTCGTATCTGGGAGCAATCCAACCATACGGAATCCACGCGTTCAGACAACTCCGCTACAACTCCGACGCCAGCACTATCAAGACAAGAAAGCTCGCACATTTTACTATCTCTTTTCCTGACATCATTTCTCACAATCGATTGTGTTGATGTCATCTTTATTCTTGTATTAAACACACGTCTCTTGTGTGGCCATAATTCTTGTATGTGTTCATTCCTCTTAATTTCAATGCGCATCCAACTTCATACTTGGCGCGCATTTCATTCGTGCAGCTTCCTTCCTTCCACAGCTACAGGGCCGGCGCACTACACATCACCCACGAGGATCTAAAATCCTCGTCTCTCAACAATCCATCGATGTTCGGATTCCAACAATAGACACTATGCGCGAAAACTGATGTGGATTCAAACAAAAAGACTCCACAACTATACCAGGACACAGGGTACCCGGAAGCCTCTTCATGGAAAAAATTCAGTAAAATTCAATAAAAATATATATAGAGAGAGAATTTTCATCAGCAAAAAACAAAACAGAAACAGATATCCATAAACAACCATAAATTAATCGTAAAACTGGATTATTTTATTCTCCATGTCTTCCATCTTTTTTTAAAAAAAAATTATTCTATTAATCATTGGTTCGGCAGTAAATTTCTTCAATTCTTTTTGTTCGTATAACTTGATTCTTTTGTCAATTCTAGTGGCAAAAAAAGCTACGACTCGAATCTAAGCGAAAATTACCAGATCAGAAATGACTCTCTTGTTTTTGATAATTCAAGTTCGTTTTCTTTTTTCATATATTTTATTGGTTATAATATTTTCCGCATTTGGATCATCCTCTGCTCAAAATTTTAAATCTCCACCACTGCAATCCATGCGAACCGGGATTTGAAGTAATAAGAACGAACATCTTACCAGAGGAGCCACGATCCGTACCCCAGTAATTTCTATTTCATCGCTCCAATGTATATGTTTTTCTCTATTATGTTATGATATTGTTACGAATTGTTGTTTTCTAGAACCACTAGACAGGAAAGAGCGTACAATGTTAAGCGCCTATCTTTTTACGATCCGTCAGGCGGCCGTACCAGTCGCCAATGACTTGCCTTCTCGAGGGAGCAAGTCGCTTTTATAGCCAGGCTATTTTTACCATCGTCTTTCAAGTAGGTAAGTGTGTCAGCTTAACAAAAGACAGCTTCCTCAAATATTCCAAGTACGCAAGCTTTTCTTGCTATGGATGGGATTGGTGGAGGGGTTCGTACTCGCCGTTAACATCACAATAGGAAAAAAAAAGAACACTACAAACTGGGGAGTACGGAAAGGTGGAAAGTCGGTAAAGATGGTCGGGATGACGATGAGACTGGAGTGGGAAAGACTGATAAGGTAAGAACATGAAAGAGAGTGAGGGGGGCAAAAGTTTTTGATAGATAAGTAGATAGAGAGCAGGATGATAAAAAATCGAGAAAAATAATACAAAAAGGAAAAGGAGAGACGGAAAAGGAGAGAAAGGAGAGACGGAGAGCAGAGGACGAGAGGAGGGAAACTTATGGGGTGGGTTGGGGGAAAGGGATAACTGACAGAAAAAAATGTCGGACGAGAATTAAACGAATAGTGACCCGCCTCGTGGCTAAGATAGTTGCGTATTCCCTACTGGCGCAAGAGGTCAGTACTCGTGTCCAGATTGGACGAGTTTGGTGCAAGGTCGAACTCAAATTGATCATGATTTCGATTTACAGTTAGGGAATGTTGGTTTCACATATCGGTTCGGTTTAATATGACGGGACTGACAAACAGTGGAGAGTTTACTCCTCTTAGATAGGCGAGGATTGTTTTTATTGTTACAGTAGGATGAAAGTAGGATCCAACTCCATTCTTACTTCTATTCTGACAGAAGATGACTTGTGCAACTTATGCACAACAAGTAAAGAATTATAACCTAGATTTACGTTTATGTGTATGACTTGACAATTTGACAAAAGTCGTTGAGCCGCGTGATCAAATTTTAAATTACAGTTAGGAAATGTTGATTTTATACATCGGTTTAGTTTAACGTGACAGGACAGACTGAGAAGAGATTATCTCCCTGAATTAGATGAGGCTTGTTCTTGTTGTTGCTACAGGGGGAGTCAATTCCAGCGCCCGACTGGGACTGAATTTGACAAAAACTCGGAATTTAGATAAAGGTATCTTTGTCGAATGTTCGCTTTACGCCACTTTTCCTTTTGAAAAGAAAAAAAAAAAAAGGCGAAATGCAAAAGTAGTGATCAACGTCTATTTTGTTGAGTGTTGTTACACGGGCATCGTGCATCCTTTCTCCCTCTGTTCTCTACCCACGTCTCTTGTAGCCTTCACGAACCTAGTCTCTGACGGCTCAGTATAACATACCATGATCATTATTTTCAGGTTTGGGAACCCTCAGACATCTTTCCGATAAAAAATAATGGTAACTGCTTCTTTGCTTTACGCAATTTCAACTTACGGAAGTGTCTATCAATTGATAGCAATTCTCTACTTTCGGAACGTGGGAGAAACTGAACTGATTTTCTTGACAGACAGGTTCTACACCCTCATTAGTTTGGCCCTGTGCCATACTAAGTTGGGCTCAGTGAATATCGAAAAGTAAACAAACGAAGAAACCAGTCTGGTTATTCACACAATAGAAACAGTTACACGTCTAACGTCTTTTGGCAGCATATTGTGTTTGGGTGATCAATTAAAAATGAGAACATCAGTGATCAATGGATAAGTTATTTCTCTCCTCGATTTTAGTTGGAAGGTTATCGAGCCGCAGCTATAAACCAATTTAGTGAAAGGAAGGTTAAGACGTAATAAAGAATAAGTGTCCAACATTCCAGTCCTCAAGTTCTATACGTGAACTTAATACATAACCATCCATCGAGCCAGACCTACTTAAAAACTGAAGAGACCCATTTTGACAGTTCGGGTCTCAGTTTTGGTTGAGATTAAATTTCAAATAACGTTGTAAATTATAATTCCGGAATCATTGTGGATTAGATTTTGGTAAACTTTTCCAGGAGATGTAGAGTGCCCGAACCGTTAACAAGCACGAAGAGGAGAGTCGGCGAACCGAGTTCAAACTCCAGCTGAGACAGTTTGGATTCACTTCAAACTATCACATTGGGAAAAGTATGGATTCATCTTCTCTACCCCCGCCCCGGGAAGCTGGTTGAAAATTAGTCTAGCAGGCGAACAACTTCGATTCCAGACCAGTGTGATGGAGCATGGGCTCCGTTAGGCTATTTCACCCTTGACACACCCATTATGAAATCATAGTACCCTAACAGTCCGGTGTTACTTTGCTGTACAATGAACGCGAAGAGGAGAGAGGACACAGTGATCAGAAAAGAATACACAGAGCTGAAGAAAGTAAATCACTGCATCCATCTAGGACGACGAACCTCCATGATATCATCCGAAAAAGAAACCAAGCGAAGTACTACAATAGGTTGGAAAGCTTCCGATTGGATAAGCTCAAACTTCAAGAACGAGAAAACTCTATTAATCGCCAAAAGAAAGGTATACAACCAAATGCATCCTACCGATAGTCACCTATGGTGCTGAAACATGGAACCTAACCAAAAGATTGACCCTCAAACTGAGAACCATGTGACGCGCAGAGAGAGAATCAGAAGGGGTCCAATTTGCTGTATAAGTTTATGATACATCGGTCCTTTAGTGTGTGTTTGGAAGCTTTCATGTTTCTTTCTTGGAAAACCAGACTTTTTTCTGAGAGTTCAGTGCTTAGCAGAAAATGAGGGAGTTACTTACTCATTGATCACCGCCAACGAGGCAGTTAGTTAAAGGACGTGGGGTAGGTGACGGTTTCAACTGAATGACTAAACAGACCTGCTGATTATTTGTACCGAAAGCGCTTGATTTCTGATGAAATGAAAGTGGCGACTCAGGTTCGAGACTAGGTACAGAAGGAGGAAGATGCAGAAGAAGACATTGCAGGGGATGGGAGATGCTTAGTGAAGATGCAGAAAGAAGGAAAAGATGCTGGAAGATGTCGGAGGAAGATGTCGCGGAAGATGCAGGGAGAAGAGAATACAGATGGTAATGTTTCAGAAAAGGGATTGATAGTGGGGAGAACATGCTTAAATAAACCCAGGCCCCCAAACTCACACATTGAGTAAAGAGAGAAAACTCTGTAGCCCATTTCGTTGGTCGTGTTGGCTGTTCTTGGGGCTACAGTGATTTGTAAGAAAAGAGGAAGAAATAATAGAAGAAAACGAAGAGAGATAACGTAATATATATATATATATATATATATATATATATATATATATATATATATATATATATATATATATATATACTAATTTAAATCTGCATTTCAAATTGACCCCCACCCTCATGCATCTAGCATAAATATAATTGGGCGGGGAGCAGAGCGGAAGATTCTCGAAAAGAAATAATAAGACACAAATGTTTAAATTTTCAGCTCTCTCGCTCTACTAATGCCGCCTGTACGGGTGACAAATACACCGATAGCCAGCACGTCAGCTAGCCCCACGTAAAAACTGAAAGACATCTCTGCTGATATTGTCTGTTTTTGTCGATAGTGCCTAATCTGAGCTGAGAACAGTTGCAAATTAGAGAAATGAGGAGAGAGCAGACTAAAATTGGAAGAGAGGAGACGCTATCTTTGCAATAACGCATTATGTAGTCATTTTGATATGGGCCATTTTTAAATCTGGAGTTTAAATTGCTAAAAGTGGCTACATTTTTACCGTCGTTCAAATTCGATAACAGTCATGGAAATTGATTTTTTCCATCTATGATAATTAAAAAAATGAACACACGTTTATCATAATGTGATCATTAAATATTTTTGTGTATCACTTTAAAATTCAAAATTAATTTCGATGTAGAGGAAATCAAATCTACACAGCAATCAAATATTTCCAATATCCTTTAAAAAATATATCTAGCCACTTCAAGCCATAAAATGGCCAAAATCAAAAGGGCTACATGATGCGTCTTTGCAGAGATAGTCGAGAAGAAACTTAAGAGAAAAAGACAAAAGAGAGATGGCAAAACAGAGAGAGAGAGAGAGAGAGAGAGAGAGAGAGAGAGAGAGAGGGGGGAGAGAGAGAGTGAAGGGTGAGAGGGAAGAGAGGGGGTAGAGGGATACAGGATGGAAAATAGGGAGGGCATAGAGAAAGGATAGTGGATTAGAAAGGTTAGCGATGAGATAAAAAGAAAGAGAGAAGGGAAGAGAGAGAGAGAAGAGAGAGAGAGAGAGTGTGTGAGATGGAGAAGAGAAAGAGGGAAGTGTGCAAAAAAAGAGAGAGGCAAGTAAAAGAAAGAGAGGAAATTACGAAACTACAAAGGAAAAAAAGAGAAAAATGTGAAGGAAAGTGAGAAAAAAGAGAGTGGGATAAGAGAGGGGGTAGTGAAACGGAGGAAACAATGGAGTGAGAGGAGGAACAAAGAAAGAAAACAAAGGAAAAGAAAACAAAGAAGAGATAATATCAACCAGAGAGAGAGAGAGAGAGAGAGAGAGAGAGAGAGAGAGAGAGAGTGAGGAGGGGAGATTAGAAAAGAAAGAAGAGATAGAAAGAAAATAATGCGGTAAAACAGGAGGGGCAAACAGAAAAAAGGAGACAGAAAGGAAAAACGAGAGAAGAGAGACTAAAAATATAGAGCAAGAAAAGAAACATAAATGGATGAATAATTCGTGGTTTAGAGAGCTACATACTTCTGCAACAGTTTATTCCATCGTTGAGTGCTTTTGAAAACGCTGGCGCAACTCCAGCGAAATGCATCAATCCCATCTACAGGATAATAAAAGTTTTTGTGATGTAACACTTGTTTCTGAAATCTTTCACTTCCACATTGTCAAATTACCACCACTGTTGACAGAGAGAGAGAGAGTGAGAGAGAGAGAGAGAGAGAAAGAGAGAGAGAGAGGGGGGGGGGAATTAGACGTTGATATGTGATGTGACAGATTGTTAGACTTATCTTATGATACCTGATCCGTTTGTAACTGATAGCCTTTCGTAAACAACACTCTAACAGATGGTCGTATTTTTCCTGTCGTTGCTTTTATAACTGAAATTGCTCTGATATTCGCGCATCATTTTTTCCTTTCTCAAAAATATCATTGGATAATGAACAAAGTCAATATCAATGACTGGAAGAACAACCACAATAACACTCAAGAAAAAAAACAAAAAAAAACAAAAAAACAAAAAAAAACAAAAAAACAAAACAAATCTGGTTAATCACTAAATAGAGACTGTTGTGTCACAAACAACTTCTTGCAACATGTTGTGTTAGGTGTGATCAATTAAAAAATCGGAAAAGGGTTGATCAATGAATCCCTTGATTTTTGTTGGGCAATGATCACTAAAAAAATCCGAATTTACGAAGAACAAACGCAAAAAAACATGACATTAACATGGGACCGATATAACATAAACTTACATTGTAAATTGGACCCTCCTCTAAAAACCTATATTGGAGGAATTTGAACAAGAAAAAATCAGAAACATTTTTTCTTTAGATCTAATGAAGAGTGAATGTTTAGATTTTTAGCTTTCTAACTTCATTAGTACGGACTGTAAGCGCAACAAGCTAGACCTACTTAAAAACTGGAGAATTTTGATGTTGACAGTTTTGGTTTGCGGTTTCGAATAACGGGGACAATTGTTCTCCCCTCAGCACTCGAGATGAGGATATAAATAATGATGCGTTTGTAGTGGTGGCGAGCTTAGTCCTCGAAAGGGTGTCAATGGTATGAACAAGTGTCTGGTTAGAAGTGCACTTGAGTCTTTATCTATTTGAAAGATCGACAAGCCTATACTCTGTCAAATAAGTTGATACTTTTCAAGGATATAATTTTTGAAAACTCAAACACTTCCAAATTACACACACACACACACACACACACACACACACACACACATATATATATATATATATATATATGCTTACTCTTACTGATTGCGAAAGAATGCAATTTCTATTCAATGTGAGATGGTTAGTTCTCACAACAGAGTAGATCTGTAGATTATCTCTCTCTTTCTCTCTCTCTCTCTCTCTCTCTCTCTCTCTATATATATATATATATATATATATATACTTACTGATTGCGAAAGAATGCAATTTCTATCCAATGAATGAAGCACTGTAGATTTCTCTGTCTCTGTCTCTCTCTCTCTATGTATATGAATATATATATATATATATATATATATATATATATATATATATATATATATATATATATATATATATATATATATATATACTTACTGATTGCAAAAGAATGCAATTTGTATCCAATGAAAGATGGTTAGTTCTAACAACAGGGAAGCTTCCTAGATTATCTCTCTCTCTCTCTCTCTCTCTCTCTCTCTCTCTCTATATATATATATATATATATGTATGTGTGTGTGTGGTGTGTGTGTGCGTGTGTGCGTGTGATAATAAATTTGCGTCTATAATATTCAAATTCTTGTTTGAAATGATCTTCCGTTATAACACAGTTGATGTATCACTTGGCCTATACAACGTATATAGAATAAACAATTGAGGAAAATGGGGCTACTGCAGGAATTGTCTTTAATTTCAAATAAGTCTTTCAATATAATAATATATAAAAAATATATAAATAATGCAATTTATAATCATTCTATCAGATCATTCACCCATTTCTCTCTCTCTCTCTCTCTCTCTCTCTCTCTCTCTATATATATATATATATATATATATATATATATATATATATAAAGCTTTACGGCTGTAAGATTTAACGATCTTACTAAGTAAGCTGAAATTCACTTGTGTTTTAGCATTCATTTATTCATACAACCATGTGTACGCCCTGCAAGTGAGTCGCCCCAACTTTTCCCACTTTTCTTTTTCTTGCAAAATGTTTTTTTGCTCATCAACCAGCATATTTGCAACACTGGTTAGTTGTCCAAATCTTGAAAAAACAAAAAACAAAAAGACAACACATTTTGCCAAGAAGAAAAAATAATTTGAACGAAGGAAAAAATCAATTTCAACGACTGATAACAAAAACGGGGTCGATATGTTTCACACAGAAATCATAAGTGACTTTATCTTGTGAAGATCCTCAGTTACTTACCATGGCACGGTTTCAGGAAATTAAAAACAATACTGCTGTACACCATGGTTCCCCGGCAGTATGAATAAAATACCACCACTTCTCGCGTGAAGATGTTCTTGTAATTTGTTTATTAGTTTGGATTGATATCAAAAGTTACAATTCTTTTGGTACTAGAAAGAATATATATATATATATATATATATATATATATATATATATATATATATGTGTGTGTGTGTGTGTGTGTGTGTGTGTGTGTGTGTGTGTGTGTATGTGAGATAATCCGACAAAATGGTGGTAATGATTTGACTATGTAGAAGTGGTAGATTTGAAGAAAAGTATGTTACATTTCAATAATTTTTATTATCATAAAGATAGCCTTGATGCATTTCGCCGAACTTTACTGGAGTCTCCTGAGCTTCGAAAATCACACTATAAATCCCTCTCTAAATCACTTTTTCAAGAAATAAAGAAACTAGTTTTCCGTTTTCTTTGTTTGAAGATGGTTTTCCGCCCCTCAAGTTCCCCGAGTTTTTGCGTTGAACATCTTACATATATGTGTAGGTATAAATCTTTTGAGGTACAGAAATTGCCTCTCTCTCCCTCATTCTCTCTCTCTGTGTGTATATATATATATATATATATATATATATATATATATATATATATATATATATATATATATATATATATATATATATCGTCAGCTATCATAAGTCCACTGCTAGACAACAGGCAAACATCTCTCTCTACCCCTTCTTGTATCTGACCTTTTCTTACTGCGTTCACTGTTCTACGGGCATCAAAAAGTTAATATTTTGCTCCACCTGTTATCATCTCTTTTTATTAAGTTGGACACTTCGCTTTTGTGACTCAATTATTAGTATAATATCCTCCGTCTTAATCCTCAATGTTGATCTTTTTCTCTTGGAGTTACTCCGAGCATTACTTTTTCCATTGTTCTCGGTCCGTTTCAGGAATGATTATTCAAAAGTAGACACAGTAAATCAACACTTAAAAATACAACAAACCGCCCCGTTTGGTCTCTGAAGACTAAGAAAAGGAATTTGTCTCAGTGGAACACACAGTGGTCTTCAACTCAATGCGAGAACAATGTGATAACGAAGATTGCGCACAAAACATTCGGAACATTCACAAAAATGGCTTTTGAATAATTAGACTACATGAAGATACAAATGTGTTATTGTTTACAAAAGGAGTGAGACAAGAGAATACAAGATCACCCAAACTATTTACAGCACGCCTTGAAAGCGTCTTCCCAAAAAACTGACTGAGAGGGAATGGCAGGTAACATAGACGGAAAATATTTGAACCAATTGAGATTCACTAAGGAAGTTTTCTTGGCGTCAGACGCATCGAAAGAATTATAAAACATGATTGGTGATCTAAATAGGAAATGTAAGAATGTAGGGTTAAAATCGAAACCCCCCCCCCAAGACACAACTAATGTCTGACGATAAACCCCGACCCACAGCGGAAGAGACCTTAGAAAAAGCTATCAAATATGTTTACTGAGGACAGGAAATAAAGTTAGAGAAAGATCAGGAAAGCGAATTGAAAAGACATATTATGCTGGAAAGCATTTGATATGAATAAAAACATATTAGAAAAGCACTCTGGCAATACATATATGTTTTTGTGAATCTCTCTCTCTCTCTCTCTCTCTCTTTGTATCTGTCTGTGATAATTGTAGTGACAATTTCATCAGATAACAAATTTCGTCTGGTATAGGTGTTAACCGGTAACAAATCAAACTGACAACCAGATAAATGAATCGAGAAAATGAACATCATGTGGGTCACGAACCTGTGTCCACCAGGAAGCAGACGTAATGTGACTCAGCTTTACCAACTGAGCAAATGACACTGTTGACAGGCAGGAGTTCGAGGCAGCACATGCATAAATTGTTCACCTCTCTAAACTATAGTCGTTGGCATAAATATTTACACATGTATATACGTGTGCTTTCATTTCGCCAAAAAGCATATATCATTAGATTGGACTGTTTATGTCTCACAGAATGCGATTATTGTAAAGTCATCTTTATTAGGGAATATATTTCGTCCGGCACCGGCTAGTGTGAACCAGAGGCAAATTTAAAATTTCGGTGTGTCGTGTTTTTCTTTTTTTTTTCGAATATACCAGTCAACACATATCATTTCCTACTTTCAAGACAATCCCAATCAAACTATCTTCCTGTAATTCAGGGATGAGGCATAACTGAACGACTTATTCAGATTATTATCATCCCAATCTAGCTTAAAACACGATATTCCAGTTTGTACCTTTTCCAGTCTTCATCTTGGGATTGCAACCTCATTATACCGTCTCTAATGCAAACAAAACTCATTCACCAGCGTTTTTACTACAATTACTGCTTGTACAACTACTACGTCAACTACGTTCAGCAACAAATAGTGATAATTATACCTTTAATCATCATAGGATCCATTAAAAATCTCAAATGGTGGTGGGCTGGCCATGTTGCAAGAATGGCAGACAACCGATGGACATCATGACCCACGATATGGATCCCCTAAGATCACATGAGCAATCGAGCCCGGCAGAATATTAAATGGAGAGACAAGCTAGACAAGTTCAGGAAGTACTGGCTCCGTGACGCCCATGATAGAGAAGTGTGGCAAATCCTGGGGAAGGTCTGAAGACTGATGATGATGATGATGATGATACCTTTAATAACCTTGCCAGTACCGTTTTTCTCCATTCCAGACTACTGACTCTCCCTTTCCTCCTATTTTTGCATTTTTTTTTCATTTTCAACAGTACAATCATTGAACCACCGTAGCCAACAAAAGTGGTGGAATATATATCTCTGTTCTATCAAGTGTTTGTGTTATTGTGCTGCCGGCCATACTGTTTTGTCCACTGACTTGAAAATAGGCATCAGTACTCCACTAGACCTCTTCAGAAGTCTTTTGAGATTTTTTCAATTTTGAAAACAAAAGAAAACTCTTCTTTAAAAAAAATCATTTGGAGCCTTATTTCCACGGTTTTATTCATAACATCTCGATACCCTAGAATTTCGATGCTTCCAGATTTTTTAAAACTCTATTTTCGATGTTTTCCAGTAGGGAAACACCTATGATGTCATAAATAGAAATTAATCTGACCATATTTATTTGAAGAAAAAAAGGAGCACTTTTAAACTTTTGAACTTTTGAAGGGTTTATAAATAAAATCTAGATACTCCAGAATCTAAATGTGTCCAGATTTCTTTAACTCTATTTCCGATGTTTTCTGGTAGAAATAATATCTAGATTCTCTAGAATGTAAATCTTTCTAGATGTTTCTCTTACTATAGATGCTTTCCATTGGGAAAACACCAGCGATGTCATAAATAGAATTCATTCCGACCATAATTATTCTTCAATGGAATTTTCTTTACATGACTTCAAATTTTGACACTACGGTTGTTCAATAATTTTCAATATTTCTCATATAGTAAAAGTAATAACAAAACATTTAATTATACTTATAATTAATTTCTACCCACAGCAAAAATTATCTATTACAACGACTAAGACTGAGCAAGTAAGTATGTGGTGTATCGGTAATGTCAGTGGGTAGAAATAAGAAAGCCTAAAACTTTGCCTACATAAACCAGATTTAAATGAAGTCGGCGCTAGTGGTTATCATCGTTTCATTACACACTGTTGCTATATTTTCAAGTTGTCAACCGGGTGTTTTTAAAATTTGCTTTCCGTATTATTAAATCGGCTTGCCTTATTTTTTAAATTACTCGGGAAAAGGATAGAGAGACAGTTCTAAAACAGTTATTTCGAAATGGATTCCTTGCACCCATAGAGGTCTGATAAATAATGCTCAGGGATCTGCGACAGGGCTCCCCTTGACAATGCGAATCTTGTTACCGAGAATCATCATCCATAGCACAGCCATCGAAAAAAACATAATTGTCGTACACAGACCTGAGCTAAATATAAGAATTCAGTGTATGTAATCAATTTTTGATATGTACGAATTTTGAAATTCAATTATTGTTTTTTATTGCAGTTCATTGCAGTTTCAAGTCTAACAACTAAATTCTAAAAATAGGGACCCGGCAGAACATTTCCTCTACAGAAGGGATCTTTTATCTTTGTAAGTTCCGAAACCATTGTTGAGGCTACCAACTCAAGAGATTTTTCACGCTAAATCGACCTCGAAAAAGCGTCAAAAATCGCCAAAACGCAATAATAAACACTTTTAGTCTCCTTGTGGCCGTTTTGATTTAAATTTTGAAAAATGGCTAGATTCATCTGAAAGGCTGGAAAATAACTAAAAATTGGTCAATATTGCTGAAAAAAAAGCACCCAATATTGGCTAAAGATTGCGCTTGGTGTTGAACTTTTGCACTACTAAAACAAAAAACGCTGATATCAAGCGCGTAAAGTGAAAAACTGGCAACATTGACAACAGTTTCAAAACGATTTTTCGTTCCCCTTGATAACACCGACCTAAGCTGGTTGTGTTACACTAAAAAAAAAAAAACGATTAAAAATCTGAATGAAGGGAAGGAAAGAATGAAAAAGTGTAGAAAAAAAATCATAATAAGCTTTACTGATGGTACAATTGTTGTGTCATTAACATATGATTGTTCAATGGTAGTTGAAGGACAAAAGCTGTGTTGTCTACTCACGACATTGTTATAAGCCCGACCTCGAGGAGATGAGTTTGTATACGTACGTCTATACGCATCAGAGAGAGAGAGAGAGAGAGAGAGAGAGAGAGAGAGAGAGAGAGAGAGAGATGTGTGGGAGTGAAAGAAAGAGATACAGAGACGCACGAAAGTGAGAGAGACTGGGAAGAGACAAAGAAAAAAAAGACGGGGTAGCGAGAAAAAAAAAGGAATGAAACTAGGGAGAGAGAAAGAGTAAGGAAACTAACTCGAATCAATGGGTATTTTCATGTATAAAATAAGCATAGAGCAGACATTTATGAGTATTTACTGAATTCTAGTCTGGTTCAAGGCAACTGATATGATGCAGTTTTTAAGGGTCGAACTCACTGAAGTATTAGGTTGTCCCATATGAAATAGCCGATTAGGCAATAAAGAAATGCTTAGTGACACCCTAAATTTGTATTGGGAATCTCTCAGTTGTCCTTGTATCCCGTAAATTTCTCATCACCAACAACTAATTGAGTGCGTCTTAAGGGTCATTACTTAAGCTCATATCTTTTGAACAGCAGTTTGATTTCCTTTCAGTCCTGCATCTTCAAAAGTCGGGGATCATCTTATTAAAACTAAAATGATGAATCATAAGTTGAAAATCCAAAAGAAAATAGATTCATTTTACGCTGAATTGACCCAGAAAAAAAAGCACCAAAGACCGCTAAAACCGACTAAAAACACTCTTAATCTTTTTGCAGCAATTTTCAATAGCTAAAAAAAAACTAGAAATACTTAAACATGTTAGAAAACAGCTAAATATCAGCTAAGAATTATGGAGAATAGTGCTAATAATTGGCTAAAAATAGTGCTAAATGATGAAATGTCGTGCTGTAAGATCATGAAACGTAATAAATTGGCGACACGAGGATCGACCTCATAACAGTAGTAATGGTTTGCTTGGTTAGCTTGTTAACCATTGCATCGTGTCGAGGCACCTCTGATATTAACTAAGTTTAATCTGGCACAAAGCGACATATATTATACGCTCATTAAGGATCGAATTCACCATAGTTTAAACATCTACGAAATTGTCTTGCTAACTATATTATGACAAGGGGCCCTGGTTATTTGCTAAGCTTCGCAGCCATTGAGAATCACTATAAGTGCGGAGATCAGCGAAACTAGCTTGTTAACCATTACACTATAAAAAGGGTGTTTTACTAAGCTTACCTTGGTCTAGCAGAGGTCAGAGGTATAAATAATCTTTTAAGGATCAAACTCACTAGAGTAGTAATGACAAAGACACGAGTATAGACCACCTAGTGAGTTCGAAATCACTTTGTAGTAATGGGCTGCCGGTTTACCTTGCTAAACACTTCTCTACGGCGAAGAATTGTCAGACAATTCATTTGGTGTAAAAGTTAATAGCTACAATCGGTTTTCTGTTGAGTATTCGGTCTCTAGTTTTCTAAACAGAGCGCTAGGAACTAATATTATGGTCTGTATGTTATGATTTAACGACATTTATAGACCAATATCCTCATCTTTATTGTTTGTGTGGCTTTGGATGGTCAGTTCTCGAACCTCTATCAGGCGTACGTGCAGGGCAGTTTATCTATGAATCTAAACAACTCTTGGGAATGCGAATAATGTTCGTGTACTAATTTTAAAAGATAAGTTTGTTGATTAGAGCATATTTTCACGAATAGTATTTTGTTCGACGGATCTGAAAAACAAGATAACGATATTAGCTTGAGTGTATCGGTAAGTCATGATAATGTCTCATCAAAAAAAACCCAAAAACTATTGATAGCTTTGAGGCTCTTGAAATCTGAAGCCAAGTCTCCAATGAGCTTGGTAAATGAAAACGCTGATGAAGCTCACCTAAAAGTCGTCAGTTCAATACCCGGATAAGGTAGCATAAACAAACACATATACATGATTAATTAAATAATTATTTAGCGGGATTTCCTTGGGTTGCTTAACAAACCAAAGCCGCGTCGGCTGGAGCCATTTTTGGATGGTTGGCTCCTATTTGCCCCATATTAAGCCTCGACCTTGTGTCACATTTTGATGTAGTGAGACAGTAAATAAATAGCCCGGTCACGACTACGATTTCTAGCCTTTTCGGCAAGGACCAAAGTGTAATATCTGTTCCCTGGCAGAGACCGAGGTACCAGTACTGACACTCGCCTGTCGAATGGACCGGAGATAGTGTTGTGGTCGGTATCAAAGACTGAGTGCACCGGTGCAATGTGTTAGCCAATGAGGTTATACTGAGGCTGCGCATTGATACGCACATCGAGAACTTTCGGGTTCCCTTTCTCTTACTCGGCCCAGCTGCAGGGAATATGCCCCCTCCCCCGGGGCTCAGGCTAGTCCTGACGCTTTCATGGCGGAGGTTGCTTTGGTTGCTTAGCAAACCAAAGCTGCGTCGGCTGGAGCCATTTTTGGATGGATGTCTTCTATTTTACCCGTGGCATTTCGCTGTGGCGGGACAGTGAATTAATAGACCAACCAGTACCACGAGGTAGGGTCGAAACCTTCGCTTCAGACCCAGAGGCTGGCATCTTATCTCTGCCTTACGCAGGACTGGACGGTTAGTAAGGTTGAATTTAAGCGATATATTTACTCATGCATAATTCCCCATCCATCAGAGTGCTCTATTCCTAAGTTGGAAGAGCATTGCATAAGCTTATAATGAACGAGGTACCTCACTTAAAGAGTGCTCAACCCTGGATAAGGGAGCGTTAATTATATGCTGGGCTTTAGTAACCGCCTAAATAGGTCTAGCATAGAATTGAATACCATATAGGGGCCGTTCATTCGAAGTGAACAGACATTAGATTTAAGACTTCAAACTTCCACTACAGGATAATCCCACAGAGGATATAAGCGTTGTCAACAATATACAGTTACTTGGTGGTCGTGGAGTCAATCCCTGGGTCAGACAGTGATTTTCAAATTTATCAAATTAAATAAGAATTATCAACAGACGAGATACCGTCAAATGTGGGCAGCAGAATTAGAATAGGGGCACAACACTGCTTTAAAGGACCCAAAATTTGATTCTGACGAAAGGTTCAATTTTCAGCCAACACCTATTCTGACGTAAGCTGTCACGTGCTACACTAATAACAATAGCAGGTGACAGTTTGCGTCAGAATCGGTGTTGGCTTAAAAGTGTATCTTTGGCCAGAAGCAAATTTGGGGTCCTCCAAAAACAATTTAAGTGGGTTGGACAAAGGGTCCCGTTCGAAATTCTGAGAATGTTACCAAAGACAATGGTTACTCGGATAAGAGGATACAAAGGCCGAAACTTTGTAACTATAACAACTAAGATGGTGACTCTAGTGTGTAATAATGATTATTCTCCATCTCAGAAATTCAGATTGAAGTTTTTGTGTGTCTTTGTGAATAATAGATGTATGTATGGTAGGGCAGTATTTGTCCCATAGGTGTATGGAAGGGGCTATACTTTATGGTATGTGGAGAAACCTGCAATAATTTTCATGTAAAATAATTCCCCTCCGTCGTATGAATTTACGGCTTCCAAATAGTTCAGTAACTTCTTTTCAATTTAGACATTTTAGATCAAAACTTTGATAATTCTAAAGAGGAGGTCAATGGTGATGATTTATTGAAACTATCGAGGAAGATCTATTTATCTTTAATTTTTCATTTATTTTTTCAGATTTCTCGAGGACGGCTGATTCAGAAAACTTCAAACACGATACTGCACTGCATTGAGTGATGACTGTTATATCAGCCGAATGTCAACTTCTTACAATGACCAGTTGTCGAGTAATATACGCACAAACAGAGATCTCTCCCATTGTCATCAGATGAGCATACCGAGTTCTTTGTATGGATAAAAATTCAAGCAACTTTGCATCATAAATGAAAGCGAACAATTGAATATGTGTTGCAGAACTTACAAATTCAAAGGTTGACTACAAAGGACAAGGGACTGTTTCTATCGGTATCGAATAAGATATTTCAAGAGGTGTCCTCACCCCTCTATCAGAGGCTCTGTCTGTCGGTCATCAGAAAATTTTCATCATACACAAAATATTTTGTGCAAATGTATTTACTTATTAGAGTTGAATAAGACCTTGCGTACATGGTTGGTAAGATTTTGTTATTATCTTGGACTGGTCAAATTAGCTTATTCAGTAAGACAATCTCTCGGCAATCAGTTAATCTTGATTTCAAATCATGGTAGGGGAATGTGGATTTTATATATCGTTTTATACCCTTAATTGCCGTTAGGATTTGTCTCAACGTTCTTTTATTCTTGTTACAACAGGAAAAAAACTCAGCAGTTTAGGAGTATTTACAGAAACGACCCTGGAGTCCAAGAGTGTGGGATCGTATCTATACAACGACTCTCCCACCATATTTCAAAAACAAGAAGATCCCATTAATCCTAAAAAGAAGAATATATCACAAATGCATTTTCCCGATATTCACTTATGGATCTGAAACATAGAACCGAACCGAGAGACAGACCCGTAAATTGAGAACCATACAACGTGTACAAGAAAGAATTATGCTCAACCTCACATGGAGAGATCACAAGACAGCACCAATACATCTGGGAGAAGACAGGAGTTAGGGACATCATGGAATCTATTAAAAAACTCAAATGGCAATGGACTGGCCATGTTGCAAGAACGGTGGACAACCGATGGACACCACAACTCACAACATGGGTCTCCAGAGATCACATGCACAACTGAGGTCGGTACAATACTAGAAGGAGAGACTAACTAGACGAATTCGGAAAGTACTTGCTCTGCGACGCCCACGATAGAGAAGAGTGGTGAATCCAGGGGAAGATTCATGTCCTATGACAAACGTTAAGAGACTGATGAAGATGATGAAAAGATTGCTATGCAAATCTACACACAGCCACAGACATAAGGGACAATTGTCAACCAGCACTCACAATGTCTATTTGCAGAAATGTTCCTAACATTGTGGGTTTGAATATTTGAAATCATTACCGGTATGTGATTGCCTGTGTACATTACTGACAATGAACATGACGTGTATAAAAATTAGATTACTTGCACCTGCGGAGTTGCGTTGGTGGTTCTAAAAAAAGAATGGCGACAATATTTGAAGTCATGTAAAAAAAAACAACATTCCATTGAAGAAAAATATAACCAGAATATATTCTTTTTAGGTTATCACTGGCGCTTTCCTCTGGAAAAGATTAAAAGTAAAGTAAAAACATTTAGAAACATCTAGATTCTGGAGAAAGTAGATGTCATTGATACCCCTTTCAGAATATGGCTTCAAAAGGCGAAGTCCAAGAAAGAAAAACAACAGCCACAACCTCCCCCCAAAACAACAAAACAAACAATAACAGAAGAAATCTAGTGAAGTACTGATGGCCAGAAGCGATGGAACACAAAAAACAATTAACCTGTCAGAATAAATCCTCAATAGGAAAATTTTTATTCCCGAAAGACTAAGAACAGAACGAACGTTAATAGAAGGTATGATGCCAATGTACAAATCAGTAGACAAAACGGTATGACCAGAAGCACAGGATCAAACAAATCCTTAAGCAAACACATCAACATGCACACATATATAAAAAAAAGGATCAGACTCTCAGCCATCTTTGGTGGCTACGGGTGTTCAAAAGTCCTACTATGACTAACAGCGTTCAATAGTTTTCTATAATACTAAAAAACACATTAAACTTATTCTTTTCAGGTTTCGGACAAAATGAGAAAAATTACGGCTCATTGATCGCAAAACAGATAATACACACACACACACACACACACACACACACACGTATATATATATATATATATATATATATATATATATATATATATATATATATATATATATATATACCATCTACAAAACAGATAATATATATATGTATATGTATATATATATATATCATCAACAAAACAGATAATACGCACACACAAATATACATATATATATATATATATATATATATATATATATATATATATATATATATATATATATGAAATTGGGGAGAATCATTTCCACTCTTTTCTCCAAGTCATTTCCTGCGCATCTAGGGTCAAAAAGCAAGGGTATTAGTTTTCATTTTTAGGGTTTGAAATCGATAGTAATTTCTTTTTGAAATGATAGGTGGGGGTTCCATTATAAGGGATCAAAACTGAGGGGAAGATTGTTCTTTGAAGGAAAGATTTTTTTTTAATTTTCAAGGGTCAAATAGCAATGGAATTTGTTTTCATTTTTAGGGTTAAAATTAAAGGTAATTAATTTATTTCATACAAAATCGAGAGGGAGTCAAAATCAAGCGGATGATTATTCTTCACACTTTCAGGGGTCATAATCAGAGTTTTTTTTAAACATTTTGTGGTAAAAATCGAGTGGGGAGATTTTTTCCACTTTTAATGGATTCTATGAAGACCCTGACTACTATCTTCTCCAGGATGTATGGTGCTGTCTTGTGGTCTCTCCATGTGAGCACGATTCTTTCATGTGCATGTTAATGGTTCTCAATTTACGGGTCTGTCTCTTGGTTAAGTTTCATGTTTCAGATCCATAAGTGAATCTTGCGCTGAACTAATCGATAAACACAGGATCAACAGTTAGTACAGCTTGTAACTCTTCAACCCATCGCTCTTAGATAGGCAACACCCCTGCTCAGATATTTTTGGGATCTGCCGCTGGAGTTCTTTCGGGGTTTGGACCTAAACTTAACTTATAAACCACTCGTTGAACCGATTGAGGTGAAAACTCAACTGCGGTTCGAAACCGAATCTAAGAACTCAAAATTTGACAATTTGACGGGTATTAATCATATTTTTTCTGAATCTTATAAATCATTTTTAATACACTTAGTTAGTAAGCATAAGTAAGTACAAATAATCTCTACTTATTTGAATATAACAGTTATCATATCACTTATGGAGCTAACATGGAACCTAACTAAGAGACAGACTAAGAAGCATGTAACGTGCGCGTGAGAGAATCATTCTCAACCTCAGCTCAGTATATCAAGGAGAAAACAAGAGTCCAAGACATTATAGAAACCATTAAAAAAAACAAACTCAAATGGCAATGGGTTGGCTATGTCGCAAGAATGGCAGAAAACCGATGGACATCACGACTCACGACAAGATTCCCTAGAGATCACTTGCGAATCCAAAGCCGACAGTGTATTAGATGGAGAGACGAGCTAGACAAATTCAGAAAGTACTGGCTCCGCGACGCCCACGATTGAGAAGTTTGGCAAATCCTGGAGAAGGTCTATGTCCCACGACAGACGTTAAGAGAATGATGATGATGATGATGATGATGATGATATAAATTATCTTAAAATGTACATCCTGTTTTACACACTACTAGAAATATTTTTGTTTTCCGGCATTTTCTGTGGTTCGAGGATGACCAGGTCCCATGGTAGCCGGATGGAAGAGGCGCAACTATATTTATATTTCCCTAAAAAAAGAATGAATGAGAATGAGCGTCACCGACCCGGTAGGTTGACTGTGGCTGTTACTAGAAATAGCAACGATGTAAACCATTGTATCTACAATCGTATTAATAGTATTAGCGCGTTCTCGACCGTGGGAAAGTCCATTTACCTGAGGCAAGACCCAGGTTCGTCTCTTACCCACGTCTCATCAAAAGATAGGCTTATCAATGACGTCACATTGACGTCACAATCATCAAGCCCTTTGTATTCTTGAATTAATCGCGTGAGAGGCAAATGAATGAACACTAGTGCGCACAAGATGTCCCTAATATATATATATATATATATATATATATATATATATATATATATATATATATATGTGTGTGTGTGTGTGTGTGTGCGTGCGTGCGTATGTGTATGTGTGTGTAAAAACTCTCAAGCGTATATATATACATGTATGTACATCAGAATGCACATACATGTATGTGTTTTTTTATATATGTTTGTATGTTGATATGCATATATGTATATATTCATAAATATGATCCCGTGTTTGTGTTTTGATATGTATATATATATATATATATATATATATATATATGGGGGGGGGTGTAAGTTTAAGTGTGTGTGCACGCGTGTTTTGTTACTTATGTGTGTTGATAGATGTGTTAATCTGTTGATATGTGTATACGTGTTTGCGTGTGAGTTTGTATGCATATACACAAATATGTGCTTACGTGTAATTCTGTCTATGTCTTCATGTCCCTAGGCAGTTTTTTTTTCACCTTTCTACGTCATGACTCGAACCCGACGGATATTTACTCACCTGATTGACGCACCTGTTAATTATATTTCATTGGTAGCCAATACATTGATTCAAACACGCGTATGTACGTATTCATACATTTTCTCTCCTTCCTGCTATCTCTCAGCCTCTCTCTGTTTTAGTCTTTCTCTCTCTTCCTTTAACATTCACACACAACTCTTTGTATAGACATGCGAACACATCCTCTTGTTTCTTTTTAAGTGGACTCCTTTTAACTTTCAACTGTAAGGTATTTCCTAACAAACACACACACACACACACACACACATATATATATATATATATATATATATATATATATATATATATATATATATATATATATATATATATATATATATAATTTGAATTATGGGGAGTGAGACAAATTCAGGAGTGAAAGTGAATGGAAGTTAGGTTTATTTATCCGTATATTTTTTCATTGATGGTCTAGACATGTTTCGGGCGGTATTCCCATCTTCAGTAGTGTGTACTGTGTGTGTGTTTGCGCGCGCGCGCGTGCCTTTTTAGGTTATAAGATCGCTGTGGGATGTAGGTCCATCACCAGGAGCTTTGCTTTGTGAGCAAAAAATGGTATCCTATCAGCTAGGATCATCATGTTGTGTGATATATATATACCCATACCTCACATAAGTAAATAGCCCGTGCATTTACCAGAATTGATTAGGTAAAAATCATCAACAAATTTCGAAAAGAAAATAGCTGGTTTATCTAAATTCATAAAATAAATAAATCTTTGGTTTCAAATTACCTAAAAAATACCAGCACAAGATTTGACCATTGTTGGTTCTAAATTGGCAATAGAGTCCCCCAGAGGTACTTTTTTGAAGAGGACGAGTGGACCCGTTCTTGCTAATTGGTGAACTCGTTCAAATATTCAAGGTTGTACCCCCCCCCCCAATGTGACCAAGAGCGCCCGGAAAAAAGAAAGAGTCGGACACAAATACAGACATGTACATAGGCAGACAGGAACACAGACACATAGACAGAGACACTTAAAGAGAGAAGAAACTGTAGCTCACTTGGCTGTTTGGTCGAGTGGGCCAGTTTTGGGGCTATGTTGATTCGATATAAGCATTAAGCATGGATAATTTTTGTCGATTTAACTTTTAAATCAACAAAATTTATCCGTTATGTTTAATGATACTTGCTCTAAAGAAACACTGCTGCCAGAAATATACATCACATGTGAACGTGTAGACAAGATATATACGTATATGAGGTTGGATCAATAAGTCAGTCTATCTTTGTGATCTTTGGAGAAGCGTTGCTGAGAGCGCATTGACAAGGGAGGAGATTTTAATGAAATATAAATGCGTCGTGCAAAATAAATTTCAGCATAATGCTGCAAACTTATCAATGGAACAACTTACATGTTTATATACTCGCTGTCTCTCGCGTGCATACAGGGACGCAGAGAGAAAGCATACAAACACACACACTCGTACATACACATAAATATGTGTGTGTTTCTCTGATACCCCACAGTGTAAGAAGTTAGTCTTGCAGACCATTATTCCTGTGAGTTCTATATCCTCTAAGACAGTGGTCTGGGGATCCGACAGATGATATTCGTGGTCTGCAGAGCAGTTCCTTCTAAACCAGACATTGCAAATATAGTGAAAGAGAAACAATAGTCGTCCAACTATCAAAAAATATAATTATTATTACGCAGATCTGTACCATGTATCAGGACTCCAATAATTGTAATCCATCTTGGATAAATATGATTTTAAAAGTTAAAAATTGCTTTTCATTGCGGTTTCGGAGTCTAACTTAACACTAAAAAATAGATGTCTTCATAGAAGGGCTCCCTGAGTTTCAAAGTTTCCTAACCACTGCACTAAGACCGTAGTTCGAGTTAATAACTTTGCTCGGGAGGAAAATGCAGTAACTCTAATAATAATTAATGGGATTTCTAAATATGGCATATCATTCTTTAATACCTCTCCTCATGCTGGAATTCTATGGACAAAACTGGAAATCTGTTACCTGACCATGTTTAAAGAAAAGCAGTGTTTTCAAAATAATTTAGATAAGTTTCGAAATTATGGGAAAAGCGTGGGCTTTCAAGGATATTTTCGGAATCTAGGTGAAGAGATTTACGAGATGGTCTGATCTTATAGTTCAACTATTGTTTATATTTATGTATATTTAAAAGTATTATATAAATATTATTTAATTTTCATCATTTAAAATTTGATGCGTATATATTCTATGTAATTGGAAATTCCTAAAGGGGCATAATACAATAATAAATGAAAAGCTTGTGACCATACTAAGCAAACATTAGTAAAGGACCACTGCAGGAGGAATACAACAGGCTCCCATTATTACTACATCCTGTTTTTTTAAGAGTACCTTTCTAACGAATTCACCGTTATAACGAAGGGATTTTATACGAAGAATATTGATAATGATATACCAAAAGACCCAGACAAAAAATGAAATTTTTTACCCTTTCACTTCAAGAGGCATAATTTCAAGTGTTTACTGATTTTAGTTTTTATAATAATACCCTGGAATCAGCAAACTAATCTCAGCCAATGGTCTTGCAAGAATATAAGAACGAATGTGTCATTAGAACGAACATGTCTTATATAGTCCAGATAATGATGTCTTTTTCATTGACATTTATACACCATTTATCAAAAGAGTAATTCATATTTTACAAGCTGTAGCTGATGCTCTAATTCTCCATTCTTCACATGGAGTTATTAATCCATAAACCAAACAACTAGATTGACAGACTACCCATCTTGAAGAATGGGATGAGGACACTTTTGGTGACAGTTTTTGTTGACGGTTTTTAATACCCAAAAACGTCTTTTGTACGATTTATCTTCGTTGAATGAAAGTCAGACGAAAATTTACTGAAACTACACGAAACATCAACGAAACTTGTGGCCAAGGATCGATTCCTGTTTGTAAGGTTTATAGTCAGTTCCAGAGAAACGAGAGTTTTAAAAAAATAGCGGCTGTGGAGCGAACCCCAAATCTGTTTTTGCACAAGTTTGACTGCCAAAATGTGCTAAATTAGAGTACAGAACAACCAAAAGACACCATAAAGATGCTTTAAATAGTCAAAAATGGGCTCAAATGTTTAAACATACCTGTGCTGATTTAGCACCTTTTCGCTCTACCAAAGCAAGAAATGCGTTGTATTTAGCGCAAAAAATACTAAATTGGCAATATTGGACAAATTGTATCCAAGAAGGATGGACAACAATGGCACGATATGCTCTTCAAGATTTTTCTCAAGAATTAATTGACTCCGGGCATTAGGATCAGCCCATACGTAAACTATACCATGGTGTAGGGCCCGACACACTGAGGTTGTCTATGGATAAATAACAATATAAATCTTCATCCATTATTCCTTTGGGAATCAGTCATAAATAATATAATTACTTGATATCATTTTATAAGTAAAATACCCCATTTCAATTTATACTATGAGACGCCTTAGTTTAACATTCGTGAATAACGGTCCATAACACTAATAATCTATTGCATATTTCTAACATTTTTTATCTTTTCAAATAATAATTTTTTTTAACCGTTTGAAATATTGTTTTGTTTGATCAATTTCTATTAGATTAAAAAACCTCTGCGTTTCTTCAAAACTCTATGGTTTATTCAAACTTAGAAGTTTGAATTTAATTGATAGTGAGTCTTCATTTTCTTAGAAATCTGCGATGTGTATACAAATTGCTGGGCCCCCAAAGTCAGGTTGCCGTAGGGCCAATTGTGAGTCTAATCCAGGCCTGACTCCGTGAATAATGGTATTTATACTTCAGGCATGAATGATATCGTTGCATGTTAGCAAAAGTGAGTTCGATCAAATTAAACTAACTTCGATTAAACCATTTTTTCAATCACTATACTAATAAAAACGTCATAGCTTGATAACTTCTGATAATTCCCCTAGGATTTCTTAATGGACAATTGTTCAATACTTCCCTCTAAAATCAACGAATGCAGCTATCACTACTGACGGTTTAATGATCGTCGACAATAAAATAATTACTGTCACTACAAAGGACTATTACTACTACTGTTGTACAACAATTGTAATTCACTGAACGTTTTTCCCACGAGATTACAAACAGACTAGCTCACGCTCACACTCTCTCTCTCTCTCACACACACACACAGCCAAAGGGAAAGAGATAAAAAAAAAAACTTCCTCCGTCTCAGCGCTGACAAATCTATAGTTGGATTGAAACAATGCATCGTATTAAGAGCAGACAGGTCGGCCATCAGAGTTCAACAAGATGTCTCTCTCATACAGGCTGCACGCATTCATTTCTCAACGAGTGATGGTCTTTTGGCGGGAACATTCGCGTAGCTTTGTGTTATGTAGCCTTTAGTAAACCACGCAAATTCAAGCCCAAGACAGGATTAACAGATGTCTTTTGCCCCCAAAGACCAGATTTGTATGGACATGGGACCAAGTTATTAACTTCAGTGCCAAAACAATCAAATAACATAAAATCCATCATCAGAATAAGCTTGCAGAAGTAATAAATTGAAGTACGTATTTTTAAAAAAAATTATTCATGTATATTTATGTCGTATCAAATTATAAGTGTGTAAAGGATTTTTATCTTTTGTAAATTTTTTTTAGTCTTGGGCTATACGATTTATAAACGACATGTATGATATCTGAATAATGCATCATAGAAATAAAACAAATAAAAAATAAGTTTTGTCGACAGCTTTCGAAAATATTGTCTCTGTTGGCAATGATATCAAATTTTTACTTCAGTACCAATTTTTCGGAACCAAAATCATTATTCTCGGAACCGAATAGCATTGCTCAGTACCAAGATTGTCCGAATTTGGTCTTAAAAAGTACCAAACATCAACCCAGCTCGAAACCCGTACTACAGGCATGAAAACTGACATCGTGAAATATCCAACAGCAGTCAGCTAGGGCGATCGTTGAACGAATACATATTTATGGAAGAGTACGTTGTCAAAGTACTACAACAAATATACAATCACAGTAACTCCTTTATCAGGCTACATAAAGACTCTGAACCCTTCCAACTCCAAAAAGGAGTAAGACAAGGCGATACCAGCTCACTCAGACTCTTCACAGCCAGCCTCAAGATGATCTTCCGTAACCTGGACTGGGAGAATAGAGGAATCAAAATAGATGGCGAATATCTGAGCAACCTCAGATTTGCAGACGACATCGTCTTTTTTGCATAGAGCCTGTATGACCTCCAACTAATGCTAAATGAACTATACAAAGAAAGCGAGAAAGTCGGCCTACACATGAACTTCAGTAAGACAAAATTTATGTGCAACAATCACATTGAGAATAAAGACATAACTATCAAAATCAAAGATGCAAAACTGGGGAAAGTAGACCACTACATCTTTATGGGATCCACAAAATAAGAAAAAATCAAGCGAAGAATCACTCTAGAATGGCTAGCGTTCGGCAAAGCAAGTTCAACCTTCAAAAACAAGACGATCCCAATAATCCTAAAAAGAAGAGTATAGAACCAATGCATCCTTCCGATAGTCACTTATGGAGGTGAAACATGGAACCTAAACAAGAGACAGATCTGCAAACTGAGAAGCAAGCTATGCGCACGTGAGAGAATCATGCTCGACCTCACATGGAGGGATCACTAGACAGCAAAATACATCAGGAAGAAAACGAGGGTCGAAGACATCATATAATTTATTAGAAAACTCAAATGACAATGGGCTGGTCATATGGCGAGAATGAAAGACAACTGATGGCCATCACGACTCACAATATGGATCCACAGAGACCACATGCGAAGCCGAAGCTGACAAAATACAAGATGGAGAGATGAACTAGACAGATTCATGATAGAGAAATGTGGCAGATCCTGGAGGAGGTCTCTGACCAACGACGGACGTTAAAAGACCGATGATGATGATGATGATGATGATGATGTCGTAGCAGTTATAGGGATAAATTCAGTAGACCAAAATCGAATTCCGACTGTTTAAAGTTCGTTTTGTAATAATCCATGTATCCACTCCTCCCTGCTCCCTGATCCTTTGCCACATATTAAGATGGCTCATCGCTTGCCTGCCTACCCAGGACCCCTTTATCATCGGGTTACTCCTCTGAAGGGGTAGCAAACATCCACAGTTGGTGTACATATACCCTTGTCGGAGTGTTAGGATCTGTGCTCAAAATTATAGGCAGCTGTATCGTCCGGGGATTCTATGTTTTGTTTCAGGGAGTCTTTCTGTCCTGATTCTCTTTCAAAGGGAACCGTAGGGCTCTATGGGCAGCTTAGGCATCTACCAACCACTGGATGTTCGCATCCCGTGATCTTAACCTCTGGTCAGCCATACTGTCGGAATATCCCTGAAAAGGGGTGACCAAAGCCCATAGCTAACAGATCTGAGAGCCATCTGCCAGAAAGACACCCCAATCACAAACTAAAGGCCTTGTTCCTATTTCCATCACCTCAATGGACCACAAGATGAAAAATTCTTGGTTTAATGGAATCTACCCTGGGTAAGTCATACTTAACCTTACTCAGGCTGGAGGGTTACTCGCACACATAGACCCCGCCGTCAATGGTCCTACTGTGGAGGACTTTTCCAAGCAATCTTCATTCGCGGAGCCGAGCCATTATATATATCTTCCAACTTCGGAATAGAGGACTGATGGATGGTGAATATACTCACGAATATATATATATCAATTGAATTCAACCTTATTTACTGTCCAGTTCCCTAGCGCAGTGGTATACCGGCCTCTGGGTATGAAAGCAACGGTTTCGATCTTAACTCGTGATACTTGATGGGATAATGTATAGTCTATAGCTACACTGAAGAGTTGTAATACAACGATACAGATGTCTGTGGATAACACAATAATTATATATATATATATATATATATATATATATATATATATATATATATATATATATATATATATATATATATATCATAGCAGTCTGTAGATGACACAATAATTATATATATATGTCATACACAGACAGCTGTTATATATATATATGTGTGCATGTATATACAATTATTGTGTCATCCACAGACAGCTGTTATGTATATATATATATATATATATATATATATATATATATATATGTATATACATCGGATTTGTAATGAACCATTGAAAATATACATGTATATACCAAAGTATAAATCAGTAATTCAATATACGATTTTTTTCATGGAATTCTCTATGAGTAAACATCGAGTTACTGTGAAGCTTTGAATATGGTAGAATTATGGATTCTGCCCTATTTGAACTTCTTCAGGCGAAACTATACACTAAAACATTTGGCCTCTATTCACCTCTAAGCACGTACATCTATATGTGTATACTTATACATACATATGCAAGAAAACACCATTATATGCACACCATGTTCGCCTGAAGAAGCCCAAAAGGACAGACGTACAAACGTGTTTGAGCAGCGAATCCATTTTTTTACAATATATATATATGTGTATACATAATTTCACGAACTCCCGGAAATACGAACGTTAAAATAAAGTTTGAAACCTGATGGAAATTATAATATTATAAGATTATTATATAAAATCTTATTTTTGTTCTATTTGAAAACAGTAAAAACTTTTCCACGAGTGAACAGCAGTGTTCTAAGTTTGTCTTTGAGTGTTTACCGATAGAGAATGCATTATTCCACGAATTCCCGCTTTATGAACTATCATTAGGGAACTAATTAGTTCATTAATGCAAAGTATATATATATATATATATATATATATATATATATATATATTCAAGATATACGTATGAGCTATTTTTTACACCTGTAAAACATATCCGGTAATTCAAGGTAATCTTTTTTAAGCAGTTTCCTGTTATAACTAATTAGCATATACCTAGTTCTCATTCTAAGCCAAAGATAAGTTTTTCTTTCGCTTTGTGTGTTGTTTGATATATTTTGTAAGTGTCTCTAATCTGTGGAATATTTGTCTTCTGGCCGACCAAACTGTATTATATTTCAATTACATCTACCAAATAGACATCTATTAATCTACTTGAAAACATATTCGTACGCATTTAAGCCTCCATACAACTTTAAACATTCATACAAACACACACACATATGCATTATGTATATATTCATACATAGATAAAAACACTTATGTATACATGCAATCACACACACTCACATATGCACACATATTCACTCACACCTGTAAGACTTTGTCAGACTATTAAACTCTATCTTTGTGCTGCTACTATAGTTACTATAACATTTCTGACGATCCATTCTACAACCTTCTTCAGGTCTACAATCCGTAGCAAGAATGGGATCATCCCGTTCCCCCTCTTTTTCAGAAATGGTTGTGAACAGAAATGAAATGGCTGTGAACATATCGTTCAGTCTAAGTACACAACTTCTGGAAATGCCTTGTTTGGGCGATCAATTAAAACATTGGCACAAACTGGTGATCAATAGATAAGTCACTACTCACACATTTTGTGAGGCAGTGTTCACTTAATAAAGACTGCATTAATGAAAAACAAACAAACTAAAAAAACAAAACAAAACAAGAAACATGCAGATACCAACTAAGGGATCAATTTAGCATAAACTTTCATTGCAAATTGCTCCCCACCCCTCTAAAAATATTCAGGAGGGAAATTTCAGGAGCAAAACAAAAAAAAATTGGGGGGGCATGATGAGGGGGTAAATGATCATATTTTCAGCCCTTCAGCTACATCAGTGAGCCCTGTTCGTGTGAAACGTAGCCTAACAGCCAAAACCAACTTGAAAACTGTAGATAAACTTATGTTGATAGTTTCGGTGTCAGTATTGTTCGACGCTTGGGTTGGGGGTGGGGGTAGAATCTTTCGTAAGTCACGTAAACGACTCAGCACAGTTTCCTGATTCGCTTCTAATATTCTGCAAATTAATGTCTTATTTATGCTGTCTATTCCACAGCTCCCCTTTTCCACCGGATCCCCCTTTTTCAACCTCCCCACCTGTTCCAAACGTATTTACACCATTACTATCACATCACCTGGCAGGCGTTACATTCCTCCCCCTGATATTTTCCCTCAGATCCCTCCCCCAGATTAAACAAGAGGAGTAAGCATTTAATGCTCAGTCATAATTTTCATCAAAATAAAGTAGAAAAAAAAATCCCCGCATAAATGAATCACCGGCGCCAATGCGTGTTCCAGAACTAATTATCTGAATATCAATCTAAAATTATCTACCACCCCACCCAAAAAAACCATCAGTACAAGATATAAGTATTGTTGGGCAAAAAAACCCTCAGAGACCCCCAAAAGGTTCCTTCTTGAAAATAAACAAAACAATAAAAAACATTTCCCAGAAGACGATCAGACACGTCCAGAAACACGAAGAAACACGGATGAGCAAAGAGTGAAGAGTCTGTAACCCACTTGGCTGGTTGGTCGGGCGAGTCATCTATGCGACTATGGTGATTCAAAACAGGTCTGGTTAGTCACCCAATAGAAACCATCATATGATCAACATCTTTTTGCAGCAGGACGTGTTGGAAGGATCAATCAAATTAATAGAAAATGGGGTGTTTAGTGGATAAGTTACTTCCCACGCCTTTTGTTAGCCAGTGATTACAAATAAAAAAAAGTCCAAGTTACCAAAAAAAGTGATCAATTCAGCATAAATTCACATTGCGAATTGACCCCTAATAAAAACCTATTTAAAGGGATTTTCAAAAAACAAAAAACCTTTTTTTTACACTATGCTTGTCTCATTTTAATAGTTGTTCAGACAAGTGAACTCATTTTTTATATCTCTTTTTTGTTGTTAACAGCGCGTTTCTGTCGAGATATTCTACGGCTTTCTTCAGGCGTGCAAAAATGACAGAACTCATGCCTCTATTTTACTAATAACCCTCACCACCCAAATTTTAATAAGTCATATGAAACAAAAATTGATTTAGAGAGAGCATCAATTCATATACAAAACATATGATTAATCAAGTTCTGAAATGATAATAAAAAACAACAACAAATAATGATTTTTTTATTGAATTTTATTAAAAGATAGTTCATCTCGCTGAACCCCAGAATTTTTCCGCTGCACCCTGGGGTTCCGTAGAACCCAATTTGGAAAACATCTCTCCACAGTAATGTACCCAATAACCATTACTCAACGGTGTGGTAACCGACAAGGCCACAAGTATTACTTGCCACCCAGGAGTAAATAATGATGTTAATAAAGGAAATGACTCGTCTATAACTTTGAGAAAAGTCATTAACATACCAACTTGTTTTGCTGTTGCTTTGAACCGCCAGAGGAAGACACCAATAAAAAGAGGCTCTCTTTCCGGACGGATATTACATATTACACCCCAAGACGACTTCAGAATGAACTGGCCGAAACGTTTTTTCAGTATTTAAGATGGGAAGTAGTGATTAGATTTAATAAATAAATAAAATTTAGTATATACATATATAAGAAATGGTATTCTCTGTGGTGACTATATTATTACGGGAAGCCAGACGTCGTATGAAGTTAGAGAAAGATCATGCTACACCGATTTTCAATTCTGATAGGTGTGCCTAGAAAATCAGCATTCAACATTCTTGCTTTCCGCCTTGGCTTGAACATTGATCCTTAGTATACGAAACTATTCTTCCCACTAGGCTGGTCTGTAGTTATTTACTGACACAATGCTATGGTAATTGAGCACCTATGGGGATCACGGCACCAGTGAATAGATCTAGGAAAGTAGCCTGCCAACCATCGCACCACGGTAGGCACCCAACAGAAAACACCTTTTGCAAACAATCCAACAACTCATCTTAGTAAATAACCGACCAATAAAGCCGAGTGCAGTAGATAACTGCCTAACAAAATTAAGCTCAATAAATAACTACCCAACAGAGTTTAGTAAATAACTGCCCCAAAAAGTAAGACTAAAAAATAACTCCCCAATAAAGCTGATCTCCATAAATAACTGCCCAACAAAGCTAAGCTTAGTATTTAACTGCCCAACAAAAAATAAATTAATAAATAGCTTCTTAACAGAGCTAAGCTCAGTGAGTAACTGCCCAATAAAGCTGAGCAGAGTAGATAACTACCCAACGAAGTTCAGCCCAGTATATAACTGCCCAATAAAGCTGAACCCAGTAAATAACAGCCCAACAACGATAATCTCAGAAAATAACTGTCAAATAAAGCTAAGCTCAGTAAATGATAGCCCAACAAAAATGAACACGGTAAATAA
>OY735232.1:29495340-29585340 GCA_963457665.1 Thysanoteuthis rhombus
CTTGGTGTTTTTATCTCCGATGTGGTTGTTGCACATGATCTTCGTCTTGCTGAAGTTCATGTGTAGGCCGACTTTCTTGCCCCCTTCATTGTTTGCACAGCTTCAAATACTAAACATTAAAAAACTTTTTTGTATGACACTTCAGTCACCTATTTCCCAAAATCTGTCAATGCAATTTATGTAATTTTCGTGATAGTATTAGAAACTTTAGTTGAAATGACCTACCGTTATTACACAGATAATGTGCCACTTGGCCTGGACAGTGTAAATAGTATAAACAATCAAAGAAAATAGATCTGCTCCATACCGATTGTGACCGATTAGGTGGCTGCTTTAATGTTGCGTCACTCTTACCATTGAGCTAAACAACCCATCGGAAAAGCAAAGGCTCAAATAACTGCCTAACATCGTTGAACAGTTCGATTCCTTTAGCAGCCCAATTTTTGGAAAAAATTGCTGGTTCTAAATACGTTGTCCAGGCCAAGTAATTCTTTGTGTAATAACAGGAGGTCAGTTTAATCAGAGTTTCAAATATTATAACGCATTCATTATTATCAGATTACTCATCCACATATGTATATAAACTGTCAGCAAAAACTGCCACCAGGACTCTCAACATAGGTTTCTTTTTTTCCCAAGTTGGTCTAGCTGGCTTGGTTTGTGTGGAGGTAGAGTGTTGAAAATTAAAGCAATTAACTCTTGTCATGTCTAAAAAAAAAAACAGTTCTTCTGTTTTTTAACACATAAATATTTTTCGAAAGAGTTCAGCTAGTAATGCAAAATTAAGCTAAATCGATTATGCTAAATTAGTTTGTATTCACTTGTTTTTTGTAAATCAGACATTTTCAGTGACCACTGTCTAACAAAAGGCAGGAGATCAACCTTTTTTTAATTCATTATCTAACACACAGGATGTTGCCAAGAGGTTTCTATTGTGTAACTTACATTGCACCACCGGTATCTATCAGTCCCACTACGGTCGAATTCAATTTCCTCATCCTTTTCACCGTTAATTCTACCTAGAGGATAATTATGAGAAAGTGGTTTGCCCTAGTCATTGCTCATCCACTTTTCTCATCGACCATTGTGATATGTGGGAAACATAACGTTTTTGCGGATATATATAGCAATGTGAAAGAGCATAAGAAGGTAGATTCATGCATCTTCCAAGGTTTTAGTATTAAGCGAACATGAGCAGCCTCAGCTGTGATTGGAACTCGGGACGCACTGTCTGTTTTCCGTGCCGACACCCGTCACGTCACCAAACTCATGAATACGTTCATACATTCTAATCGCGTTTGTATAAACGGACCAAGTCAAGACATACACTCACTCACATGTCCCGACACATACTTGTGTGCATACAGACATATGTATACCATTATACACACATCAATATGCACTAGTACGTACACAAAGACCCATAAATGTGCATATACATACATGCAGGCACACTTACACGCATGCATGCACACATATGCATTATGTATATTCACAATTGAAAGTGACTCAGTGTAGGATTTGTTGAAATCCTCGAAAATGACGTTAACATATGTAAGTCAGGTGCGCGGAGGTCCAAGCACAGATACGCAAATATGTTCAATATATATATATGTGTGTATGTTTGGCCCAAGTGCATTGTACGTTTGCATAGAAATAAGTTTTTCACGTATGTTTTATAAACTCTAATGATATGTACCATGCAGTAAATAGTAGTGTAGATATGTCTCTCTAGCCTTTGAAAAGCAATCACTCTAAGAGAAGGCGATATGAGGCCCGATAAGGCGTCCTTCCGGCAGATCCTGCAGCAAGGCCGATGCCAGACATATCACTCCCTGCTGTACTCTGGACGACATCACTGTGACCGAGAGGGGGATTCTGACGACTGAGCATCCTACGATCTCCATACGCTTTGCCCAGGCCTGCACCTTTCAGGGGACTCTCCAGCATCGTTCCTTTGTCTATAGAGATAGAAAAAAGATTATTCATCTACTTAGATCAGTTGGAATATCTGGCATAAGACTACAAATATGGACCCCTCAGTTAGGATCGAACTCATTTCACTGAAGTTACAGTCTACTATACTACCCCTTCAACCATTACTCCACGTCGAAGCGACCCAGAAAATATCTCGAACTTGATACACGCCTTATATTTTGGTTGGAATGGATGGAACCTTTAGTTTTGTGCACTTATTGTTTGATCGAATTACTTACATATGCACTGGGGTATGTATATGAATATATGTATGTACTATATCTATTTATCTATCTAAAAGGAAGAAAGAAAGAAAAAAAGACTATATAAACAGCTGATAACACTCCATCAATGCCCCCTTCCACTTTCACTGTCTTGCCTTTAAACTTGCTTTTATTTTTTATTTTACTCTTATTTTTGGATTTTTTTTGTTTCGTTTTGTTATTCCGGTTTCATTCCAGCTTTTTTTTCAGTTTTTAATCTGAAGCGAGCACCCCACTGCCTCGACCGGCCCTTAGGGACAAGCAACAAGACTATATATATATATATATATATATATATATATATATATATATATATATATATATATATATATATATATATATATATATATATATATATATATATATATATATATATATATATATATATATATGTATATATATATATATATATATATATATATATATATATATACATTTATGTACATATATATATATAAACATATATATACATTTATATATAAATATATATAGAGAGCGAGGGAGGGGAGAGTGCAAGAAATGAGAGAGAGAGAAAATGAGAGCCAGAGAGGGGTTGCAGACAGGGGGTGCAGGCAGGGGCCTGTCCTAATTTTTACAGCCTAGAGATGACGTGACTAGGCGCGACTTTTCTATGGGTGTTTTCTGCAATGTCTGATTTCTATAAATAGAATCTCGGTTCCTCGGAGCACAATCTCTCGGAACACATTTTGAAAGGAGAGGAGGAGGAGGAGGAAGAGGAGGAGGAAGAAGAAGAAAGAAGAAGAAGAAGAAGCTCAACAACAACAAGAACAAGAGCAAGAACGAGAACAAAAACGAAAGAAGAAAAAGAAGAAAAAGAAAAAGATGAAGAAGAAGAAGAAGAAAGAAGAAGAAGAATAAGAGCAAGAAAGAGAACCAAAAGAAAGAAGAAAATAGAAAGAAGAAGAAAACCTTCAAGAAAAGAAGAGAAACGTGATCAATGAATAAGTCACTTCTCTCACCTTTTGTTGGGCAGTAATCCCTAAAAGGTCTAATCCCCCCCAAAAAAACAAAACAAAACAAAAACAATCAAGCAACACAAACTAGGACCAATCTGGCATAAACTTACATTGCAAACCGAACCCCCACTAAAAACCTACTGGGGGGGAGTTTTTGTAAGCATTATAAGGAGCAAAAGTTGAAATTTTACAGTCCTCTCTATTGGCGCAGCCTGTACGCCTGATACACACATAGATTGCCAGTTAGACTGACTTGAAAACTGGAGAAACCTATTCTAACAATTTTAATGGCAGTTCTGGTTTACAGTTTCCTATGAACGAGACAAAAAGACAATTAATGAAAATATTGATAAAAGGGAATAATATCTGATTTGAAAGATTGAAGAAGAATAAACATCTTCATCAGAGTGGATCAATAAGACCATAGCCTAAGGTAGCTGAAATTCGATCAGAAAGTTTCACTGTATTATGTTCGCTCGATGCAAGTAATGGAGGGGTGTTGGGTTGTTCAAAATAAATACCGTATATCACCGTGTATAACCCGCTACCATAGATACCTTGCACCCCACACGTAAGCTTGAACTTAGAATGATAAGGGCATCATCCTAAGTATTATGTATATTGTTTATAACAATTATGTTTCAGTAGATAATACGCACCGGTTCAAACTCAAAACTACCGATGATACATACAGAAAAATACGGCACTTTCTATCATGAGGTTATGGATTTATTGATACACTTCCGTAATTTCTCATAGGATGTAAAGCTGTATATAAAAGTAAAAAGCAATATTTCCTTATGTATTCTGCAAATTTGGTGAAGTTACAGACGACAAATGTTGCATATGATTTTCTAATATGTAAAAAAAGGCCCTGAAGGCATAAGAAAAAGAACAGACTCAATACCCGCAATGTTGTATATACAATTTTTGAGAGCATTTGAAAATATGTCAACATTTGTTTCTATCATAAATTCATCATCATCAGTCTTTTAATGTCCGTCGTTGGACATAGACCTTCCCCAGAATCCACCACAATTCTCTATCATTGGGCGTCGTGGAGCCAGAATTTCCTGAATATGTCTTACTTCATCTCTCCATCTCGTATTCCGTCGGCCTCGGCTTCTCATATGATCTCTGGGGATCCAATTGATTTTTCAAGTTAATTAAAGAATGAAACGTCAAGATACCATCCGAAATACTTCATTATATATATATACACACACACACACACACACACACACATATATATATATATATATATATAATTAGTACATGTTGTACAAAACAGGCTAGCAGTCTAACATAATATAAGAATAATATATTAATAATATAAAGCCACTTCTGATATGTAATGGATTTATTTCAATGAGTGCTCGATACATACAACTTTTTCTGATTGAAGTTGAGTTGTCATAGGGTAGAGCTGGAAATAAATAGTAGAATGTGGATTCGCTACACAAACTAGGTCATGTTTCTGCCCTCTCTGGGCCTCATTATGAGCTAGTTCATGTAGCGAATCCACATTGTAATATATATATATATATATATATATATATATATATATATATATATATAATAAAAAATAATTGTGTCATCCACAGACAGTTGTTTCGTTGTATTACTACTCTTCAGCGTGTCTACAGACTGAATATCCCTTCCAGTACCGCTAGAATGGGTCGAAACTTTTGTTCAAGGCATATGCTCTACCAGTACCCTACGCAGAACTGGACGGTCAGTAGGATCTCATTAAGCAATGTATTTACTTATACATGATTCCCCATCTACCAGAAAGCTCCATTTCAGAGTTGAAAGAGCATTACATATATATGTATGTATATATATATATATATATATACACACACACACACACACACACACACACATATATATATATATATATATATATATATATATATATATATATATATATATATATACATGGTCATCCACAAACAGCTGTTTCGTCGTATCACGACTCCTCAGTGTGGCTATAGGCTCGATAATCACCCAGTACCGCCTGGCAGGATTGAAATCTTCGCTCTAGACCTGGAATCCAGTATATATATATATATATATATATATATATATATATATATATATATATATATATATATGTACATAATATATATATGTACATATGTGAGTGTGTGTGTGTGAGTATATATATATATATATATATATATATATATATATATATATATACATATATATATATATATATATATATATATATATATATATATATATATATATATATATATATATATATATATACACACACACACACTCACATATGTACATATATATATTATTCCCTCTCTTATTAAGATTGCAGCTTTGTTTGTTGTAGTCGCTGTCTATCACTCTTAAATCGGTTTCTGTTTGGAAAGCATAATTCCTCACAAACGCTGTTAGATATGATCTCAACGTGTGATGGTCTCAACAGAACGAGAGGGAAAAAGAGAATGACATTAAGAGGGAGAGTCGTGGAAGAGACAGAGAGAGAGAGAGAGAGAGAGAGCGAGAGAGAGAGAGAAAGAGAGGGAATGAGAGAATGAAAAAAAAGGAGATATAGAAGGGGAATATAGATATAATTCTGAACAAATAAAGCTTTTAATGAACGATTGGCATTGGCTTCTGTGTGGGATACAGAACACAAAACAATAATATAATTCATTTTTTTACGACTGTTCACCTCAATTGTCAGATGCTTTTTATCGCAAAAAGCAGTCAAAAAATGAATTATAATGATTTATGACATTTCGGCTAATAAAAATACATAGTAAAATAATAAGTGTGATTAATCACCCGATAGAAACTCTCACGTGACCAACATGTTTTGGCAACATACCGTATTAAGGATGATCATTTAAAAGATTGAGAAATATGTGATCGAAAAATGAAAAATATATTTTGACTTTTGTTGGGTTGAGATCACCGAAAAAAAAGTCTGAATTAGAAAAAAAAACAAAAACAAAAACAAACATGAACTGAAACTAAAGGGCCAATTTAGCATGAACTTACATTGCAAAATTGATCTCCATAAAAACCTATTTGGGGGGAAGTTGAAAAAAAAAGGTTTTTGTTTTCGAGACATAAGAAGAAGTAGACGTTGAAATTTTCAGCCCTATAACTCCATTGATGCAACGTGCACACGCGACAAATACATACGTAGACTGCCAGCCTGACCAATCTAAAAACTAAAGAAATCTACGTTGACAGTCTTGGCGTACGGTTTTTCAATCGAATTATTGCTTTTCGAAACAGTATTTTCTGGATAATAGATGTGTTCTTATTGCTTCTTTCTGAATCAGGAACGAAACGGTCGACATTCTAATCAGCGTCCGCACATAGTTCAACAAGAACAAAAATCAAAAGCAAAAAATGCTTCTGTTCGTTCGTGAAAAATGACTCAAGTTTATTTAGTAATACATCGTACCATTATCGAAATCAGTAAACTCGCCCTTGGCTTGTGTCCTGGGCGTCCGCTACCCCTCTTCCAGAGGGGGGGGGGGAGCAAAAGGATTTATTTCCAGGCGAGACGGGGGGGGGGAATGAATATTCATAATATATCTTTGTGGCGACCCTTTCACTAGTCAATAACAATACTGTCTTTCTATATGGGAACATTACGTTAGGGGGAACAGAAAAACAATCGTACTGCACAATTACCCTTTATTGACTCTTCAGGACCAACCCTTTCGCCCTTGGCGAGAAAGGCCTGATCCCAGGGGTAAAAGCAAATGCATTGATCCCCCCTTACAACAAACGCCCATGGTCCGTGTATAGTTTCACTCAGTTGCAAGCATGTGCATACGATGAATATAATATTATATGTATATGATCCGAACTTTATATACATATATAAATACATAAACACGAACATATACAGTCTCTATTCTCCTCTAAGCACATATATAGATACTTATTCATATGTATGGAAAAAAACAATTCGTGCACACAAGTTTCCCCTAGAGAATCCCAAAAGGGTTGAAACATAAGCGTGTTTGTGTAGCCATTATTTCACTTTATTTATATATATATATATATATATATATATATATATATATATATGTATATAGTTTATTTTGAACGATCTTTCTATCAATACTTTGGATTGTTGCTGACTTCGAAGGTGGGATACAATTTTCTCTTTCAGTAAAGGACAATACATAACAAAATTAAAAGTATATATTTACGTAATTGAGATAAGAATGTTTATATGAATTCTGTATTTCTTTATCCATCACCACAAACACACACACACACACACAAACACATACACACACACACACACACACATATATATATATATATATATATGTGTGTGTGTGTGTGTGTGTGTGTGTGTGAGTATATGTGTATCTGTGTGTCTGCGTGTGTGCATTTTTATGAGAGCACAAGTGTCTATGCTGTGCATATATATATATGTATATTCTCTTTAAAAAGACAAACGGATAACGAACAAAAACAGATTTTATCCGTTGTAAATGTTTAATCACAATCTCATTATTTAACACAGTAAATGGAGCTATTTGTATATTAATAAAAAACAATATATAATTTAAAAAAATATTTACAATCGACAATATGCTGTTTCCAGTGGATTATTGCCATTGCTGATGAGTGCGAGAGGCATGAAATGTTAATATTCACCGGATATATGTCCTCATGATTTATATTTCATATATATATATATATATATGTATATATATATATATATATATATATCATTAATATCAATAGATAATAAATAGAGAAGCATACACATACAGAGAGAGAGAGAGAGAGAGAGGGAGAGAGAGAGAGAGGAATGAAGAAAGAGTGAGAGAGAGAGAGAGAGAGAAACTGTGGGGTGGTCCAGTTGGTCCATGGTGAGACAGCTGATGTTCTCCACAATGAAATGAATCGTATAATATTAAGATCCAAATTTAAATTGTAATCAAATCTAATTCTGTACAAAACATGGAATACTCTGGACACAGTGCATTAACATAGATCGTAAAATAACTGACTTGCTTAAAAACAACCTTGTCAGACAAACACACACACTCACACATACACACACACACACGTCCATATACACATGCATCTATGAACTCTTATCGAGTGTCCTCTACACACTCTTAATTGCCTTGTGCTACGCCGATTAGCAATGTTTATTTTATTATCATCGAAATGGAGACATAATCAGATTTATTACCACAACACTAAACCCTTTTAACTCAGCTTAGTTGCAAAACAATTTTTTTGCTATCATGCGCTTATTAGTTGATGACTGACAAACTGTTTGGATTTCAACTAAGAGATGTTATCTCCTTACTTAATGTGTACTTATATGATTCAGGCGAAATCTACGCCTGTCATTAAGTAATAGTTTTTTAACCCGTAGTGAATTTAATTCTGTTCGCCCCCAAAATATGGCTGTTCGTCTAACAGAGTTTAATGAATATTTAGTGCATCTACAAGGTGCTAAGTGCTCATCTTGTTAACCAATTCGCCAAGTTTTGGTTTTCAATCTTTACTGGGTGACCCACAACCGTTGCATTTTCATCGTGAAACAATGATTTCTATAGGATACTTAGCTCTAACGGATGCATACCTTCATTGTTTGCTGTGTCTCTATATAAATGAAAATTAAGCTGTAGAAAAGTTTAGATGTATTTGTTTGAAAAATCACCCTAGTGATAACATGAATTACATAAGCAATGACTTTTAAATGAAATGCAAACAAGCCATTATCTGTGTGTGTGTGTGCGTGTGAATGAGCATATACACTTTGAATACGCTATAACTTGCCATTCCTTCTAATATCTAAGGCACAGCATATTGACTGCAGTCATAATAAAACAATATAATTTTAAACTGTGGGGCATCTTGTGGCAGAGCACTGGTTAACGAGCTTTTCTCCCAGCTTATTTCTACTGTGTTGTGACTTTGATGATAAGTGAGAGTCCCACACCCGTTGCCTTGTTCAAGACTAAGCAAAGTTCTTGAACAAGCATGGTGATTCATTCATGCGAGGTACAGATATTACATGTACAATTTACAAAACGAAAAAACAGCTAAACTTATGATTACGCATCTACGTGCCTCCCACCTCGCGAAAGTTCGCTTTACACAACTTTTTTCGCTTTCACGGAAAAAAAAAAGTTTGAAAGCCAAAATTGTGTTCAACATCTCCTTCTTCTCCAGACCTATAACAATAAAATTTGATTATCAGTTGAGCTGATAGGTTGAACTCGGACAAGATAGGTTTATAAGCCACGCTTACAACCACATGAGCCACGTCTTCAACCACTGCTCGAATGTCGTAGCAGCAAGTGGAGGCAAATGCCAGCAACGCTGACACGAACGGAATTGGAGGAGGCGGCAGGAATAAGAAGAGCATCAGGTGTAGGGGTGGGGGAGCTGAACAAAATGTACAGTGTAATAGCAGTTTACCATTTCCGTAGTGAGTCTTACCGAGAATTTCTAAACTGCATTTGTCTCAATTAGGACAGCTCTGCATTTGGGGACAACCCTCAGATTACTTGAATCGCCACCCCAACAATCCACCCAGACGGGTATGTTCCTCTTCCCCCCTTCCCTGCTCCTTTCCCCCCCCGGTAATAAATTTAATGCCACAGTCGCCCTAGAATCTGCATCTGCAGGGCTATGTCTGTCTGGTTTGTTGATTTCAAGTTGATGGTGACTAAGTCTCAGTTTGGGACACACCTAAAGAGAGAAGGGAATCCCTTGCAAGTATTTGGGTTGCGGGTTGTAGGGAGAGGGACGAAATATTGGGGAGGAAAGAGAGGAAGGAAGGAAAACAGAGAGAGAGAGAGAGAGAGAGAGAGAGAGAGAGAGAGAGAGGGGGAAATGGGGAAGGAGAACAGAAAGGAATCTTAAAGCATAACATTTGGATAGACTGGGATACTTGCATATACAGTGAGTGCAAAATGCATCCGATACGTTTCAGAATCTTTATTTTAATATCTTTATGCAGCTGAAAAATCGACAGAATTTGAACAAAAAATTCTTTGTTTTTCAACATAACCTTTTCAATGGCCGATCTTGTATTCTTCAAATCTTTGGCCAAGATTTTGTCAATTCTGAAGCTGTACAAGGATGTTACATGAACTTTTTGAAATGTCTTGGATGTTTCACTCACTGTTACTACGAAGTGTAGAGGGCGTGCTTGGTGGATGAGGTAGTTGTGCATTCATCACCGTCAGTATTATATAGCAAACTGACGAGGGTCAGGTTGAAAATGGCACTTGATCTTTCAAAATTGTTGTAGAACTTTCAGCAATAATAATAACAATCGGGTATTTTTGCTTGTTAAGATAGTTGCATATTTCCCAACGTGACAAGTGATCGGTGTTCAAGTTCAGGTAAATACTGGAATTTCGAATGCTAATTATCTAGGCAGGTAGTGCATCCCTTAGTAAATTTAAGTATTAGACACACCTAAAAAGAGAAGGGAATCTCTGACAAGTGTTTGGGTTTGGGGTTGCTGGGCAGGGGGAAGTAGGATTTGAAACATTAGAATAAAACAGAGAGAGAGGGAGAGAGAGAGACGGGGTGGAGAACAGAAAGCAATCTTAAAGCATAAAATTTGGATAGACAGGAATACTTGATCATCATCATCATCATCATCATCATCATCATCATCAGTCTTTCAACGTCCGTCGTTGGACGTAGACCTTCCCCAGGATTCGCCACACTTCTCTATCATGGGTGTCTCGGAGCCAGTACTTTCTGAATTTGTCTAGCTCGTCTCTCCATCTGATATTCTGCCGGCCTCGATTGCGCATGTGATCTCGGGAGATCCATGTCGTGAGTCACGATGTCCATCAGTTGTTTACCATTCGTGCAACATGGCCAGTCCACTTCCATTTGAGATTTTTAATTGATTCTATGATGTCTCTGACTCTTGTCTTTTCCCCAGATGTACTGAGCTGTTTTGTGGTCTCTCCAGCAAAATTCTTTCATGCGCACGTTATAGTTACAGCCAAATCCCATTGGATACACCAGTTCTCGTACGATTATCAAGGCTAAGCAATATCAAATCAAGATAAGTGACTCTTTGCGAATACCAGGTGCTGTAAGCAGCTGGGGATCGTGTAAAGAGTCTCTGATGGCAATTGCATCAATCCTCCCAGGGAGAGACCGATCTCTATACATAACTAAAATAATGCAAGCCATAGACCCCACCTATACTTTCAAACAATTTGACTGGCCTAGCCGCGTGCAAAAAAAAAAATAAATAATTGAAACTTGCGCATATCTTTTAAACTTCAGGGCGCACTTTTTGGTTGAGATGGTTGCATATACACCATTGTCGCCAGTTGTACTTGATAGTTTAGCAAGATGACTTAATATAACAAGCCTGGCAGCTGCAGGGTCAAACTCCACTCCAACTTCTATTCTGACTGAAGATGATTCCTGCAACTTTTTTGTATTGCATACATAATAGTTAAAAAGATCATAAAAATGTATTCGTTTTTTGTATAAATGTATTCATATATTAGAATGAAATAAGCCATTGCTTATTTCTAACATAAATCTTGGTATACATGTAAGGCTTGATTATTTAGCCTAGTCGGTAAGTGACTCGGCTACCAATTGGTTGTGATTTCGAATCACGGTAAATGAATGTTTATTTTTGCTCCTCTAAATTTTGTGAGGATTATTCTTGTTGTTTCACCATATTTAATATTCTCAAAGAATGATAACTCTCTAGTCCTCTTTGTGGATGGAGTATTTTCACATTTCTCAATAGCGCTGAATAGGCAAAGGCTGGGCTATTTGAGTACACCATCGTTAAGTCTCTTGGGATCCACCAGTCGGGGAAGAAGGGTGAGAAAATGACAAAATAAAAAGCGACCGCTCAGGAGTGGTTAACGAGCAAGTCTTGCAAGCCTTTGTGTTGTGAGTTTGAAACGAAGAATGGAATCGGCGAACCGGGTTCAAACTGTAGCTCGGATAGATTGCAGTAACTTCGCACTAATGTCTTTCTCTCCCAGCTATGGGTAACTACAGTTGGGGCCCTTTTGTCTCTTTGTAAGGCACTCCATCTTAGGAGTCAGGATAGTTCCCTTGAAGACATGCAATTGCTACAAACAAACACTACGGATCTTTCAAGAAATAGAGATAAAATCATCGCCCCCTATATCAGGTGACACTTAACTGAGCAGAGCCGAGAGTTGGTTCAATTCTCACTAAGTCTCTTTGTGCCAGATTAAGGGCGACCAGAAAAATACTCACTTGAAATAAGACCACCCCAAAATACCCTACTAAAAAGAGCATTGTTGTTTTTCCATGTGAGCTTTTCCGTGTGGGTTTTTTTCTGAGAAGGCCCATTTCCACGTGGGATCTTTTCCATGTGGGATTGCTGATGAGTCTATTAAAGTAAGATTATTAAATAATTCAATATTATGATAGTTTAGAAAACTACTTAATCAATTGTCAAATTAAAAATTGTTAAAAAAAATGTAACTACTGAAGCATCAGTCCCAATTTTTGACTACTATTTTCTTTCGATTTAATTTTTCATTTTTTCTATTGCGACTTTTTTCTTTATGAGACTCGAACTCATAATTTCTTTTGGTCAAGGGAATACTGATTGAATGAATGATTAAAAGGGGAAAACTACTGAATTTTTTTTGGAGGGGGGTGGTGAGTCTATTGACTTAAATTATGAGTAGGCAATATTTTTATCGATGGAATTCTTACCTTTAGTTAGAAGAGTCCATGTTTACGGACAGAGACCCGAGAAACTCAAACTGTTCATGATAAAAGTAGTTGATGGAAAGGCAAATGTTTATAATTAGGGATGTCTTTTGCATGACTAAAGTTCTGCACCGAATATTTTGTTGTTTATTTGTTTCTCCTTATTTTTTTTCTTCTCTTTCTTTATTAGAAACTGTAAAACAAAACTGTCACCAAAACTGTGATATATTCTTTTCAGTTTTAAAGTTGGTCTGGCTTGCTCGCTGGCTGAATATGTATGCATCACGCAAACTGGCCACACCAATGTACGTAGGGGGGGTTGATCATGTAAATATTTACTCCTTGTTATCTCAAGAAAGAAAAATGTTTTTTTTACCCCCCCCCCCAGGCTCCCAAAGGGTTTTTAGTGGTGGGTGTAATGCTACTTTGATCCCTTAGTTCGTGTCCAGCAGCATTTTTATGTTTTTTTGAAATTTCAGACTTTTTTTGCGAACACTGCCCAACAAAATGAAAGAACAGTAACTTATTCATTGATCAAGAATTTTTCGCTATTTTCTTAATTGATCACCCCTAATGTGGTCACACGACAGTTTCTATTGAGTGACTTGTTTAATTTGTATTTTTCCTCTCGGCAGTTTTTTCTGATTATACGACAATTTTCTCTCAATTTCTTTCTCCTTCTTTCTTTTCTTGTTCAGTTCTTTTATCTTTCTTTTCTCATTCTTTCTTTCCTTCATTCTTTTCTTTGTTTTTCTCTTCTATAACTTTCTTCCATTTTCCCTCTCTTTCATTCTTTCTCTCTTTCATTCTTTCTCTCTTTTCTTCATTTCTTTTTCTTTCTTTCATTCAATCCATTCTTTCCTTCATTCCTTTCTTACATTGTTTTTCTTCTTTTTTCCTTCATTTTTTCTTTCTTTCCGTGCCTTCCTTTCTTTTACATTCATTCTTTCCTTGTTTCTTTCTCTTTCCCTCCCGTTTTTTCTTTTAACTTTTTTCCTTTTTTTTTTTGATTTCTCCGTTCTTTCCTTCTTCCTATCCTTTTTCATTCATTCTTCCTTTGTTCCTTTCTCCCTTCCTTCCTTTGTTCTTTCATTCCTTGTTAGCTTCCTTCTTTTCTTCTTTCCTTCTGTTCTTCCCTCTTTCCATCCATCCTTTCTTTCTTTCCTTGTTCCTTTCTCATTCCCTTCCTTTCTTTCTTCATTCCTTGTTTTCTTGCTTCCTTTCTTCCTTCCTTCTCTTTTTTCTTCCATGTTTTCTTTTTATCTTTCACTTCGCCTTCTTTTTTCTTCCACCCTTCCTTTTCGAAGTGAACTTTCAAAAAGGAAGGGAAAACCTCCACAAAATTCGAATGACGTAATCATAAAATGGTTGGCATTTCTTCCCTCCTCTTTTATTAAAGATTCAGCGAAAACTTCACATTTTTCTAGATTTACATTCGGTTATAGATACCTTCTCCTTGAATTTCACTGATTCTTGGCTGGCATTTTCTTTTAATTTCCCTTCTAACATTTAAGTCATTGAAATCACAACCAAAAAAACAAAAAACAAATAAAAAAGCTGCAGATGAATTTAAATGCGGGGTCGCCAGGGTTCAGTTTCTAAGCGCTCCAACCAAAAACAACGTATGATTAGTTGGTTTCTAGAAAGTTAGAAACCGTCAAGCAAAACTGTCAACGTTTTTTCAGTTTTTCAGTTGGTCTGGCGAATTGGTTATGTATGTATGTACGCATCGTTTGAACAGGTTAATGTAGCTAGAAGACTGAAAATTTAAACATTTACTCCTTCTTACGTCAAGAAATTTTTTTTTTAACCCCATCCCTTGAAATCTTTTTAGGTTAAGTTCAATATACACTTAATGTTCCCTTATTTTTTAGATGAAGCTTTGTCACTATCAATCTAAGACTTCTTTCTTGTCGCACTCCAGTAAAAAGTCTGAAGTTGACACAGTTTTCCTACCATACCAAGAACAAAGAGAACAATCCTCACCAAAATGGGAATCGTAAGCCAATGAGTAGAATACACATCCACATACTGTGTTTAAAACTGACGACCGACCGATTGCTTGGAGGCTGTTTTGCTGACTGAGCTAAATTGCCAGGTCTTAGATGTTGACGAATATTTGTCATATAGGCTCGAACAGGCTTATTTCATTCTAATAAATATATTTTTACAAAAAATATACTTTTTTGATGTCTTATTTGCTATGTATACTATACAAATGTTGCAGTAATCATCTTCAGTCGGAATAGACGTTGGAGTGAAGCTTGACCCTGTTGCATCCAGTCTTGTATTTCAGAGATGTGTAAGTCTTCAATTGTCTAATTCACTTTGAAGGAGCGGTTTCATTTTGATTAATTTTTGACAATTTTTGTTGCCATTTGTGGCATTGCTAACGTCATTCAAAATTCCACAACCATTGAGTAAGCAGTATAAACCGGATTTGAGAAATAGACGTGATTGTTTGAAAGCACGGTATTGTTTCTTTGTAATTGTCGTATTTTTTTTCTTTTGTCCGGGATCACATCATGCTGATTGCATGAAAAATCTAAATAAAACCTCTTCATTCATTTAAATTTCATTCATTTAAATTTCATTCATTCATTTATAAAGACGAACTATAGCTACGCTCTTTATGACAAGGAAAATCGTGACCATTACGGAAAATTACAAGATTCTCGGCCTTTGGAGAATCTCTGGAGCTCCGCACTGAATGGAAATCCATAGCTTCGAACAGAATGGAAATAGTCTCTCTATCATTGAACTCATCATCAAATCTTACTGCTCACACCAGAAAAGAATAATGATATATATATATATATATGTATATATATATATATATATATATATATATATATATATATATATATATATATATACATATATATATATATGAAACATGGAACTTAACCAAGAGACAGACCCGTAAGCTGAGAACCATGCAACGTGCACATGAAAGAATAATGCTGGGCCTCACATGGAGAGACCACAAGACAGCACAGTACATCCGGGAAAAGACAAGAGTTAGAGACATCATAGAATCCATAAAAAATCTCAAATGGCGGTGGGCTGGCCATGTTCAAGAATGGCTGACAATCGATGGACATCACGACTCACAACATGGATTCCCGGAGACCACATGCGCAACCGAGGCCGGCAAAATGTTAGATGGAGAGACGAGCTAGACAAGTTCAGGAAGTACTGACTCCGTGACGCCCATGATAGAGAAGTGTGGCAAATTCTGGGGAAGGTCTATGTCCAACGACGGACGTTAAAAGACTGATTATTTTTATATATATATATATATATATATATATATATATATATATATATATATATATATATATATATATATATATACACACACACACACAAATTTTATCATAATTTATTGAAACGCTTTTCCCTTTATTACACGGCCCAAACAAAGTAAATAATTTAAGAAAATGTACCTGCAACAGAAATCGAACTTGCAATTGATAAAGCGGCATCTTCAATGGAGCATTGCTCTTACTGTTGAGCTAAACAGCCACCGGTAATACAAAAGGCCAAAATAAATGTCTGAACCTAAAATTCTCTTTTTTTTAATTTTTTTAAACTTATCCACGGTCTATATTTACTCTATTTGTTTCTTTAAACACCACAGTTATGAATCAAGTTATTTAGGACTTCGAATTACCGGCCGCTGTTTTGCTCAATGGTAAAAAAAAATTGTTGCGTCAAAGCAGCTACCGTATCGTTAGCAGGTTCGATCCCTGAAGCAGCCTCCATTTCCTTCAATTGTTTATTCTATTTACGTTGTCTAAGCCAAGTGATGCATTCGGCGTGTGATAACAGAAGACGATTTCAAATAAGAGTTTCAATAAAATATAACACTATTTATGATTATATATAATTAGCAATCAATCGCTTGCTTTATTTAGCGTAATTAAAGTTGGTCACCTGCGCTGAGCATAGTTACATGATGTTTTAGTGTATCATCCCACCTGCTAGCCCGTTATTCTACGATTATTGTTATATACACACAAGCAAATGTACAGTTATATAATGTTATAATCTTCCGAAATTATGTTCAAACTTTATGTACCAAGAAACATTATTACGTAATTAAATCTGGTTATTTTCGTATCCTATTTTTACGATATCAAGGCAGCAGTTTTTCATTTAAGCTAATAAAAACAGAGGACAAACTTTGTCTAATCAACTTTTTGCTGATTTTTTGTTTACGAACACACACACACACACACACACACCACACACACACACACATATATGTATATATAAGGTGTTTTCGATTGCCATATATATATATATATATATATATATATATATATATATATATATATATATATATATATATATAATAGTACAATGTGGATTCGCTACACAAACTAGCTCATGTTTCTGCCCTCTTCAGGCCTCGTAGCGAATCCACATTCTACTATTTATTTCCAGCTCTACTCTAAAACAACTTAACTCCATGAGTAAAATGTTGTATGTATCGAGCACTCTATGAAATAAATCCAATTCATTTCAGAAGCGGCTTTATACTATTGATATATCATTATATTATGTTATACTGCTAGCCTGATTTATACCACATTGATATATCATTATATTATGTTATACTGCTAGCCTGATTTATACCACATATACTGTGTGTATCTATCTATCTATCTATCTATCTATCTATCTATCTATCTATATATATATATATATATATATATATATATATATATATATATATATATATCCGTAAACAAGAAAGATCAACAAAAAAGTTGATCAAGTAGATCACTTCACCTACCATGGACAACGAATCTTCATGAAAGCCTCAAAAGAAGGAGAAATCAAGCGAAGAATCAGCCTTGTTTAAAATGCTTTCGACTGAGTAGGCTCAAACTTCAAGGGCGAGAAAATCCCATTAACCTTAAAAAGAAGGATCCACAACCAATTCATCCTCCTGATAGTCTCCTATGGAGCTGAAACCTGGAACTTAACCAAGAGACAAATTCTCGAACTGAGAATCAAGCAACGCGCACATGAAAAATTCATACTCAACCACACATGGAGAGATCACAAGACAGCACAATATATCAGGAAAATAGGAGTTTGAGACATCATAGAATCTATCAGAAAACTGAAATGACAATGGGCTGGTCATGTTGCAATAATAGCTGACAGCCGATGGACAACATGACTCACAACATGGGTTCCCAGGGATCACATGCGAAACCGAGGCTGGGAGAATATAAAATGTACAAACGAACTAGAACATTCTCGAAATTATTGGCTCTGTGACGCCCATGATATAGAGATCAGGGAAAGTCTTCATTCAACAACAGACGATAAAGAAATGATGACGATGATGATGATGATGATGATGATGATGATGATGATGATGATGATGATGATGATCAGCGAAAATTTGTTGAATATGCTATGTAGCTGTCACACAGATAGATTTGGAGATCTCTGCTCCAGATCACCAGAGAAAGCGATGGTGATGATAAGCTGAATTCTTCATCAATTTCGCGCCTCCATCTGTCCGAACAGTGTCAGGTGAGCGTGACGTCATCTTGTTGTATAAATAATCTTGTTGTATTTTTTTTATATGGTCCTGTTTTTATTTTTGCAGTCTTAGCAGCTTTATGCTGTCCATTAATCTCGCAGGGCTCGTTTAATTACCCCAAGGCTTATGTACACATTTGGGTTGGGAGGTGAACTAGACTGGCCCCACTTGGTTGCTCTGGAGCTTCACTGAGGGATGGGGGTCTCAGTGGAGATGGGGAAAAGGCGTGAGGTCTCATTAGTAAAACCAACATCTGTTAATGAAATAATGGCCACTTTGAGGATGTAAAACATTTTTCCTTTCGATTTTTTTCTCTTGTTTTCCCGAAGGATGCAGTAAAGTAGTCCATCTAACTTTTACAGTTTTTTCTAACAAAATCATACAGTATAGAGGATATGAGTGGCCTAACGGTTCGCGTCACGGAGGATGGAATCGGCAAGTCGAGTTCAAACTCTCGTTGGGGCAGTTTGCGTTCATTTTGCACTTAAGAATACTGTTATTCCATTAGAAGTGTAAATTATAGCCCATTAGCTCTGTAAGGCGTTTTAGGGGCCAGGCTTGCGTCCTGGTCGAGTAAAAATCCATAATTGCGATAAATAATGATTGAGTGTTCATGGATCGCTCGGGAAATGAAGACAAAAATTGTTACTCCATGTTTCTTGAGGCACACAAAACAACTTTGATTTACATAAAATCACTGATGTATCTTTGTTCCATATTATATTACTGAAGCAGTTTCGTTTTACACATTATCACTGAAGCAATCTTGCTTTACATAGTATTACTGAAACGATCTCGCTTTATATCATATCACTGGAACGATCTTGCACTACTAAGTATCACTGAAACAGTTTTGCTTTACATTGTATCACTGAAGCAATTTTGCATTGCATAGTATCATTGAAACAATCTTGCTTTACATTGTATCATTGGAGCAATTGTGCTTTCTATCACAGGAGCAGCTTCCCTTTACATAGTATTACATAGCACTGATACATGCTTCATGGTTCAGAGAGATACATATTTCTCTCTGGATCGGATTTCGAGCCTAGGTAACAGTCCTAGATTTCGAATACTGGTTTGCTAAGTACACTGGCTCTTCTTATTAGGGAGATTGGCGTAACACAATCTTTTTAACCTGGTTCCACCTTATGGCTAGTAATCCCGTTTTACAAAAAAAAATTGCTTGTTTATTCAGTTTTGTTCTCACTGGGTACTTCACTACTATGGACTTGTGCTAGAATAACCTACGCCCCAACTAGAAGTGAAAGACCTTCGTTGTTTTAATTTCATCCCATTTTTTGAAGTGCTGGTATCTGATTTGGTGCACCATTTTCAATAGTACCTTTTTATCTTCATCTATCTAAGAGCACAAAGGTTTATATTCTGTTCAACCATTTAGTTCAGTATCCAAGTTGATAAACGGATGTTGTTCAAAATAATAAAAAAATGGAATATCCACAATAAGTCAGACACAATTTTCAAAACATATCCAACTTTACAAGCGGGCTAATTTTGATCTTTCATACTTCCATGAGATATTCAAGTTGACGGATAGAAAGTCAGACATATGCCATTTATTTATCTCTTTAATACCACTGTTTTTACCTTCAAATATCTGGGAGCCCGAATGTTTATATTCTGTCCAGCGATTTTGTTTAGTACACAAGTTGATCAACAGATGGTAAACTAGTTCAAACTAGTATTAGAAAAGGAAATGTGCCCAAGAGACTTAAGGAACTTATTAGCAGACTGACACATCCGAAATTACATGGATCTTTAAATATATCTTTCCCAAGAAAGGAAAGAAAACTTTCAAAGGCCAGTAGGTTATTTTCTATAATAGTTTTCAGTTGAGAGATATAAGTTGAAAAAAAACAGATCTGGCTGCTGGAGGGTGAAGATTACGACAACAATTGTACTGCATACATGATAAATGAAACATTATTATACATATATACATTTTTATATAAATGTATTTATCTTTTGAAATGAAATGAGCCCGTGCATACCTATATGATACATTTTCGTAAACTCAACGACTTGTCGATTTAGCTCAGTCTGTCAATCGGTCGTGATTTCGAATCATTAAAGGGGGTCATGTTTGCCACTAATATGCTGGATCAGCTGGCTAAACATTATGCCACGGAGAGATTCCAGTCAATATTTACTAAGCATAACTTAGTCTGGATATATGACCATGATTAGTGTTACCTTTCCCGTTTTAAAATGTCAACTGTTCCAGAAAGTTATGGTTAGATCGATGGATAGATTGATATAAACAACCACAGGCAAGCTCTACGTTCAGAAAACTCTCACAAAGGGGCAGCACACCCTCACAGCAAGCTTTATCTACAGGAGAAGGACACTCCTGTCAAACCTACGACCTTTGGATTCTGCTCCTATCCTTGCTACCTCGGCGGACTATGGGAAACTAAGCCTCAGTTTAAAGGGTAGGGTTGACCCTGTGCAAACTAGCCTAATCTTAAAAATCCATTACTCAGGCTGAAGGAAAAATCGTACAGCCTAGCCATTTATTGTCCTAATGCAGTGGCAATTTCCCCCCAACAATCTTTGTTCACGAAGTCAAACCATTCGTATATATATATATATATATATATATATATATATATTGTGTCATCCACTGACGGCTGTATGTATTACATCTCTTCAGTGTGGCTACAGACTTTCCATTATCCCATCTAGTACCCCGAAGCAGGATTGAAACCTTCGCTTCAGACCCGGAGGCTGATATCCTACCTCTGAGCTACAGAAGTGGACGGTCAGCAAGGCTGAATTCAAGCGATATATTTATTATAGGTTAAATTCCTCATCCACCAAAGTGCTCTATTCCTATGGAAGAGCATTGCATAAGCTTACAATAGATGAGTTACCTCACTTAAAGAGTGTTATATATATATATATATATATATATATATATATATATATATATAATACTCCTCTATCAGGGTTGAGCACTCTTTGAGTGAGGTAACTCATCCGCTGTAAGCTTATGCAATGCTCTTCTATAGGAATTGAGCACTCTGGTGGATGAGGCATTTCTGTGAAATTTAAATATATCGGTTAAATTCAGCCTTATTGCCTGTTCAGTTCCGTTGTCCAGAGGTAGGATATCGGCCTACGAAGTGGAGGTTTCAATTCTACCTCGCAATACTGGATGGGATAATGGAAAGTCTATAGCCACACTGAAGAGATGTAATACATCGAAACAGTTGTCTGTTGATGACACAATAATATATATAGATAGATAGATACATAGATATAAATGTATGCACATATATATACATACATATATTCAGAGAGACAGATGTATAAATATATATATATATATATATATATATATACATATGTATATATACATATATATATATACATAGTTACATCTGTATATCTGTGTGCATATATATATATATATATATATATATATATATATATATATATTCTGACAGTTGTTTCAAAACACCAACCTTTATACTTGCATGTAACGTAATAGTGCTTATTGGCATTTACTAAATTTAGTTCAATCGGGCTACAGTTGGGAGTGTACTCACTCACACAATAGTAATGATTAGCTAATCTACTGGGCAATACTTAACCACAACAACCCCCACTTTACAGAATATTAGCTTATCTAGGTAGATGGAAGCCTACATGAAACATATCGATTCTTTCTAGAGGAAATCTGTGGTTGTACTTACCCTTGTCTTTTAATGCCCCTGTGACTGAGAAATAATAAGCACAATAAACAATTAAATGCATTTCTGTGATATCTTTGAAGATCGATTGTAGAAGTAATTCCCTCTATTGATTTACGTACAGAGAATGTTCAGAAAGTTTTCAATCGTCCAATATTAACGAAAATATAGCCTACCTAGGGTAATTGTGCTTTAGTTTCGTTAATGCTTACCCCTTCGGACTTTAAATAATTATCCAAACGTCTCTTCCGTCATTCAAAACACTCGGCAAAGCTCTCTTTAGGGATCGTCATATATGCTTCTTCACGATCTTCTTAATCTCGTCCATTGTCTGAAATCTCTCTGAAAATTCGTGGTTCACGGGGATACAAAAATGAACTTTGGGAGTTGATAACAGTCCGAGTTAATGCGATGTTTCGCTAAAGAACCCCACTGGAAACGGAAATAATGTCTTGCTCGATTAATGCGAGTATAATGACCATTCAGAACACTAGTCCACTCATTGACGTCCGACTGCCGAATGAGAAAACCCTACGTAAAGATTCTGTTTATTCGTGCAAAATAAAGTCTTCGTTAATCTGTTACCAAGTTGCATCAAGGCCACGCAACCTGTTCTCAAGATATTGAATATGGCATGATAGCTCCCGGACAGACCTTGCATTTAGCCCTTATTTTTGAGTCGGATTATTGTAACTTGTTGGTTTCGAACAAAGTTATGAGCAAAATTTCATCAAAGTGACCTCCCTGAACCACTTTGTTATTAACATTACCGAAATTCTCAGTGGCCAAGAACACACTTCAACATTTCTTGCATTCAATCGGTAGAGACATTTATATAATCGGCTGTTAACAGATTCAAAACACAAAACGCTTTTTGAAGCACTTATATGCAGTCAACACATTAAATACGAAACGATAATACGAAACAAACATAAAAAAAACGAAATATCGGTCTGATTTTCTGAGATGCTGAATAAATATTATCATACACTGATTCATTTGAACTAATGTCCTCATCTTCTTTGTTATAGTCACGATGTTTTTGGCAGCTGTGTGTCCCCCACTCCCGGCTTTCTTCAGGTGTCATTTTCCGTACCAAAATCGTAAATTAGGAATAAAAAAGATGAAATAAGGAGAGGCCCAACAAACACGATTTTTCTTTGCATAATCAGTAGAATGAGTACAATCCATCCCCCACCTGTTGGTTGAATAACGGATTCAGTACGATTTTCTTAGAATGTTGATACTTACAACAGACATCCAAAGAGGTCCAGAGGATGCAGCGGCCGAAGCTTTGCGACTATAACAGTAAAAATAAGGATAACAGTTCGAATAAATCACTTTATATCAAGACCAATCAACTGGTTATCTCACTAAAATGCACGTTTTGTAACAACTCAGTTCTATCTTTGAGTCAGGAATTTCATCCCATAATCCCATGGATTATCTTGCCGTTGATTATTTGCAATGAACAAGGCCTTTTATCTTCCAATGAATTTCCAATGGACAAGAGCTTTCATCCTGCAATGGATAACTATTACTCTCTGCCATCTGTTACAGTTAATGGGTTAATGAAAACCGTCTTGCAATCTTTGTCTGGTGTGGTTGACAGTGCACCTCTGCCCAAATATTGGTGGCCAAGCACCGAAGACAACCTGTTCTTCTTTTTCCAGGCTACAAATGAATTCACTGTAATTAGTTGATATAAGCGACCAAGCGTAACGTCAATCAGCAGATGGAGGGGAGAACAAGATTCAGAAGATTGCTTTCCAGCAGGGTTTCTTTTTGGAGTACGATTAATGCAAACATAGACAGAGCGTCAGAGGAGATAAAAGGCCATAAAAAAGAAGACCCAATGGTCTTAGGGTAACTGAAGGTTTCCAATTAATTCGGTTACATAGATATTTAATGATGTATACTAGTCTACCCGAATAAATGATCTTTTATCCAAAATCATCTAGAAAAAATACTAATACAAAATTCGGATATTCTCGGTCCAAAATGACCATAAAGACCCCCAAAGTACCTCTGTTTTGAAAAAACAAAGGACAGTTTCTAGATGGTGTCTAGTGGTGTATTCATGCAAATCTTCAATGTTGTGGTCCCAAATTTATCACCAGGAGCTCCTAGAGACACATGCACACACAAGCGAAGAGAGAAGAATCTATAGCCCACTCAGCTGGTTGGTCGAGCAGTCAATTTGTTGGGCTACGGTGATTCGATATACACTAATTCACCGATCAAAAATTACGGTAATACTTAAATAATTTTGCAATTGCATCGTACCAAATAATATATATATATATATATATATATATATATATATTCATAAACACACACACACACACACACACACACACACACATATATATATATATATATATATATATATATATATATATATACATTGTATTGCTCTTGACTGTATTGACAAAGAGGCGAGAGAACTTTCTCTCGTAGGAAAGGTGTATATTTTTTTGAATAGAAACTTTTTGTTATTATCAATTCAAATGATATTCCAGACAATTTCTTTTCATTTTGCCAAGAAGAAAGTCAAAATTGTTGATTGATTCTAAAAACTATCAAAAGTTTTTCCTTTGAAAAATTTGTTCTTTTTTCCTTTGCTTCTTCCTCTTTGACCCCACCCCACACCTGCTTCCTTTCTTCTCGATTTTTGTCGTCTGCTCTGAATCGTTTGCATTTCTTCCATTTTTGTTTTCTGCCTCCCCATCAAGTTTTTTAAAAAACAAAAAACTCTGACGTCTTTCATTTCAATTTTCTTGACGTCACTTCTATTTGTTTCTTCTCTTTTTTCTTCTCACTTTTCTTCTTGTTGTTTTTTCTGTCTGTTTGTATTCTCTGTTTCTTTACTTTTGCATTCATCTACTTTCTATCTGCCTTTTCCCCTCTCTTTATACCTTTTTCTATTCATTCATAACGAGCTTACCCACTATCTTCATTTTTCTTTCTTAGTTTTTCATAATAACAATATTTCGCTTCATGTTCCATTAATCTTCTCTCTTATTTGAAACAGTCAACTGAAACTGTCACCCAAGTTGTCAACATGGGTTACTACAGTTTTCAAGACAGTCTGACTGGCTACATATGTATGCATATATGTATGTATCTGGCGTAAAGGCCGCGCCAATGGTGCTAAAAGGAGGATAATTTAAACATTCGCTCTTTATCATGTCTTCAAAAAAACTTTATTCTTTGTGTTTTCGGAGACCTAACCACTACCCATACCAGATTTTTTGTGGCGGTTCAATTTAAAATGTAAATTTATGCTATATTGATCTCTATTTTGTACCCGCCTACTTTTGGAAAATTCGGTCTTTTTGGTGGTTACTGCGTAGACAAAAGGCGAGCAAAGTAACTTATACATTGATCACCCCTTTTTCATTTTTAAAAAACTCCTCATGCCCAACACAACATGCTGCTAAAAGATGTTGGTCACGTGACATTCTGATTGAGTGAATATCTAAGTTTGATTTTTTTTTATCTTTCTCTTTTGTATAAAATTTCATCTCCGCTTTTTATCCCTTTTTGTCGTTCTTTTTTATTGCAATTTTTTCCTTTCGTTTTTCATTCTTTTTCTTTCTTTCTTTCAATCCACTTTCTTCTAATTTATAAATAACTGCAATTTCTTTATTTATTTCTTCCTTTCTCCCTTTCTTCCTTAAATTCTTTCTTTATTTCTTCCTTTCTTTCTTTCTTCCTTCTTTTCTTTCTTTTTTCTTCCTTTCTTTTTTCCTTCGATTCTTTCTTTCTTTCTCTTTTTCTTTCTTCTTTCCATTCTTTCTTCCTTCAATTTTTTCTTCCTTTCTCCCTCTTTCTATCTTCCTTCTATTATTTCTTTTTTTTCTATCTTTCTCTCTTTCTATCTTCCTTCCATTCTTTTTTGCTTTCTTCCTTTCTTCCTTAAATTCTTCCTACCTTTCTCCCTTTCCGTCTTCTTATCTTCCTTCCATTTTTCTTACTTTATTTATTTCTTCCTTTCTCCCTCTCTTTCGCTCTTTCTTTCTTTCTTTCTTTCTTTCTTTCTTTCTCTCTTTCTCTCTTTCTTTCTTTCTCTCTTTCTCTCTTTCTTTCTTTCTTTCTTTCTTACTTTCTTTCTTTCTTTCTCTTCCCTTCGATCCACTTTTTCTTATTTGCATATTATTGCAATTACTTCCTCCCTTTCTATTTTCTTTCACTCCTCCTCTTTTTCTTTCTTTCTTTCTTTCTTTCGTCCTTTCATTTCTTTCATTCTTTCTTCCTTTCTTCTTCAATTTCAATCTGATTCATCATTATATCCTCCCCACTCTCTATTTCTAAACCTTTTTAAAACTTACTCTTTACTCTCATTGATCACTCATTATCTTCCTTTGGTCTTCTATTTCTCCACTTCTATCTCCTCTTTCCCCTGCTCTAAAACTCCCTCTTTACTCTTTATCAAAATCATTTCCCTGTTTCTTCCGTTCCACACTTCTTCTCTCCACTTTCCTCGATCTCTTTCCCCTTTCTCTCCCTCTCTATCGATCACCCTCTCTCTCTCTATCCATTCTTCTCTCCACCCACTCTAACATCTTTCTTTTTCTTCCCTTCTCTCTTTCACCATTCTTCTCCCTACTCTCACCGATTCTTTCTCTCTTTGATTCCCCCCATCTCTCTCCCTCTCTCTCCCTCAACACTCCTCTCTTTGAATCATCTATTTCGCTCTCTCTCTCTTTTTCTCCCTTTGTCTCTTCTTCTCTCTGTCTTTCACCCTTCCACCATTCATCTCTTTGCTCTCATCAATATCTTGTCTCTTTTTACTCTCTCTCTCTCTCTCTTCCACCATTTCCCTCTTTGAATCATCTGTTCCCCACTCCCCCCCCCCTTCCATCATTCTTCTATCCTCTCTTCCAAATATCTTTCCTCTTTTTACTCTCTCTCTCTCTGACCTTCTCTCTCTCTCTCTCTCTCTCTCTCTCTCTTCTAACATTTTCTCCTTTGAATTTTCAAAATTGATAAACATTGTCCTCAATTCTCTTAACGAATCTCCACCAACTCAAGACAAAATCAGTGCAAATTTTTACCTGCCACAAATTACTGACTTTTCGATGACAATTCTTTTTCCTTTATCTTTTTTTCTCCCTTCTTTCAAAAATTTGTACTTTTCTTTTTATCGCCCGCTTTGCGTATTTATTCATTTATTAATTTACAATCTGAGAAACGTGTCGTTTTTATTTTCGTATTTTTTTCCTTCTTTAATTTTTGCCTTCATTCTTGTTTGTTTTGGTCTCAGTTAATTGCAAAGAAGAGAATTTTTAAAACAACAGCAGAAAAAAAAGCCTACATAAACCCAAAGAAAAAAGTTTTCAGGTAAAGAGATAAAGACGAAAGAAGTGATAATGATGATTACATTGATACCATTGGTATTGGTAATTACAGCACTCTAACAAAATCGATACAAATGGAAATATTGATCATGATAATAACGACATCATGAAATAACAATGTTAAAGACCATCGGTAATAACAGCATTTGTTGTCAAATCAAAATAATAAAAGTGACAATCAGTATATTACTAACAAGGTCAATTATAATATTACAGATAAAATAAACACCTTTCAATTTAATGACCACTATTTCATTATACTGGTTCAGAACAGCCCATCTTTCAAACTACGATGTCTGTAATCTGTCCAGCAACTCACCAAAACATATGGGCTCTATTGCCACGAATAACCCTACTGCCAACGGATCCATTGATGATTTTAAAGAAAAACTATAAACCATTAGAAAACATCGGTGCATATCAAGAAACATTTAGGACATCATTGCCATTGCCTGTATAATGGTATAGACATTTTATGTCATCTTTTTCGTCAGATCTATGCGAAATATAAGGGTCGTATAGAAGTTACAGAGCCGGGAGTGGGTGGCCTAACAGTTAACTGCTCAGAAAATTGATCAGCTGACTGAGTTCATAATCTGCTGTTACATTTAGGGTTTATTTTGCATCAATGCCCGTTGGAGAAGTATGAATTCGCCTCTTTCTCTCTTCAGTTATGGGTTAATAAAAGGGGTTGACTGGATTTTTTGGTCTTGGCTGGTAAGCAGTCTAGGAAATTGACAACTCCAGATCGGGAAAGTCCGATTCATCGTCCACGGTCTTGAAGGATAGGAAATGAACGGAATAGTGAATGTGTTCCCGGGATGTACGGTCAACAGGACTTTGGTGAAGCTTCAATGGGTCTAGCTAGCTAGAAGTAGATTATGATAAATTGCCTGAGTGAAATAGAGGAGAATAAAAATCACCATCACAGTAAATAATTGAACAACTGTAGCGTCAAAATCTTCATCGAAGAACAGATATGGTCAGAATAAATTATAATGACATCACTGGCGTTTCCACTGAAAAGATAAAGTAAAAAATACATAAAAACATTTCCCTAGAATCTAGATGTTATCAATAAGCTGGTCAAAGTAAGCCACCAAAATTCAGAGTAGCTTTAGAAAGAAGAATTCTAGTAAGGTCTGATGCCGATTTTCAAGTCTCTACACAAAACAGTTTTGCCAGGAGCGCTGGAACACACAAACATAAACATGCAAACACTGACACATATAGAAACAAAAGAGAGAACCCTTCACCACCTCTGGTGGCTACGATAGTTCAATAGAAGGACGGAAAACATGACCTCCCCCACTGTACTCCGAATAAAAAAAAACAAAAACAGGGTTTTATGCAGAAGAATGGTTAGGTAGAAGTTGATGAATATGTTTTCCCCAAAACAGGTCTGGTTAGTCGATCAATAGAAACTGTTACGAGGCCTTTTGGTCTTTTGGTAGCATGCCATGTTCGGGGAGATCAATCAAAGAAATTAGAAAACGGGATGATCAATGATAAATAACTACTCTCACCTTTTGTTGGATCATGATCACTCAACAATTGCGAATGTTCTGCCATATCTTGTCCGAAGATGTGACTCGACTAATGCAAACCCCGAGGCAAGAGGAAAGAACTCACATATTTCCAGAAACTATATCAAATCGATATATATATATATATATATATATCATAAAATATTATGCCGGAATAATGAAGGACGTTTTATAAAGCTGGTTGAAGCATTTCTAAAATATCTATGTGAGAAAAGAAAGACTCAGAAGAAAGAAGAATGAAGGAGAAAGGAAGAAAAAGTTAGATTATGTCTAGAAATGAATATTTGTTGTGTTAAATAAATACTCTTTACATCATTACACTATTAAGTTATTGATACGCTCAGACACACACACACACACACACACACACACACACATGCATATATATATATATATATATATATATATATATATATAAGGCTTACAAACACTCACAAGTGCAAATACACACTCACAAACGCTCAGAAACAAAAACTCACACATGTCCCCTAAACATACATACGCATAAACTTGCACACAAATGCCACACTCGCACACACACCAGACGTATACACAGCCAGTCAAAGAGAGCTCGTAAATAAACAATTATTTCAACACATCTTTTTGCTATACAAGTAAAAAACATGTTATTCCTCCACTACTTGCATTATGTCCCTTGTGTCCAACATGTTCCGTCCCTAATTCTACATAACTAATGACTTAATGGAGTACGATCCATTTGCTCTATGCGAGCAGGCAAATAGTCATCAATCTTTTGCAACTGACAGTTGAAGAGGGACTCTCGGCAGGGAGTAAACCGCACGGCGCATTTTACCTGTGATACTAATTTAGAGGGGAAGTTGGTTCTGGGGATTGGTATGGGTGGGTCAGTACATGGAACCGGGGGCCTGAAACCTGTTAATGACATTATCATGCCTGATTATTTGGCTTCAGCTTTTGTTTCTCTAAAAAGCGAAAAGAAATCTGTTGGATATGAAAAAAAAAACAAACAAAAAAAATCAGTAGAAAATCTTCTAAATTTCCAGTATTCGCCGAAAGGCTGCCTTCGACGGCCATTAATCTTACGTCCTATTTATAGAATTTATATCATAATTATTTGCAATAAATGAATCGGTCGCTCAATAGAAAGAATAGAATAGAACCCGCACTAAAAACCCTTTTACAGGGGAATTTTGAAAAAATGAATAAAAAGTAAATGTTGGAAATTTCGGCCCGAACCAGCTAGCCAGCCAAACCAACTTGAAAACTGAATAAACCTTTTTTGACAGTTTTGGTTGACGGTTTCTAATAGGGAATACTACTCTATAATCAGCGTTGAATACACCGGTGATCATCTACCCTTAGAAATTGGATAATTATGATATAGTGTTTCTCTGAATTTTTGAGATGTGGTATCATTATCATTTCTATTATTATTCTGACTATCCTCATCTTGGTTGTTTTTCATACAACATTTCGGCTGTTGTACTCTACGGCCTTCATTAGGTAACATCTGGTAGGTGCGGGGAAGTAACGAACCGAACCCTTTATTGTCTCACACTGGGATTGAACCTAAGTTCAATCCCGGTGTAAGACAATAATACTACTACTAATGCTAAGAGGGGAGTGCGGTCAATATAACCCCTTCGGTTAAATAAAAGGTCTGGTTCGTTACTTCCCCACACCTACCAGATGATACCTGATGAAGGCCGTAGAGTACAACAGCCGAAACGTTGTATGAAAAACAACCAAGATGAGGATAGTCCGAATAATAGTAGAAATAATTATGATATAGTTTAGCGGTGTGTATGCCAACGCAGACCCATTTTTTTTCATTATCAAGTCGCAAATTGGAATTGAAATTTCTTAATTATTTAAGTCAATACATTTCAACGGTATTGTGCTGACAAAAATCTACTTACGATGTGGTGAATTTTTGCTTTTTTATAGAGACAAACATACAAACGAGCTTTTAGAAATTCGATTATTATGATATAGATGGTTGATCCATATCTTCTCGAATTCATGTGAAGACAAACAATTGGGAAATTACTTTGTAGACTTCAAGTGGAACAAATAACAATAATGTACCAATTGATAAATCGTTTTTGTTCAGAATGAGCGACAATTATGCAAGGGTATGTTGTGCAGAAGCACCGATTCTTATGATAAATATACTTATTATACTGCTAGTGTCCATCACTGCTACTTGGGCAAAAAGTATGATTCGGGGGAAAATTCCATTAGGAACCGAGAGGTGTGTGGTGCACTGATTGGGTACAGGTGCACAGGCCAGGGCTGCTGGCAACCCCCAAACCCCCCAAGAGATCCTTCATCCAAAGAAACCCAGAATATTCACAAAAAAGCAGATAACAGTTTTAAAATGAATGATTCATCAAAAGTTACTTGATACCTACGACATAGTGTTTCAGATAAATGTTACTGACTTCTGGTTCGATTCTTAATCGAAAAAGAGACCATTTGATAGATCGCACAAAGGTCTGTCCGTGAGTGTGTGCCGGCTCGCACGCTTAAGCTCGCCCCTCATAGGGTTAATGAGAGTACAAAGAACCTGCAAACAAATATTTCACAATTTTCACAAGGGAACTAACCGAACACTTCAAATCTTCACTTCCGTACGAATGGCAGAAAATGAGGGTCTGTTGAGATAAAAATGTCGTTTCAGATTTTTTACTCTATAGATTCTATAAATCTTGAAAAACTGCAAGATACGGAAAAACTAAGAAAATCGTAAAATCCAGAGCTGGGCTTAAAAGCCCGGTACTGGCAAACTTGATGCAGCTTTTACCTTAAAATGACGTATCAGAGACCGACCAGTCGAAAACCCAGCAGAGATTGTCGTCAAAAAGTCTGGCTGCGGTCAGTTGGGATATAGAGGCGAGAGGATATTTTCTTTGTTTCTTACTACAAGCAGTGAAATGATAGCAGTCGTGGGGGTAGGGTAGAAGGACAGGTAGATTACTTTCTCCATCTGACGTACGCCGATACACGAAACAAAAGATCGTTTCCGAATTCCACACGTAAGATAAATACTTCCAGATATCGCTTTACACCATTTTTTCACTTTTATGACAAAAAAAAGAGAAAGCGAAAATAGCATTCAACGTTTGTTTTACGGTGATACCCTTATAGAGGTAGCACGCACCCCTTTCTCTCTCTTTTTCTCTCTTTCTCTCATGCACCCCAGTCTACACCCTAGACTACACCTACCAACCACACTTCCGACTACTTAGCCCAACATAGTATCATTTCCAGTTTGGAGGGTCAAAGAATCGTCAAAAGTTTTTGCCATGTAAATTTATGATAATTGATCCTTCGTTTTACGTTGTATCGACGTCCTAAAGGCTTTTTTTATAAGACTACCCCACCCTGTATTTAAATCCCGGTCCGCATAACCCTTCGTGACTGTTTTCTGTCCGTTGAAGCAACCGTTTATTGTTTTTCCTTATGGTCGGAGACTCTCACACGTGATCTCAAACCATATTACATGTCAGTATTTGCTTTCTCTCCGTTCGCTTCTATAATTCAAACGTGATATCCACGATGCTGTCTCGTTGTAGAACCTGGCAATTTGAGACAAACAGACGAAGAAATCCGACGCTCTTGACACGAGATATGTACGTAATATCCTCGATATCAAATGGAGTGAGTGTGTGTCAAATCCAGAGGTTAGGGACAGATCACAACTGTTCCGCGTGTCAACGTACTCCTCCTGTCTTGAGATTCCCCACGAATCAAACCGCGAAATATGAGGGCACCAGACTTTTTACACAATTGACCTCATTATAGAATCCTTGCTCAATGCCAAGCAGGGCTGCCAGAAAAGAGATATCAAACGTACCAATGCCACACCTTAAAACATACCGAATCTTTAAAAAACGTACCAAACTTCAAGAACGTACCATATCTTCAAATAACGTACCGGATCTACAAAAACCATACCAAAGTCAGTGTATATAATTATTCATTAAAATTTTGGTAATTTCAAAAATCAACAATAAAATACAAAGTAAAACAAATAAAAAATAATACGTGCCAAATATTCAATCGATCCCGGGGGTTAATTGACACCCTTCTGCTCCCCTGGCAGCATTAACCTCTTGGATTGTCAAATCGATCACAGGGGGTCGATATGGATCACTTTGGCGATCGCTGGAGTTAAATGAAAGAGTGGGCAACCCTAGATGAGCTGGCTAGAGACAGAGATGCGAGACCCCCGACTGGTAACCGAAGGTGCAATGGTACAAGCAGATCAGCTGAGGGCCATTGACGGTGAAGCACCTTGACTGCCTCATCTGCCGCAATACGGGGGCATCTGAGTCAGAGTCCTGTCGGTTTTCCCAGTTTCTGACTCTGTTTTGAGATAAAGGGCACTACTTATCAATCACGAAGCTCCGCACAAAAGCTTAATTATACCCGTTGCTCCATGGATTTTACAGGAACCAAGCAGTTATTAGAAGCAAGTTATTATTATTATTATTATTATTATTATTATTATTATTATTATTATTATTATTATTATTATTATTATTATAATAATAATAATAATAATAATAATAATAATAATAAGAAGAAGAAGAAGAAGAAGAAGAAGAAGAAGAAGAAGAAGAAGAAGAAGAAGAAGATGAAGAAGAAGAAGAAGAAGAAGAAGAAGAAGAAGAAGAATAAGAAGAAGAAGAAGAAGAAGAAGAAGAAAAAAGAAAACAAAGTGACACGAGTGGTGGTGAAGGTCTGAACCACAACACTACTGTAATAGGTGTGGAAGATATGAGGAGACCTGGGGAGATTTATTGTCAGTTATTGCCTTCAGCAGTAACCACTGGTTGAAACCGTAGACCACCGCACTACTATGGACTGTGAGAATATGGAGAGGGGGGCTGGAGACCTGAGGATACTTGCTGTCACTCAGTCTCCAGCTGTGACCACCAGGCAACAGATGAGAAAATGCAACAGCAACAACAACAACAACAACAACAATAATAATAATAATAATAATAATAATAATAATAATAATAATAATAATAAAAATAATAATAATAATAATAATAATAATAATAATAATAATAATCTATCCATAGAAAAGCCACACATACAAATTAGCATCTTAATTGTATAATAGCATGCATCTCCATTTTGTTCGATTCTTGTTAAAACCTAGTTGTTATAATGTACTTGAAATAGACTTTCCTTCAGCAGTTAAATGCGTCATGAAGCCAGCTTCAATTTTCTTTGGCTGGAATAAATCTAATAAGAAAATTGGCGGTTAAATTTGGTATGACCAATCAAAGAATGAAGGTGATTTTCTAGAATATTGATGTGCTTGGACAAGACCGTCTTTTCACCTACATTATTCAATGGGCTTACAACTCTTGCCGAGAAGAAATTTACCTTAACATCAGTGGAGGTCTGTATTTGTAATGAATGACAGACAGAGTTATTTAGTTCTACTGCACATAGATATCAGTATTGGAAATGCAATACAGAGAAGTCTGTTCGATGGCTGAGGCTGTTGGGAATTTTACCATTGGTCCCAATGACAAGTCTTCACGTCTTGTCAAAAGTCATTATTTCGAATGCTGATATTGCAAAGCAGGCAAACCATCTCCACGCTCAAATCTTGGGCAACACAATCTTCCCAGTTGAGCATGATATAACTAAGCTTAGTAGATACCAGTTGGCCTGAGTTATAATGACACGAAAAAATAGAATCGGCGAATCGTGTTCAAATCGAGGTGGTTTATGGTCATTTTGCACAAATGCCCTTGAGGAGGACATGAATCCATTTCCTGTCCCTGAGATATTCGGTAAGATAGCTGGGCAAATGGGTCCCTGCTAACCTGTCAAGTACACCACATAATAGAAGGCTAGTATGTCAAAACAACTACGGTTTAGTTGTCATCTTGGCCGTTTCGACTCAATGAGTTACTGAAGGTGAGTACCACGCCCAAAGAGGAGCACTCGGTGTGTACGCGAGCTAATCTCTATAAGGAAAAACAACAACCTGTGTGGGTGGGATATTCTTGTTCTCTTTGTTTCACCATTGGTATCTGATTAATACCCCAATTTTGATCTATCAATATTTTCGACGGATTTCGTTTCTTCTGTTTCAGGGGCCCGAACGGTAGCCGCATAGGAAGTTTTGAATCAAATTACAACAACAACAATAATAATAATAAGAATAATAGTAATAATAATAATAATAATAATAATAATAATAATAATAATAATAATAATAATAATAATAATAATAATAATAATAATAATCATCATCTAACCATATGATAAGCCCGATAGGCAAATTTATTGTCCGTTTGTTTAGGTTCAAATGGGATGATTTTGTTGGTTGATTTACATTTCTATTACAACTTATGATGAAAATAATGAAAATAGAAACTCTTATCAAAACAACTTCAGATGAGTTGAGACTTTAGGAAAAAAATTAAGATTAGGATACTTGAATTATTAAAAATAGATAAGCCAATGAAATAGCTTCAGTTTCCATAGTGCAAATCCATGCATAAATAACCCCGTCAAAAATGACGGGTTATTTTATTCTAGTGATATGATGATGATCATGATGATGATAGTCGGTGTCTTACTCTCTTGACTTCGTCTGCTTATAAAATCTAGCCATCACTTCCGGTAGGTATCAGTTTAACATACTACATGACACACATATGACAGATAATTGCATTGTAACAACCGAGATTAGAAGTACCTGTGACATCCTTCTATCAGAACGCAGAGAATTATCGGATATTGGTCATTTTGAAACACTTATCAATTCTTTGTCGTCAATTACTGTTCCTTACAAATATCCTTCCTAGCTGCCCGATAAAAATTGGCCAGCTAAACGAATACCCGAAAGAAGAAGAAAGCAAGCGAAAAATCTCTCTAGGATGACAAGCCTTCGGTTGAGCCAGCTCGACAGTTAAGAACAAGAAAATCCCATTAGTCCTAGAAAGAAGAGTATACAACCAATGCATTCTCCCAATGATCACCTATGGAGCTGAAACATGGAACCTAACTAAGAGACTCACCTGCAAACTGAGAACCACCTTTTTTTCTAGCCATTTGGCTCTGATCAAAGTGTAATATCTGTTCGCTGCTTTGCCCAAGGAGTCAATATTGACACTGGCTAGCCAAATAGGCTGGCGGTGCAATGCTGTAGCCTATGAGGGGACACTGAGGCTGCGTATTGCTAAGCGCATGGGGGACCTTTGGATTCGTCCTTGGGTTCTCGCTCTATTACTCGGTCTAGCTCTGGGGTTTGCCTTGGGGCGGTGTTGTCCCATTTCACTGAAAACGACAGGTCGGGTGAGTCCTGACGCCCCTGCAACCTCTGTTGCAGCGGCTGGAGCTATTTTTGCGAGTGCCCTATCCCACATTAAACTAGATCTTGTGTCACATCTTGCTCTTCGTAGGAGTGCGAATAAACGGGTGCCCGACATCACATGGAGAGTTCACAAGACAGTATAGTATATTAGGAGTCTGACACATTATAAAAACCATCAGGAAACTCAAATGGTAATGGGCTGGTTATGTTGCAAGAATGGCAGACAACCGATAGACCGTCTCACAACATGGATTCCCCAAGATCAAATGAGGAACCGAGGTGTTAAGAATTGGAGAGGTTCAGAAAACATTGGCTCCGCGACGCCCACAATTCAGAGGTGGGTCGAATCATGGGGAAGGTCTATGTCCAACGACAGACGATAAAAGACTGATGATGTTGATTGTATGCGAATATCATCAACAATATTGATAACTATACATAATTAATAATCAATGTCATCATCATCATCATCATCAATCTTTTAACGTCCGTCGTTGGACATAGACCTTTCCCAGGAATCGCCACACTTCTTTATCATGGGCGTCGCAGAGCCATAATTGATAATAATGACTATGTATAAATGCCACACAAATTGAAAACACACATATTGAAACCTATAGGGAGAAATTTGATCAATCCTGAACTTCAAATTGAAAAAACAAAAAACAAACATCAAAATTAATTTTGAGACATTTTTCTATCCATAATAAGGGGCGCCATTTGATTTTCTGGTATGAAATTGTTAGCGTGTTGATCGAAACACCATAAGGATTGTGCTTTTGGGGGATTCCTGGTATTGAAATTCTTGGGACAAATTACGAGGAAAGATGGCTTGGAGAACTTAAAATTTCATTCATACATTCATTCTTTCCGCTTGCAGCCAGTCCAGTAGGGATGGAAGAGAGAGAGAGAGAGAGAGAAAGAGAGAGAGAGAGAGAGGGAGAGACAGAGAGGGGGGAGCACGTTTGGCTTGTGCTATTCAGCGTAGTGTAGAGATCAGTCTCCCCCTGAGGATGATCAACAGGATTGTCATAGGATCGTTATACATGATCCTCAGCTGCTTATGGTACCCGCTATTTCTAGACAATCATCCATCAGGTTCTGACAAGGTGAGAGAGAGAGAAAGAATGTGATTAATGAAAGAGAACGAACTGAATTTTGATCAGAATTATTCATTGTATAATGCTCGATGGGTGGAGAAGGGTAAGGTTAAGTGCATTGAGGGAATCATGCTGAAAGAATACTTTATAAGAAGAATGATGCTCTTTTCATCATGAGGTCATAGCGTTGTTGATGTAATGACGTAATTGCCATCGGCATCAGTGATTAGTGTTTAAGCCCAGGATTTTAAATGCTGATCTTCAAGGCAGGCAGCTTAATCACACTTGGAAGAATGGTACAACACAGTCTTCTCACATTTTGCCCTCTATTAGATTGCACAACTAAGTAAATATCTACATTGATTACATCAATTTTACAAACCAAGATAGCTATCGTATGATTGAAAGAATCGGAGAGAATTAAAATATCTACATATTGATTTGTTTGTTCGTACCTACCTACCTACCTACTATGTACGTGATACCAAAATATCAACGGAAAATGCTGTTGGCATAAATAATAATACTATTCAACGATTATAAAACCAAGGGCGAAAATTTTGGCAAAGCGGAAGTGTATTTGTCACTCTCAACGTTTTTAAATCTTCCACTTGAACCCAAGGTACGATGGGAAGTGGATACCATTTGTATTTTATTCTCCTTTATTTTATTTGATTGATTTTTTTCTAATTATATTCCACTTCTGACTTACTAGAACTCCACCACAGTCATATCAATCGTGAATTCAATGAACACCTTCGGTACTCCCGTTGGTTGCCTCTAACGACGTTGGACGAAAAGTTTGACTTTCCCGTTCTGAATTCAGAGTTGAGCGATGGCCAATCAAGGCCAAAGAGCTCAATCAGCCTAGTTATTTACCCATAGATAAATAGATGGATCTATGCCTTTCCTAAGAGCATTTATGTAAAGTGAACACAAACTGTCCCAGTCTGAATTTGAACTCGGTTCGCCAATTCCATTGAGTGCTGCAAACTCTCAGGCCACCCACATCTCCACCGTCAACATTTTGTTGCCTTCCCCACAACATGGAAAATGTAAGTAATATGGTTAAGTAGAAGGGAATGATAAGGCAAAAGAAAGGACTAGTATGATTTACATAAAATATTGTGTTTCATAAGATTATTCACAATCAAGAACAATGGAGTTCATTCACAAAATTCATATATTTTTGTAAAGTGGTGAGTCATAGTTTAAAAACAGTAGAATACTTTCTTTTGTTGAACCCCAGCCCAAGGCAGGGGCTGGAGTGGACTTTGTTTCCTCTGTAGCAAGAACAAGAACAATCCTCAACGAATGAAAGATAATGAACTCCTCGCTGTTTGTCTGTCCCGTCACATTAAACCAAAACTGATGTATCGTTATTTGAACTCACGACCAAGTATTTGGTATGCAGTTCTTTTACCGACTGAGTTAAAATGACAAGTTTTACAAATCCGCAAGGGCTTATTTTATTCTAATAAATAAATACAATTATGAAATGAACATTTTTCTACCGTGATTTGTAATCACGACCAAATGAATGATAGGCGGTTCTCTTACCGACTGAGCCAACTGAGTCATCTTCGGTCGGAATTGAAGTAGGAGTAGAGTTTGACCCTGCTTCACCCAGGCTTGTTTAATGTACAGTTTAACTCTCTAGATTTCTGGGTGTTTCATTATTGAACTGATGTATACCCGTCTCAAACGACGGTGCTATCTATGTACGGATCGGAACCAAAGAGCCTAAAACTATTTTACTTGGCTGTATATTTTTAACAATTCAAGTATCCTGATTTTAAGTTTCTTAAAAAGTCTCAACTCAACTATATATATATATATATATATATATATATATATATATATATATATAGTACAATTCAGGGATGCAACGTAACATAATATAATATAATGCAATATCGGATGTATGATGGGTTTATTTCATAGAGTGCTCCATAACGCATTTAACAATGAGGGATCAGTAAGTATAACAACAGACGTGACTTGCTGTTTGAGTCACTTTCATTGAGTGTTCCCCCACGTGAATATCAAATCCGTTGTTCCGGTCTCGTTATCAGAGTGCATGCAAACTAACTTATGATATCATCTTTAAGAATACTAATTAAACAGAAAAACTTCTTCGAGTTGATTTTCTACCAACATATTTAACCGAATAATTTGACAGTATTTCCACTAACCTAAAAGTTGATTTTCCACGTCGTATAGTATCAGCATTCTATCAATATGTTTTTTTTTCTTTAAATTATCTATTGAAGTATCCTTGTATACATGATTAAAGCGAAACCAAACCTTTTTCTAGTAACACTTCAATGGGATATTCCATTAATATAGTTGAACAATTTGTCACTTGACATTCCATGTCCAATACCCAACCCCTCTCAATTACCTGTCAGTGAAACTAATGGACCAGAGCCAAATGGTTTCCATTTCCCTGGTTCCAGTCAATACAATGATCTTTCACACTGACAAGGACTTGATCCATCTCTTTTGGTTGCCTAATTTCCTTAACATTGATGAGAATTGATTTATTTTAGTACACGTTATTCATTTATTCTTTTTTTTCTCTCTCGTAAATATATTCCTTAATTTTCGTTATGATTTTATAATGGTCAAGCTGATAATTTTTACAAGGATCAGGATGTCTAAAAATGGCTTATTAAATTGTCTAAAAATCTTACTAATTTCGCTGCCTTTCTTATTATTAAAGAAACATTTTTCAGTATAAAATCGATAAACATAAGAGTAGCTCTAGCTAATCTCAAATATTTTGATAATATAGTTCCGTATAATACATAAGATAGAATACTAGTTGTTTTAAAAGACATACGTACGGTACGGAACGGGTAGGAATCTCGTTCATCAAACAATTTATAAACGCACATTCCATCTTCGATTTTATTATCGAAATCTTGGAGCGTTGCTTGCATTCCGTTATGTTCACACTTTAGATCAAGATCCTTAGGGTATGCATAACTATACGATTTTTCGAATTCTTCCTCATCATTGAGAGTATATTAGTCGTCAGTAAAATGAGTAGAACGGGTAAAAATGAGCTCGCTCGCTTTATGTTAGTTCCGATTAAAGATGACATGAATATCTACACGTGTCTATGCAAATACAAATTTTACCAGTAGGACGCAGGATCGATTCCCATAGAGACAGAAATGATATGATCAATATTCCATTACTTATCAGGTAACATTAGTAACATTCCCCAATTGGATGAATAACAATTACATCAAGGGTTTAGGACGTAGAATAAGTTTTGCCTTTATATATATATATCTATTCTTGAGAGCTTTACGTTATTAAATACTGAATATATAGTAAAAAACTTTTTTCAAAAATATTTTTGTGATATTTCAGTCCATTATTTCCCAATACATATTTATGTGATTGATGTAATTTTTTTTAATGTTCAACAAAGGCTTCGATATTATGGTGCTATGTATTGGGATCATATATATATATATATATATATATATACAATAACTCAATATATATATATATATATATATATATATATATATATATATATATATGTGTGTGTGTGTGTGTGTGCGTGTGTGTATGCGTGTGATTTGCGTGTTTGTGTACGTGTTCGTGGGCGTTTGAGCGCGGAGATTGACAGACAGATCGATGTACATATCAAATATATCTAGATAGATATTATGGTTTATCAAGAATATTGAAGTTTGTTCTTTTCATAGATCTATGTACACATCTTTCTATGTCTTCACAATATTTCTAATGTATATTATTATTATTATTATTATCATCATTATTATTATTATTATTATTATTAAAAAATTGAAAAATGAAAAAAATTTTGTTGTTCTCGTTTCTCGCTCATAAAAAAAATTTGAGTCAACATCAGTTTTACAGTTTGACAAAAACGAAAATATTTTTCTTTCATCCAATTGATAGATGTGTAGTTAGGTGACTAATCTCCAATCCAAAGAATCAGAATTCGTAATCTGTTATGAAGCCACAGGTCAGTTGGATTCCGTCAACTGGTTTCTTTTGATAGTTTTGGTTTGGTTTTTAGTTTTTTCAAAAGTCAACTGGATAATGTGCGTGTCTTATGAATTAAAACAACTTTGAGAGCCATATTGTCAAGAAAGTTGCAGAAATGCAAGCCAACGTAATATTTTTACGACTTCATTCTGGTCGATCAATGCCATTTCGTTTGTGTACGAAATACCCGGAAAACTAAAACCCGAAACATTAAAATCATGCATAGCTGAGCATGTGTGGATGGAGAGAGAGAGAGAGAGAGAGAGAGAGAGAGAGAGAGGGAGAGCAAATCAATCCTTCATGAAATGAATTCAAAATAAGACAGGGAAAATCAACGAGGAATAAACGATTGAAGGAATTAGATATCCATGGGCTGCCATAAAGTAGGTAAACATACAAGACAGCTGTCGCCAATGATATCTATTTGTTGTGCTATGTACATTCTGGCGCTTGGCAAATAAAGAGCATTCTTGTTTGCACATATTCACGATCAATTATCTGTGCGTGATGAAAGAATTTACAGCAAAGGTAATAAAATATGAGACAACGAAGGAAAAAAAGAGAGAGAAACTTCAAAACAGAAATCCCAAACAAGATGTTTTCGAATCATTCTCTGATTTATGGAGATTTTTTGTCAAACTCTTAAGTAGCTGATTTTTTTTAGAATGGGTCTCCCGGGAAAATTTGAAGGGTACTTTTATTTTCTATCGTGCGAATATTCAACAAGAAATATAAAACAGGTCACCTAATAGAAACCTCCATGTGACCAACGTCTTTTTGGCTATACGTCGTATCGGTGGTGATCAATTAAAAATCGGAAAGAGAAAGGGATCAATGGAGAAGTTATTTCTCTAACCTTTTGTTGAGCAATGATCGCAAAAAAGTCCAAATTCAAAAAAAAAAAACAAAAAAAAACAAAAACAAGCGTAAATTCTCCTGCATACAACGTAAGGGAGCAATTTAGGATAAACTTACATTGTAAATTGAACACCTACTAAATAAATGATTAAAAAAAGATTTTAAAAAGCAAAATGAAATCCTTTTTTGCTGCGATAATGAGGAGGAGTGGATGATTAGATTTTGAGCCCTCTAGCTCCGTAGATACTCCCTGTAAGCGTGATACATACAAAGCAAGCCGAAATACCGCCTACTAGCCAACCAGCTCGACTCTAAAACTGTAGAAACTTATAGTTTTGGTTGATGGCTTCTAACATGAGATATGAAATGAATCCAAAACAGGTCTGGTTAATCACTCAATAGACACCGTTACAGGACCAAAATCTTTTGGCAGCATGCTGTAGAGGAGGGGGTGATCAATTAAAAATAGAAAAGAGGTGATCAATGAATAAGTTACTTCTTTCTGGACCATGGTCACTAAAAGAGTCTGAATTTCCATAAACACAAACTAAAGGACTAATTTAGCAAAAACTTACATTGCAAATTGAACTCTATCACTATAAACCTATCTAGGAGGAAAATTTTGGAAAAGAACTCAAATCATCGTTTCTCACAGATATAATGAGGAGTTAATGTTGAAAATGTCAGCCTTCTAGCTCCATTGGTGCAGTCTATATGCGTGATACTTACAGACATAGAAAGCCAGGCGGACCAACTTGAAAACTGACGAAACCTATGGCGACAGTTTCGGTTGACAGCTTTTGATTTATCTATTACAATAAGCATCATGTCTGTCAGTCACTCTTCCGTCTGTCACATGTCTGTCTGTCAAACATTCGAAATAAACATTGTGCATTCAAAGGAGTTGAGGTTGGGGATAGGTAATTTTTCATGATTTTCTCAAGTAAAAGTATTAGCAATGTGATCACAATACACGGGTGGGGCTCCTACTTCGTGTGCCCCCACTTTGGACGTGTCCTATTCCTAAGTAGGAGCGGACAAAGTAGGAGTTTCACCCATAAATGTTTCTTCAGATTGGACAAGGTTCTCAGATTGCCCATTCTCTCGGAATTCAAAATAGGAGATTACTTGAGCATACTCCGTATATTACGTCATATATATATATATATATATATATATATATAGACAGAGAGAGAGAGAAAGAGAGAGAGAGAAAGAGAGTACTAATCAGGTTTGCAATATAGCATGATATAGTATAAACCAATGTCTGTTATGTGACGGATTTATTTCGTCGAGTGCTCGATACATTCAACTTCAAACTCCAAGTGTCAAGTTAGAGTAGAGCAGGAAATATAGCAGAAAGTAGATTCATTACACAAACACGTTTATGTTTCTGCCCTCTTTGGGCCTCTTCGGGCGAATGATTATGTATGTGCCAAACATTACTGACAGAATGGTGCTGTAACTGTGCTGAATTTGAAAACATCGTGGAGAAGCGTAACTAGTTCATAGAACTGACAAGGAAGCTTATCGGACAAATTGATTTCGTGATTTATACATAGATTTCTAGATTACTCATTCACTGTCATTCACTCTCGCTCTCCCCTTCTCTCTCTCTCTCTCTCTCTCTCTCTCTCTCTCTATCTATCTATCTATCTATCTATCTATCTGTCTATCTCTCTGAGGGGCTTTTCATAAATTGCCGGTTTAAGTTATAATTTTTCCCCGATCCCAAGCGATAATTATAGTTCACGGTCAACTTTACGACTGATGAAACGTCCCGACTACGATTGAAACTATACACTTTTTTATGATGTCATAAAAAGGTCAACTGAGTGACGAATTAGCTTGAAAAAAACATCACAACTTTGACTGAAAACTGTAGACTTCTTTATGACCTCATAAGAACTATACGAAGGAAAATGCTTTGGTAAATTGTGCAGGAATTTCATTAATAGCCAGTTTCGTTTCGCTGGGAGCAGTAAGTTCTGATATCAGTCGAAAAGTAGAAAGTAGATTCGCGACACAAACACATTTATGTTTCTGCCCTCTTCAGGCAAATGATTATGTTTTTGATTCCGATTTGGGGTCTTAAGTGAGAGTCTTGTAGGTGTCACTATGGGAGGAGAGATTTTTTTTCGTTTTATTGTTAATTTTGTGGTGTGTGTGTTTTGCTGGTGGTTATAAGCTACATAAAATGAATACAAAAAAACAAAAACAAAAAACAAAACTCCTCCGACCATCGTAGCGTTCACGAGACTTTCCACAAATTTCCCAAACAGGAATCTGAAATACATATTCAGTCGCCTGAAGAGGCCCAAAGAGGGCAGAAACATAAATGTGTTTATGTAGTGAATATACTATGTACTATATATATATATATATATATATATATATATATATATATATATATATATATATGCAACAGATCAGGTTAGTAGTATAGCATAATATGATAATATATTAATAATATAAAGCAACGTCTGATATATGATGGATTTATTTCATAGAGTGCTCGATACATTCAATTTTATACTATGAAAGTCAAGTTGTTTTTGAGTAGAGCTGGAAATAAATAGTAGAATGTGGATTCGGTACACAAACTAATTAATGTTTTTGCCCTCTCTGGGCCTCATCAGCTGAATATATATGTATGAAAACACAGTTATGGCACCATTCTGTCAGTAACGTTTGGTGTAGCGCACGATCTCCTCATCGCCATTTCTCCCATCTAACTCCAGTCTGGCCTCGTATTGTAATAAGCATAGTAAATATCGGAATATACGGGAGAGGGTTAAAAAGGTCGACATCATCGACGCTTCTGTTTCTGAAAAGACCAGAGAACTTGACGCTCGCAACCGGTGCACCGACTGAACTTGACACCTACATAAAATGGGTCCGTCCTCGGCGAGACGACGACCGTGCAGGAATTCCGTCCACGGTTTAATTAAGGAAGGTTGCTTTCAAATTTGAAAAGTCTGTGGGAAGGGCAGGGGTCATTTGAACGCTGACGTTGAAAACACTGTAATTTGTCTTGTTTTTGCTAAATGTCGTGCATGCTTACCTGGCCATGATATTTTGCCCGTCTATACCAAGGCATCGACAAAAAAAACATCGTTTGTTCAAGCAACAAAAGGAAGGGCTGTGAAGCAGTAACAGGCTCAATTGGTGGATTCAACCAAGTTTGACATAAGGCCAAGAATTTGGAAACATAGTGGGGAAGTGTTACTGTTTCATCGAACTGACACAGTAGCTTATCACCGACAAATAACTTTGTAATTTATACATAGATTTCTAGATTACTCATTCACTGTCATTCTCTCTCCCCCTCTCCCCCCTCTCTCTCTCTTTCTCTCTCTCTCGGGTTTTTCATAAATTACCAGTTGAAGTTATAATTTTGCCTTTATTTCGAGCGATAATTCTGGTTCACAGTCATCTTTACAACTGATGAAACGTCCCGACAACGACTGAAACTATACAATTTTTTTATGATGTCATAAAAAGGTTAATTTAGCAACAGATTAGCTAGAAAAAAAAACGTCACAACTACGATTAAAACTGTAAACTCTTCTATGACCTCATAAGAACAATATGGAGAGAAACGATTTGAGGAAATTGTACAGGAATTTTACTAATAGCCAGTTCCGTTCTGCTCGGACCAGTAAGTTATATAATCAGTTTGATATCCGAAAAATATTGAACATAAACAAGAAAATGCCGTGCAACATTAAGTTTTTGATATTTTATAAGCACATTGCAATTGCAAAATTACCCATTGACTGGTGTTATTTTTTGACAGCGGATGGTAAACTAAGAAAAATTTTGAGATTCGATTGAATTTTTGAAAAAATTCAAACCAATTTTAAGATGAATTGGTAACTGTGAACTAAAACTGTAGCCAAAATAGACAACATAGCTTTCTTCAGTTTTTGGGTTGGTGTGACGGACTGCATGGCTGGATAGTTGTTCATCTATATGTATGTGTTCTGTGTGACGAGTGAAAATTCAAACATCTATTCCTTATGTCTAAAAAAGCTTCTTTTTGTTTTTTGAAAATTTCCAACCTAAAGAAGTTTCAAGAAGAGCGCTCAATTTACAATGTAAATCTATGCCAAATTAGTTCCTCAGTTTGTGTCCGGCAGCTTTCATATTCGTTTTTGTTTTTCATAAATTTCGGAGTTTTTAGTGATCACGACCCATCAAAAGGCGAGAGGACTTATTAATTGATCACATTATTCATGTTTCGACAGATCACCCAAATACAGTATTCGCCTAAAAGACGCTGGTCGCATAGAGGTTTCTATTGAGTGACTAGACGGCATTGTTTCTGCACAAGAGGTCGTATTTTTTGATTCATGGAATGTAGTTGTTTTCCAAAGTGGTATCATATCTACCGCTTTCGGCTAAACAATTAGCCATTTTCAAGATGTTTGACTATTCCAGAATCATTTAAACCAGAATGTATTTGTCTTGGTCATTAGTATGTTGAAAAGACGTGGTAGGAAATGGAGAACATATCTTCCCTATGGGGGGTGTTTTAAATTGCAAATTACACTCCTAAGTTTCTGACTTTGGCCAAAAAAGATTCAAATCAGTGTTGGGTTTCGCTTTTTTACAGCTATTTAACCAAATAGACCAGTACTACGAAAAAGTGCCTCCACCACTTAAACACGACAAAAGCTCATAATCGATAATCTATAATTAGATTTACAATAAATTTTTTCAATAACTAAGGCTTCCAAAATCGTGAGTATTTTTTTTAAATGTTTTTTTTTTTTTTTGTAGAATGCATTTTGTATAATATAAGGGTATTATCTACAATATAAGTGTTTCCAAAGGCATGGCTGTACTTATTATGTTGTCTTATAGCACTTCAGTCTGATAGGTGGCAAGTCAAGTGTCTGGATAAGGTGGTAGTTTTGTGTCCAACGTTGTCATTTAGGGGACTGGGAAACTCCTTAAAAAAAGTTGTCCTGACTATCAGAAGATTTCTGCCAAGACGGGTTGTTGCTAATGGCCTGATTAGTTGTTCAAAATATTTTATCTCTCCTAGACTATCAATTTGAGCTTTTTTTCAGATTTAACAGTAGCAGTACATTCCCATATTATTTTGATAGCTGACAGAGAGGCAAAAGGCCAGAAAACTGCTTTATCCCAACTTTTCTAATCTTGTTCATTCACAGCCGATGTCTGCACTGTTGTTTCTCAACGCAGACACTTGTCAAGAAAGAAAGAGAATGCTGCTGTCGAATAGTTAGCTGATGGGGAAGAGCAGAGCTTCGTTGAAATGACTACCTTATCGGTCATCGGTTTGATTCCTGCAGTATAGTAACCCTATTTTATCTTTTATTGTTTATTCTAATTACGCTGTCTTGGCCATGTGGCTCATTCTTCATGTAATAATGAAAGGTCATTCAAAATAATAAAATTTCAAATCTATATATATATAGAGAGAAAGAGAGAGTAAGAAATATATGTATATGCTTGTGTGTGTGTGTGTGTGTGTGTGAGAAAGAGAGAGATGTGGAGTATTGCAAATAGCTTCGATTGAAGGGTCAATATTTTCAATGATTTACTCAGACCTTTGAGTACTTATTGGTTTATCGATCTCCTATGCAACATGAGAATTTACTTATATACATTATTTGCTGCTCTTAATGTTTTTGTTTAGATAGTCATTGTACTTATCTGAAGGAAGGGGAAGAAGAAAACTGATCTATTGTTAAACATAATTTCTTATTTAATTTCCAGAGGCTTCTGTCCACTGTTGTTTACCGCCATCTGTGTCAGTCGCGTCATTCCTGCTAGTTCCATTGTCGTCTTTCGTCTTCAGAGAATTTTCGATACGGTTGATGATTTAATGCTGTCGGCTGTACGATGACACGTGTCATGTAGGAGGGGATCCTTTTGAACAAATAAAGATATCCTTGTCTCCTTGTCCACATGCATACAATACGAAACAGGAAAAAAAAGCGTAAGCACACACACAAACGTACACACGCACGCGCGTATGCGCAGTATGGGTACTTCAATACGTCCGGCTATATATATATATATATATATATATATATATATATTGAAGTGCCCGTCCGAGGCACATTGCTGATGTAAATGCCCGCTGGTCTTTAGGGGTCAAATAGTCAAGTTGAACCAAGTTAACATAACTGTTTTGTTTTTCAATCCACGAAGCAGTTACCTAACGAACAGCAGATGATCCCAACAAGAAAAAATCACACATAGCAGCAAATTTCATGTGAAACATGAAGAAACACTATAGAAATTACACAAATTACAATAACAAATATTGAGAAATAATTGATTGAAATAACATAATTATTGGATTTTTTTTCTCATATATATTTAGTGTTTAAAGCTGTAAAGCTCCATATATATATATATATATATATATATATATATATATATATATATATATATATATATATATATAGACAGAGGGAGAGAGAGAGAGAGAGAAAGGGATATAGGTATATACTATGTCTATGTACTATGTCTGGAATATGTGTACATTTGAAATTGGATTATATCATACCATTGATCATTCAATTAGAAGAAATGTCTTCTATTAATGCCAATCTATCTATCAGTCTATGTTCATATCTATCTATTTGTCTATCTGTCTGTCCTTTTATATCTATTAATCGATTTGTCTGTCTATCTATCCATCTATCCATCTATCTATACTCTTGTACAAAGTCACTAAAAACGCAGACGAAATGAATATCTAAAGTTTATTTGTTCTTAAAATATGAATCATATTTATGTATAAAGATTAGTGTCTGGTATCTTACCCCCTGAGTTTTTAAGAGGATTTGGACACAGTTTAGAACAGAGTCCACCAGATTTCAATTGGAGCCTGAATGAGCTTCCCCTCGGTAGTACAGCTCATTTCCCAAAGACGACAAAGGATTACAGTTTTTCCATTGGATTTAAATTCTGAGAGTCTCCAGGCTTGTTCAGTACTTCATCAGGCAACATTAAGACTCTGAGTCATTTTAACAAAAGGGAGTGATACAAGGGGATACTAGCTAACCCGAACTCCTCATAGCCTGCTTTGAGATGATTTCCCAAAACCTGGACTGGGAACCCAAAAGAATCAGAATAAACGGCGAATACTTGAGTAACCGCAGATTTGTTGACAACCTTTGTCATGAACCATTATGATTTTCAAACAATACTAGGCAAACTAAATGAAAAAATCAAGAAAGTTGACTCCGACATGAGCTTCAGCAAAATGAATGTCATGTACAACAAACATGTTGGGGACAAGGACACGACGATAAAAATCGAAAATGCTGTGCTAAAGAAATCTTTGGAAAGTATTTTAATATTTAGTGTTTAAAGCTGTAAAGATTTCTAGACTATATATATATATATATATATATATATATATACATACATATATATATATATATATATATATATATATATATATATATATATGTATATATATATTGTGTCATCCATAAACAGCTGTTTCGTTGTAGTACAACTCTTCAGTGTGGCTATAGGTAATCCATTATCCCATCCAGTACCACGAGGCAAGATTGAAACCTTCGCTTCATACCCGGTATCCTACCGCTGAGCCACGGAACTGAACGGCCAGTAAGGTTGAATATAAGTGATTTATTTACTCAGCATATATTCCCCGTCCACCAGTGTGTTCTATTCCTATGGAGGAGCATTGCATAAGCTTACAATGAACGAGTTACCTCACTTAAAGAGTGCTCAAACCTGAATAGGGGATATATATATATATACACACATATATCATTGGTTCACAGCTTTAAAAATACACTGTTGAAAGTCTTATCATGCTTTGATATATTTCTGTTGTAGTTTATACTTGGTTGAATTATTTTGTACAGCAATACCATTACTGTAATACATCGAAACACGTAGTAATCAAAACTGCTCTATTCTAGATATTTCTGTGTTTCAAATCAAAGAAAGTTTCAAAAGCGGAAGCTCAGGTTGAGCAAATTGGCCTTTATTTGGGTTCGAACACCGATTACTAGCACCAGTGGGAAATGCATAACTATCCCTGCTGCATGACTTATTTCAAAGTACTTGTTAAGCTTAGCTCAGCTTAGTCGGGCACAAGGCCACGAGTGTGAAACTTTCTGAGAGGACCGATCTAACTGGCTCACCATTACCCCACATCAAAAGCCTTCCTGAGGTTTTATTGATATCATGAGAAGTCTTCCAACGAATGGTTTCTATTCTGAGTATTTAGGACCAATGATGATCTCAAAGATGCAAGTGACTATTGGGAGGATGCATTGGTTGTATACTCTTCTCTTTAGGATAAATGGGATCTTCTTATTTTTAAAGGTTGAACTTGCTCTGCCAAAGGCTTGCCATCGTAGGGTGATTCTTCGCTTGATTTCTTCTTTTGTGGGTCTAATGGAGTGAAATATAATTGCATATAATAAGATATTAAGGGTTACATTTGAATATTATGAAAATAAAAGAGATGCAAATTCATTTCCCTGCTTACCACAATAAGGTTTCTGTGTCTTTTATCTCAATAGAGTTGTAAATTGTTTGTGTGGAATGAATGTATAATGGCACACAAATTTTTCCCTTGGAGCATTGGATCGGTACCCAGAAGACATCGTGAGCTAAATACATGAACCCAGGCGAGGTTGGATACTCCTTCTGTACCTAAAGGGTAAAAATTCAATATCTATTGAATTGTTAATTCTGTGAGATGGATGAACACCAGTGCATCAAATTGCTCTTGAAGCACTGGATCGGTAACTGGAAAACATAAAAAAGGGAACGACTATGACATCGTTAGCAGAATACCTGAACCCAGAGGAAAATGGGCACTTCTACACTAAAAAGGTTAAAAACTTATTTTTTCATAGAGTTGTCAAATACTTTTGACAGATGAATGGTCTACTATCTTGCTCTTGAGGAATTAGCTTGGATAGTCAGGACATAAAAAAAGCAACAACATCATGGGCAAAAAAAAAAAACTTTGGCCAGGCCGGGTACTTCTGCTAGTAGTTATATATGCACTATTATTATTTGAATACTATATTTCAGTCTATTGTATCGTTGATTTCATAACACTCTAGGTCAGTGCCCTCGTCATTTTTACTGTCATTTTATTACCAATTTTCAAAATAAGGTGGATTTTTATGCGCTCGTTCTAAACGCCAACACAAACATATACAAAAGAAAGAGATAACTCTTTCATTCTTCCTGACGTTTTCTTTTATTCGCATACCTTATCACATGTTTAGCAACTCACATCTGTCACCCTCCTGACTTCGAATTATGTTATCACATTTCCCGCCAAAAAACACTATTTAATATGAAATATAGGCTTAGCCTATGGAACCGAGCTGTAATACCAACATCATCATGTGTCGTCATAAATCCACTATTGGCCAAAGGCCTTTCATATCTTCTCATGCACAAATACATTTATCTCCATTCTGTTCGGATTGTTTACAACGAGTTTATAAAGCGACCATTTTCTTCCGGATAGATCCTATCTTTGCATGCGTCAATATCATGTCGTATTCGTAACCATTATATATATATTTTTTTCAAATTTTATATATAGTAATTTTTTCGTTAAAATAACTTTTAGAACGAGACTAATAAATATTTTATTTGTAGGCGTTTACTCACTTTTTTATTTCCCTAAAAACATGTGAAGACGTTGAAACAATTAATGAACAGTTACTAATCTACTAATTGATATATAAAAAATATTATCATCACATTCTTTTCTGATGCAAGCAGTAAGATTCAATAAGGGGTTTAATGATAGCAATAATATTCTCATTCGTTGCATAGGAGAGCCCCGGAGATTTTTGGCCAATTTTGTGACCTCTAGTCATAAACAGCATTGGCATGGCTCAGTTCCATCAAATCATATCATAGTCTAGTACTGTGATTCCCTAAGTGGGAGCTACACCCCTTTAGGGGCATTTACAAATTTTAATGGACGTTGGAAGGCGATGGGGGCGTTTGGGCCACAGGAGGACGAGCGATAATGAGCATGTAGGGGTAGATGCTTTCGTTCAATTATATTTTGGTTGAAAAATAAATCTTGCAATTAGGAAAAAATTATCAAAATTTTATTTTCAATCTCATTTTCATAAAAGGGAATTTTAATCTTTGATTCGACGGATGTAAAAAAACAGTAGTTCAAAACAGTATACAAAGATTGTAAAACTTCATGCAAAGGCTCCAATGCATCTATACAAGGTGTTGCTCAGATATTAACGCCACAATGGAGTTAAAAGCCACCATTTTGAAAAAAAAAATCAAAAGAAATTATGAGGATAATTTAGCACGTCTGATGCACTGTTTCCGTCGTACCTAAACAAATACACGGTGTGCAATATTTGATAAAGAACGAATTAATGCTTTTTTAGTGTTATCATACGTTTTATCTGATCAATATGTAATGCAGTTATACTTTAGGGGCCTTTGTATTACTTTTAGGGCCTTTCTATACTGTCCTTAACTCCCATATTCAACATTTGTAGTACCAAGGATAAACATTACCTCAAATTTAAGACGTGAAAAGTATCATCAACCTGAAAGGATTCAATTCATTTCTTGTCACTCGTAACCAGGAGATTCTGAGTGATGAGCTTCTGGTTTGCATTATTGAGCGTAGTACTGAGGTCGACCTCCTCCTTTGTAGAATTAACGGGATCTCCTTGTAAGCCTCTTTACAGCTCACGGAACCACTCAGACGGTCACCCATCCAGGTACTAGACCAGACTCGATGTTGCTTAACTTCAGTGATTCATAACGTGGACCGGTGTGTCCAATGCGATTTAGATGTAACCTTTTTCACGGTAATATATTACAAACTACTGTTTAGCCTCGCATCTGAATTACGCATTTGTAGGGGTCGAAAAATTTTTCGCGCTCTACTTATCAAGACGACTGAATCCCGGGGGGCTTTGGAAACAAATAACTGGTTCAATTTCCATAAATTAGTCAATTAATTTATGAATGAATTTGGGAATTGGAAGCAGCTATTACTATGATCGATCAACTGATTGAATAAGCACAGTAGTTATGAATTAAAATAATTGATATCAATTAAACGACTTATTTGTTGGTACAGCCGCCTTGGATTCTATCGTTTCATGACTAGTAGAGCACAAAAAACAGAATTCAGCCCCCGCGAATGCGTGCTTCAGATACGAAACTAAATTGCTGTTCAGTAATCAGCCACTATAACGTAAGTATAGGGTTCAAGAGGGATAAGCAGATTGGAACTCAACCGCTAAAAGTCAATTACTAGAGCCAAAAAAGTTCACCGATGAATAAAGGGGTTTTCTTTCCCGACAAAATCAAAGAAATAATGTGTAAAACACCATGTAATTATACATTAATTGATGGCAAATTAAAGAAATTTAATATTCTAATCATATTAAGTATGTCTTTTGAGGAAATTCTGATCTATACACGGTTTTCTGGATAATTGGTAAATAATATAGGCAAACATATTGGGATACACTACCCATACGTCTTATATTGCGAACAGCACTATAGCGAAATGTATTATATCGAGGGACTCTTTTGCAGAAACATGACGAATTGAAAGTGTAGGCGCCGTAACAAATGGTGCCTTAGTATACAAATACGACCCTCGAAATTATTTGGTTTAAATTCGTCATACAAATAACCATTAAATCTTATTTTCCACTCAACAGATCTACCACTAACTGGATTCTTACATCCCCGTCTCTTACAACCCGGACTCTAAATGATTCCTATATAAACAAACGTTTGACAGAAGCACAAGTAAAACCGGAATCAGAGACCAACTGGGAGTGTTTACGCCGAAACGAAACCCGACTGTCTACTTAGGGTTATTGATCTATTTCTTAGGTAAATGTCATTGATATACCAACTGTTGATGTTGCCAATGAACACATTTTCCTTGTGTTTGGTTTTAGGCACAGCGTAGTGGTATAGGTCAGATTTTACAAGTATATGTTTTCCTTACTACTTGAATTGATATCTATATTCTCGGCATATTATTAGAAAAAAATATCAGCGACGAGGCATCAAGTTACCATGCCTGAAAAGGAGAGTAACAGAGTCAAAATATGTAACAGATAAAGGAGAGGACAGAAAGAGATGTAATTGAAATATTATTGGAATCCACTGTCCAGATGATTTTAAACGTTTTTTTTTTCTAGGTGTACATGTTTCAGGTTTCGTCTAGATATCAGAAATTGCTAATTGGATGATTTTAAAAAAAAGACATTTTTTATTCATGTTTTATTCACTCTATCTTAAATGCAAACTTGTCAATAATTTTTGCATTTAATTTCTGTGATCTTTCAGTCTCATTGGGAAAAGAGCGGTAATCCATTTAACTACTTTTCTCGAATGAAATGCAACATTATATTGCTTTATATGCTATATCAAATGCCGAATGTCTCTTCTCATAAAAATTGTAAAAACAAATTGTTGAATAATATTTTGTTGCATACGCAACAAGAATGTTGCATAAATTTCATGACACCGCTCGGCGCATATGGCAAAAATTATGCAGCGACACTTTCATCTATCACCGTTTTGGCATATGGCCCCGCCTCCAACATTCAAAATCTGTGCATTTTGACAGCTCTGCTTTTTTACTCAACCATGAAATCATAATTTTCTCTCTCAACAGCAAATTCAAGTCAAAAAGCTTTAAAAACTGACTCATAGACCGAAACCTTGAAAATACCACCCATCAAACCACCACCATCACCATCACCATCACCATCATCATCATCATCATCATCATCATCATCATCATCATCATCATCATCATCATCATCATCATCATCATCATGTCAGTTAACGTCCGTTGTTGGACATAGACCTTCCCAAAGATTCGATACACCTCTATATCATAGGTATTGTGGAGTCAGTACTTTCTAAACTTATCTAACTCCTCTCGCCATCTTACTTCCTGTCGGTCAGAATTTTGCATCCGATCTCGGGGGATCCATGTTGTGAGTCATGTTGTCTAGCAGTTATCTGCCATTCTTGCAACTGGTCCAGCCCATTACCATTTGATTTTTTTTTCAACAGTTTCTATGATGTCCCAGACTCCTGTCTTTTCTCTGATATACTTTGCTCTCTTATGATCTTTCCATGTGAGGTTGAGCATGATTCTCTCATGTGCACATTGCATGGCTCTCAGTTCGAGGATCAATCTCTTGGTTAGGTTCCTTGTTTCAGCTCCATAAGTGACCATCGGTAGGATGCATTGGTTGTATACCCTTCTTTTTTCTGTTCTTAAAAGTCGAGCTTGCTCAAACGAAAGCTTGCCAATACCGCCGTATGTACCAGTAAACTATTCCATCAAGTGTCCACAACATCACTCTGCAGATATCGGAGAATTGGAAATAATCAAAGTCACCACAAAAGGATTGTATCGTTCGTTAAGAATTCCCAAGTATATTCAAGTATCCCTAACTTTTCGGAGGTTCGTTCAACTTCGAAATTCTTTGCTTGTAAGAGAGAGACGAAATACGAAAATGGAGTTCAGCATTTTTTTTACCGTAAGCTGTTAAAGAGGCAGCGCGTATCGCTTTCCGCTCGTATCATTCCTACTTTTACTATTTGTTTGTGTTATTTTAGGTTTTATGAGTCATTGGGTTTCGTTTTGGTTCGTTATTTTTTTCAGAGCAGGTGGGGGGTGGGGGTTTTCAAAAATTTTTAACGAATGAATTAATGGTAATTCTTCCTTCGCCTTACGCCATTTCAGCTCTCGAATTTTTTTTTTATCATAGAGTCACACACGGGGAAAACATGTATTTTTTTTTCTCAAAGGTCAATTTTTGTAAAAAGCTAATTGATGCTATACTAATGATGTGCGCCTGTTAAAACTAAAGTCGTTATTAGAAACTATCAACTAAAACTGTCACCAAAACTGTTAATGTAGGTTTCTTCAGTTTTTAAGTTGGTATAGCTGGATTGCTGGCTATGCATGTTTATATATATCACGCGTACATACCGCACCAATGGAGCTACAAGCCTAAAAAAATTGAACATTTACCTCTACTTAGATTTCTTGATAACATCGCCCCAATAGGTTTTTAGCGGAGGAGGGCTCCAATTTGAATGTTTATGTTGAAGTGATCACTAGTTTGAGCCCAACATTATTCACATTTGTTTTTTAGTTTTTTTTGTTTTTTATACTAGATTTTTTTCAAGTAAATTATGTATTAACCATATAATTGTTTTTTGTTTTTTTTTTGTTTTTTTTAAAAAGTTTTGATTGATTGGTCACCCCTTAAGCAGCATGTTGCCAGAAGACACCAGTCGTGTGACGATTTTGTTTGAGGGACTAACCAGATCTGTTTTTTTTTTTTTTTTTTTTCTTTCTTTACCGAACGGGTATCGTTAATCAAATTCCACAATTTCCTTCTTTCTTCGTTTTTGTGTAATTCTTGCGACATCAGCGAGAAATCAGGAAGAGTTATAACGAAGGGATATGGTTCACTTACTTCTCTTTGATGAAAGCACCAACATAAAATCAGACTGACATAGAGATAGATGAATAAATATATCAGAGCATTTTTCAAATTTTAAATTGGATCGATCGATAGATAGATAGATAGATAGATAGATGGCTATGGCTAAATCGAAGTAGATAGGAACAGCCGATGATGGATATGAGTAATTTAGATTGATATGAATAGATAGATAGATAGGCAAAGAGAGAAAGAGAGAGTTTATTTTTTGGTTTGTTAACATAATATAACATAATGTTACCCGTCATTTCACGAGTTTCTGGTGGGGATGGGGGGCAAATTCGCAATGTAAGTTTATCCTACATTGGTCTCAGTCCGTTCGTGTCTGGAAACATTCACGCTTGTTTTTCTGAGAATTTCAACTTTTTTTTGTGATCACTCTCCAACAAAAGGCGAGACAAGTAAGTCATTCATTGATCATCCCATTTTACTAATTTGACATACACCCCTTTGTCCCTCTCTTTCATGGATATCTATGATTTTTTTAATCTTTTGTACTGATACTATTCATCATTCATAATGATTCTCAAATACTGTTGAATTTGATGGCGTAAGCATCAACATCCATTGAAAACTTCTAGAGAAATCGAATGAACATTCACAAGTGTATAATATATACCCAAATGTATGGAAAAAAAACCCCAAAAAACGGAGAAATATCTTTCAATAAAAAAACATCCGTGGATCCGTCTCAATTCAACCAACTCTTCCTTACCCCGTTGCATACATTTCCGCAAAATTTCATTGAAATTCACTGAGGACTTTCGGAGATATTGTGTGGACAGACATATGTTTCATTAGAAAAATAAGGATTACCGCGAAACTGTACGGAAAAATTGTTAAGCATCTTGGTGTCAAACCCCCTCCCTGATGGTGTCAACTGGTAGGGACGCCCCCCTGTTTTGTTCGCCCCCTACCAACAACCATCTTTGTGTAGTAATTTAGTAGCTGTCTTTAATGAGGGTCGCATGGTGTCTCCTTTTATTATTCTATTTTCCTTTCCTGGTACTGATACTCGGTGCTTTCACCTTCCTCTAAATGTCTTTTATTTGGAGAGGATTAGTTGAGTCTTTCTTGGAAAAGCCATTCACCAAAATGGCGCTGAGAATTCGGTGAAACAATTAACTCCTAACAAAAACAATCACATAGCCGTAGCCCCATAAATGGCCCGACCAACCAACCGACTAAAGTGGGCTACAGATTCAATGTCCGTGTACCTAAGTGCTTTTCTGTGTCTGGGGTCACCGGACCCTTCTGGTCACATTTTTGGGGCAACATCCTTGGGAATTTGAATGTATACAACACCAAGCAAAACTTGAATCCTTTCTCTAAAAGTGATCTTTTGGTCTCTTGGATCATTTTGAACAAATAATGCCCAATTTTAGATAATTCTAGATTGAAGATCTTTTTTCTTTAGATAAATTAGGACAAAATGTCTTTTTTTTTTGTTGATAATTTTAAGATAATTCTTTCAGATAATTAGTTCTGGTACACTAGTAGGCTACGATGATTCATTCATGCAAGGTTCTGATATCTATCTATCTATCTATCTATCGATCATGAATGCGAGGAGTATCCGATACATATCGAAGAGTTTAATTCATGATACTCATACACTCTCAAAATTCACAGGATTCGGACCAAAGATTTCTGATTCTTCTAAAGAAAAAAATGACTTGTTGATATTAAACCTTTTTCCAGTGAGTTTTGCTTTTTGTATTTGTCTGACCTTTGGTCCAAATTCTGTACATTTTGAAGCTGTAAAAAACAGGTCTAAGTACACTTTTACAAAAGTATCGGGTACTTTTCATTGTATCTCGTTTTGCTTCTACCTACCTACTTACCTATCTATCTATCTATCTATCTATCTATCTATCTATCTATCTATCTATCAGCTCACAAATATTCATTTTAGTCTTTTCAATCAATCGATGTACGTCAGTCTGTCCTGATCAATCTATCTATCTATCTATCAAAGTCTGTCCCTATCAATATATCTATCTATGTCAGTCTGTTCTAATCTATCTATCTATCTATCTATCTATCAAACCATCTATCTATCTCAGTCTTTCTTGTCTGTTCTTATCTATCTATGTATCTATTTATCTATCTATCTATCTATCTATTTATCTATCTATCTATCTATCTATCTGGCTATATAGCTTAAAACTCTCATAAGTGAAGCAACCATCTTTTTGTCTAAACGAAGGGCTCTCAACCTTTTTGGCGTCGCCGCCCACTTTCACATGGAAATCTTTCCATAAATATTCAAACAGATCTCAAAATAATCTCAACTCTTGAGAGAAAACAATAAAAATGAATGGCTTTAGCTGTTCCCTAAGTTCAAGTAGTGTTAAGCAGTAACATCAAATGTTTGACACACACATATCGTATTATGACGTCATCAATGCAGTCTTCATTTTTGGTTGGACGCAGCTGGTGCAAACACATTGGATTTACATAATGTGCGATACCATAGCGCTTCTTGGTAAATTTTTATTAGACTATGTTGCTGTTGGCTCCTATATACCGCCCATCAGAATTTCAAAACGCCCATCATTTTCTGCATCGATGCTCAACGACCATCCCTGAGTTGGAATCACCCATTTGTATGTAATATCGCCAAGGTTGAGAAACCCTGGTCCAAACAAAGCAAAAAGGTTTACAAAACGAGAGGTACATGAATAAAATACATCTTATATGTATACAAATATGGATTGTCTTACCCAAGGTCACAGATGAGATAACTCTTCAGAATAACTCGTCTGACCAGTGCTACGGACGAGATAACTCGTCTTACAATAGCAAGCTTTTCTTTTTTTGTATACATCACAATAATTAGATACTAGTAATTATGACATGTGAATATGAAGTCATGTAAAACATCCTTCGAAGAATAGATGTGAATGGAGTAAGTCTTTTATCAATACATCACTGCGTTTTCCAATATGAAACCCAAACAGGGGGGGGAGGGCGAGTTCAGCATTATAGTCATGTAGTAAATACCACCCCCCTCAAAATCCCCTGACATTGTGCAAATCATCCAGGAATTTTTCAATGCTCTAATCCGAGACATTTTTGCGGTTCCTTGAATAATTATCTCCTGCTTTGATGCATCGTTTTTGAGGAGAAACCAATTATAATCACAAACTTTCACAAGTATAAATATAGAAGAAGATACCAATGGCATATTTCAGTTGATTTGTATGAGAATGAATCCGTCTTCAACATGCTTTTGTTTCTCATCATGTGTCTTTTTCAAGAAAAACTCTGCACATGATTTACAAGGTGTAAAAAAAAACCCTACTCAAATATAGCAGCTGCAAACTTTCATGAATAAAGCAACAATTTCATTGTGTAAACAATGCAAAAAACTGTTGCACACAGACAAAAGATAAACGTCGTCGATTGTCTTGAATAATGCATCAAGCAGTTGTTGCATTGCATCTGTTGTCAAATAAACCGACTTGATTGACTGCATTTTACAAAGAAAAGTCCGCAGCTTTAAGTAAAAAAAAAGATTATAGATGCTTGGACGCTCTTTCCAAATGAAATTGTTTAAACTCCCAACGAGGGCGATATCTTTACTCTCACCAGACTGTTTTGAAAGCACTTGACATCGCTTTGCGAATCCAGAACAACTGGTGATAAAGATAATGCTCGAATAAAAAAAATTGATTGAGCCCAACTAATCATATTAATCCAGTAAAGGTTTCAAGAAGTTCTCTCTCGTAATCGTGGGTCATGCAAATAACACTGGAGGCAATTTGGTCAAACAAAATTGGATTTCTTCAGCCATTCCTCATCCTGCGTCTAATGAAGTCTTGCAAATTCCAATCTTGGTTGTTTGTCGATCATTTTCAGAGCCAAACGTTGCAACTTCTTTCTGTGGCTGAATCCTGATTCCTAGAATGTTCGTCTGCCTCTTTATGAATTTGAACCCCGGTTTCAGCCTTCAGAATAGCCATGGACTGTAGCATTCTGATAACTGATCCATAACATGAGCGGAGATGTATATAATATCTCTGGTCTTGACTCCCTAACTTTCTGGATCACACAAAAAGAATCACAACTATCTTGCTTCAATCAATTCGCTTAGCTATTACACATGTGATACCCACTCCCTTTACATCAAAGTTAGATAAATCTTTTTTTTTTCATCCATCATCATCAGTCTTTTAGCGTCCGTCGTTGGACATAGACCTTCCCCAGGATTTGCCACACTTCTCTATCATGGGCGTCACGGAGCCAGTACTTCCTGAACTTGTCCAGATCATCTCTCCATCTAACATTTTGCCGGCCTCGGTTGCGCATGTGGTCTCGGGGGATCCATGTTGTGAGTCACGATGTCCATCGATTGTCTGCTATTCTTGCAACATGGCCAGCCCACCGCCATTTGAGATTTTTAATGGGTTCTATGATGTCCTTAAGTCTTGTCTTATCTCGGATGTACTGTGCTGTCTTGTGGTCTCTCCATGTGAGGCCCAGCATTATTCTTTCATGTGCACGTTGCATGGTTCTCAATTTACGGGTCTGTCTCTTGGTTAGGTTCCATGTTTCTGCTCCATAAGTGACTATTGGGAGGATGTATTGGTTATACACCCTTCTCTTTAGGATTAATGGGATCTTATTATTTTTGAAGGCTGAGCTAGCTCTGCCAAAGGCTTGCCATCCTAGTGTGATTCTTCGCTTGATTTCTTCTTCTTTTGAGGGTCTCATGGATAAATCTTACCATGTCTTAAATCAGGCAGCTTTGGTCTCTTTCCCACACTATGTAGACTTGACACGATAACAAAAACTGGTAAATTGAACTTTGAACCCATTAAAATATGTTGATTACCAATGAGTGTCAAGTTTTGTCCCAATGGAAATTTCCAATGATTGAAATTCCGTTATAATTAATCAAATCATGATTATTGCTTGACTCTTCACAATTATAAATGACCAACTTGGAAAAATTGGAGTTTAACAAAATTTCTGACTTTAAAGTTTTGCAGTAGATTATATATACATACACACACACACACACACATATATATATATATATATATATATATATGTGTGTATGTGTGTGTGTGTGTGTGTGTGTGTGTGTGTGTGTGTGTAATCCACCGCAAAACTTTAAACTGATCTGATAAATCGCCAAATATTTGGCGGAAGCGAGGATAACTGCTCTGATTTTAGTTATAAGAGTTTAGTTTCGTTTCTCTTCCGCCCTAAAACCTTTGAAAGCAAACTCAGACAGCTGGAATTCTAATACGTTGTAGCTGAGACATTATAAAAATTCCAAGTGAAATGTAAGTTAATGTTTAATTTCATTTGTTCATTTAATTATCTATTTACACCTTGGTCATTTGCTCGTGATACCTTTTGCATTGTAAATCTTCCCCCACCCTTGCTTGAAAAAAAACCCCTCAATAGTGAAGGGATCTCTAAAAGGGTGAATTAGCCTACATTTAATCATGGGGTTAGGTGAATGTCCACGCCAAAATTTCGAACCACTAGGACTTTCCGTAGGGCCTTGATGCTCGGACGGGGACACACACAAACACACACACACACACACATACACACATGCACGCACACACGCACACACACATGCACACATGCACACACACGCATGCACACACACACACACATGCACGCACAAACACAAGCCACTTTCTCGTACCATCAGAGATCAGAGGAATTACAGAATGGAATTCGGCAAGAGAAGTTCAAACTCTGGTCGGGGTTCTTTCCGTTCATTTTGAAATGAAATTTCCATTGGATCCATCTGTCCCCTTGCCCCATCCAATTATGGGCAAAATAGCAAAGAAAGGTTCTCTAACCCTGGGAGGCAACCGGTCTAGGAGAAGGACAACTCCAAATTCAAAAGAAAACGGATGTGATTCGTGACTGACCAGTAGGCCTTAACTCTCTGGTTGTTCCAATTTACTTGAACCCTACCAGAACAGGATGCGACATAAGGTTGGTTTAACGTGGGGATACCAATCACGTGAACTTGTGGGTAGGAACAAATTTGATTTTCGTAACTATTGTCGCAAGGACTCAAGAGCCTTTGTTTTTTTGGGGGGGGGATTCTCAATACATATTCCGAGCCCCCCCCCCTTGACCACTCAGAGAAATAGGATGCCTCATTAGGTAAAAGACCCATCGGCTATAGTATCATATATGCGTCCGCCTGGTCAGAAATGGCCCGACTATACATAAAAAAATGATTGGATATCTGTCAGCCCTAAGGCTCTAATTGTTTAAAGTGGATCTCATCAAGTCAAACGACTATTCGTGATTTGTGGGGGAGGGGGGCGTGAGTTGTGTGCACCATGGTTGTAGGACTGGAAAGCATTTACGATAACAACGTATGCCAAATAGGAGTAAAAAAAATACCCTTCTATATCCAATCTTCTTTGACGTACCTGCCCGGAAAGTCAGCATTTGGAATTCTTGCCTTTTCGCCAGGGCTTGAACAACAAACGCTGGCACCTGTGCGAAATACGTAACTGAGGCTCCTACTCTTCATCGCATCTTTCACAGTTTAATATAGATGTACAAATCCACGCTTGTTATTGCTCGGTTCGTTAATCCGCTTAATTCATACTAAATAAATAACAACTTAATCTAACCCGCGGAAGGATTAGCGACGTTGTTAATTTAGGCTTAGCCTAACAGTGCCTTTACAGCGTTATGTCAATGTCATCGCTTATTAAGCAAAACAGACAAGCGGTCAAAAGGATTTCGGTCCCCATCCAATATTTTGGTGTGAATTAGAGATTGTGTTCTAAGCTCTTTGAAAGGCGCACTCCCAAGCAAGGTTTCATGAGCCAAGAATTTGTCAGTTTAGTGATTAAAAGTAGCGGTTGAGATGACCGCAACTTCAAACTAAATGCCCCTCAGTTTGAGACTTTGTCAGGGCCGGTCCTTGGGTTCCTAGTGCATTGGGCAAGCTGAACTTCGTTGGCCTTCAAGAGTAAAGTATAATCTTATTGTCAACCCACCACTTGGTTATTGACTTCATTTTCCTAGTCTAACAACAATGACAATTTCAGACTTCCGTTTAAGACTAAAAAGTGCAATGTTCAAAATGATGGACGGAAAGAGAAAGGAAGACGGACTGACAGATACTATTCCAACGCCATCAATCAACGGAAGTAAGGAAGAAAAAGAAAGAAAAAAAGAAAGAGGGGAAAAGAAAAAGAAAGGCAGAAAGATATCGATGGAGAGAAAGAAAGATAAACTAAGAGAGAGAGAGAGAGAGAGAGAGAAATAAAGAGAGAATGAGAAAATGGGAATTTATAGCTGCTTAAATTATATCTAGAATTACCTAAATGTTCATACCATTTATCTAGAAAAAAATCTTTGAATATTTTATTAAGTCCCCCTCCATGGCCGAATTTAAAAATCTTATTTATTTGAAGGAAAAATGTTTTAATAACTTATAGGCTTCTGTCAGAGTGGAGTTTTATCATTCAACAGCAAGCCTCGTTTATTAATTTACGTTGACAGTGAGAGAAACACTTAAGAATAAAAAAATGATTAACTAAAAAATCTGCCTTCATATAAGAAAATTTTCTTATTTTAACTGTTATACATAAATATCATTGTAAGCTTATGCAATGCTCTTCCAACATGGAATGGAGCATTTTTGTAGATGGGGAATCTTTGCATTAATAAAAATATATCGCTTAAATTCGACCTTACTGACTGTCCAGTTCCGTGGAGCAGAGGGAGGATACCAGCCTCTGGGACTGGAGCTAAGGTTTGATCCTACCTAATGGATATTCTATAGCCACACTGAAGAGTTGTAATACAACGAAACAGCTGTCTGTGGATGACACAATAATATATATATATATATATATATATATATATATATATTGTTCAGAAAGTACCACTGTTTAGAAAGTACCACTGCGTGAGGCACGTGCCAAATGCCCCAACTACTTGGTGCCTTGGGCAACGGCCCATATTGCCGGAACCTTGGGTCGGTCATGGACTGTGCCTCGAGCTCACCAAAAGGAAAGCAAAACGAAAACAAAATACCACATTTGAGGAGTTGTAACTAATTTCTTATTCCTAAACACATTGTTACATTTGTTAAATGCAATGGGCCAATGAAATAATTAAGGTTCCAGTTGTAGACCCCTGTTAGCTGTGAGCGTGTGCTCACGAACACAAGCTTTGCAAATAACACACGAAGGTAATTAATGTGCACACAGAAAGTAATATCCCATTCCCTGAGTCGAATTCAGAAGTGTGTACATCGTTCTGTCATAAGAAAAACATGCATAAAACGTTAGATATTGGCGCCCATTGACCAAAGAAAATCAGAGGAAACATTCAAATCTAATTTTAGAAACTGCCAACCAAAACTATCAACATGGATTTCTTCAGTTTTTAAGTTGTTCTGGATTGCTGTTTATAAATGTATGTATCATGCATACAGGCCTCACCAACGGAGCTAGATGGATGAGAACAATTATACATTCATTCATTATTTCGTCTCCAAAAAGATGGGTTTTTTTTTTGTTTTTCTTTTGTAACCTCCCCTCTGGATGTTTCTTACTAGTGTGTGTGTGTGGGGGGGTCGATTTGCAATGTTAGTTTATGCTAAATTGCTCCCCGGTTTGCACCTGTTCGCTTTTTGAAATTAAGACTTTCCAGAGATTACTGCTCAACAAAATACGAGAGAAGTAACTTTTTTTCTGTTTATAACCTCCAACATGTCATGCTGCCAAAAGACTTGGACCATGAAAAGGTTTCTATTGAGTGACTAACCAGACTTATTTTATTACTATTCAATCTGAATAAATAATGCAACAAAGATGGCTTCGTGAATGTCTATAGAAAACGGTATAGGAATTTAAAGAATAGAAAATGCTCATGTACAGTACACATACGATAATTAATAATATCTAGCAGTTTATGTAACTTGTTGTATCACGAGTAAGATTTAGGAAACAAAGTAAATTGTTACGTAATCTAAAACCTAACCACTACTAAAAACATACATAGAAACTCTTTGCAAATTATGATTATACTAGCTGTATATATAACATGATACCACGTGTAGGTTTAACTAAAGAAATTCAACAAGGGTTCATTAAATTTAATGATTACTTATAGCGTTTTTAACTCTTTTTTTAGTAGATTAAGTATTTTAAACCATTATTATTCTATTTTTATGACTACCGGAATGTAAACAAACTAAGCTACCAATCAGGAATGAAGGTTTAGGTTTAAGGGTGTTATTTGGACTTCAGTCAGTAGTTGAAACTCGTTGGTCTTGCTGGTAAAGTAGACTGAGCTGAACGGTTCTCAGATTTGGGTTCAATTTCCCCAAAGGGCTAATTTTTGTATTTTCCGTACAACACTATTTATTCACTGCGGGAGGGATATTGGACAGAGGGAAAATTACCATAAAAAGCTACCAATGAATTAAGAAGAAGGTTAGAAGTAGTCATATAAATGTAATAACTAGTAAAAGTGATATAAAAGTAATAACTAAAAAGCAACAAAGCAGATATTAAAAGCACCCAAAGAAAATTATCGGAACATATTTTATTATAGAAATCAAATCAGCATCCGAAATCCTGGAATGTCTTTAAGGTTGGAACATTGATTGTTGGTGCCTTTGTGAAGCACTTAACTGCCTCAGCTACGAGGCAAGTCAAACTCGGTCATTTATAACCCCAGATTATACTGAGAATCGTTTGCAGATAAGTAGTTAGGATTGCCAAGTCGAAGGTTATTTTGATTTCCAAAAGAGTTGGATTAGGCTGATTGAATTGAAGGTGATTTAGAGAGAGAGAGAGAGAGACAGAGACAGAGAGAGAGTGAGAGAGAGACAGAGACAGAGACAGAGAGGGAGAGACACAGAGAGAGACAGAGAGAGAGAGAGAGAGAGAGAGAGAGAGAGAGAGAGAGAAAGAAACAGAGAGAAGGGGGGAGAGAGAGTAGGATTAGATTCGCTGAATTGAAGATAATTTAGAGAGAGAGACAGAAACAGGGAGAACAGGATTATACAAACTGAATTGAAGATGATTTGGGAGGAAGAGAGAGAGAGAGAGAGAGAGAGAGAGAGAGAGAGAGAGAGAGAGAGAGAGAGAGAGAGAGAGAGACAAAGAAAGAGAGAGTGACAGATTGATTGAGAGAGAGAGAAAGAGGGTGATTCAGAGAGACAGAGAAGGGGAGAGAGAGAGCAGGATTAGACTCGCTAAATTGAAGATGATTTGAGAGGAAGAAAGAGGCAAAGAAAGACAGAGTAACAGAGCGATTGAGAGAGAGAGAGAGAGAGAGATTTAGAGAGGGAGGGGAGAAAGTGCAAGTGGGAATGAGGACGGGAGAAAAACAGAGTGAGAGAAGCAGAGAGAAAGAGAGTGCAGGGAGAAGGAAAGAAAAGAAAGACGATATGAGAGCGGAGACAGGCGATGGAGGGAGAGAAAAGGAGGAAGTGAACGAGTAAAAAGAGGTACAAAGAAAGAGAGAGGAAGAGAACAGGAGAGAGAGAGAGAGATGGGGGATGAAGAGGGAGAAACTGAGTGAGCGAGCGAATGAGAGAAAAAGAGAGGACACATGTAAAATAGAGGTACGAAGAAAGAGAGAGAGGGGGGACGAAAAAAGAAAGATAGAAACGTAGAGGTAGGGGTGGGGATAGAATAAGCTTCTCGGTACACCCACCACCCCGTCCCCTCTACTAATAATTCAAATACACTCAGGTATCTAATTACAGTTCCTGCTTATTAATTTAGAAGAACTCCACACCACCCTACCCCATAAGTAATGTTAGATAATTTTCGAGAGTCCATCTCTACTATCTCCTCCCGAATAGTTGGGTGTGAGGAACAACTTCTGATTTGTCAAAGTTTTGCCTTTAAGAGGCGACTACGCAAGGGGGGAACTTGGTTGTACTAACTGTCTTCATAAACACATTTATTTCAACCAAATTAAATTATGTCTGCTAATTCAAGTGATTTTAAAACTTTGTACGACCAAAAGACTTTTCAGTTTAATTTTTCTTCGAAAACGAATTTTCTCACTGTACGTTTTCACTCCCTATGTGCTGATTGCATCCCTACTATAAATCTTTCTCTTACGACCAAGTTTTGTTCAGAAATTGTGTCTGTGTCTATAATTTCCTACCCCCTTATTATATTGTATCAGATTTTCAATCTCCTGAGTATTTTTACCCCATCCTTTACTGAATTGAGACGGATTTTCAACCTTCTGTTTATTCTGACCCCCTCGCCTAAAAAATTGTGACAGATTTTCAAACTTCTTTGCTTATTCCGACCACCACGCTCATCATACTATCACAGGGTTCCCAATCGATCCTTGCAAATTCTAAAACTTTACGCTTATCAAATTGTGGCATAATTTTTATTCCCTTTGTGTATTCCGACCCCCGCACTTATTAAATTCTGGCAGATTTTTCACTCACCCTGCTTATCCCGACCCTTATCAAATTGTGATGGATTTTTTACCCATCCTGTTTATTCCGACCCCCATCTCATCAAATTGTGATAGATTCCAATCACCCTGCTGATTCCGACCCCCTTCAGCCTATTGAATTGAGACAGGTTTTCCATCCCTGCTTATTCCAGTATCACTGCATATTAGATTTTGACAGATTTTCTACCCACCCTGCTTATTCTGACCCCAGCAATTAAGTACCTAAGATTGATGACCCAATCTACCCGAGTTCTTATTTCCGTTCGAATCGGCTCTCACGCTAGGAATGGTTTCTTGGACCGCTTACCTCGTTAGAACAATTATTTTGATTGGCGATTTTACGAAAGAGATGAATGAATCTACGAAGCTCAAAATAAACAACAGCAAACAGGTCTGGTTAGTCAGTGGATAGAAACCATCGTGCTTTTGGCAGCATGCCTTGTTGGGGATGATCAATTAAAAAAAATTGGAAAAAGGGTTAACCTAAATTGAGGGATAAATTCTACATGAAATCACATTGCAAATTTACCCCTACCCGCTAGAAACCTATTTTGATTGGAAATCTTTTTCTTCTAGCTTCATTGGTGCGGTCTGTACGTATGATACATACCTACATACATAGGTACGTACATACATACATGTCCAAAACCTGTCGTGTTATTGAAAGATTATTTTCCAAAATTTGGTCCCCCACCATTGCCATCCATATCACCATTATGTGGAATAAACCCTATCCAATTATTCACCATAGATAGATAGATAGATAGATAGATAGATAGATAGCCAGTTAGTCAGACCAACTTAAAACCTGAAGAAACCTGTGTTGACAGTTTTGGCAACAGTTTTGGTTGACGGTCTCCAACAAACAAAAAAGTTTGGTTAATAACCAAGTCGAAAGAACCACGATTCTTTGTAATCTGCATTTTCCCGTCAAGTACAACAGTACGGACACATTTGTCTCCGAATTGTCACCCATTCAATGCGTTGCTTCACAGGTTATTTTTATTTATTTATTTTCCTTATTCTAGGTCGGCAATTTATCAATTAAAACAAAGTATTCTTGAGAACGATAAAATAACTTTCTATCAGTACAAGACAGATTGAAGCCTCGTGATTCATATATAGGTTATGGGCAGAATGCATTACTCTACTTGTGTAATGAAGAGTGTGGCTTTTTTTTTAATTCCCTGTTTGTAACAATGGACTCTTCTTAGTTTTGCTCATAAAAATATCTCCTATCGACGATTTGAAACAATGGACTCTTCTGACTAAAGCCAATTCAGTAGGTTATTTTCAAAAAGACAAATCTCAGAGAAATTCTTATAACTTTATGAAATATTTCACGGGGATTAATTTGTAATATTCATAGATCATGGAATAAAGGATTTAGCTGAAAGGTGGTGTAAGGTCATAAAAATCCAGAGAAAATATTTGGGTGTTCAGAAGATAATCACGTATTTCACTGCTATAGATTATTTGTCAACCAACAAAGTACGAAATGACGTCTGGGTTAGTCCATCATCTCTTCTATCCGTAAGTGTGTTTTTTATAGTGTATATCAAAGTTTAACCCCATGGAGGATAGAGACTTTAAAGTGAAAAAAAGAAAAAAAGAATGCCGTTCACGAGTAAACGAAAACATGTCTTCCTGTTGGAATGCTGTTTTTGATAATAATGATGATTATATTATCGATGAATAATATTAAATCAGATATAACAGACATTCGTTTTATCTCCCTCTTGGGAAAAAGTTATTTTCAAAGCACGAAAATACGTAATTACTTTCCGAACACCCTAATACTTTGATGACTGGATAATCATGCTATGAATGTGCGTAGATATAAGACTGCGTTAAAAAAAATACCAATATCTTGCATCGACATAATAATTTATCCATTTGTGTGCTTTTTAATCTGAATATCATTCCAATGTGGCCAACGAGGTTCTGCTTCATTGTTCTCCATTGGATCGGATATTGGAGATTAGTTTTGAATAGGGATTTAATACGGTTTTCCCCTGCTATCCAAAAATTTCATAAGCTGAAATGGTGTAAAGTGGAGAATCAATTACCATTTGTTTTTATTAGAGATATTTTTGGCATTCCCAGTCCCCCAAATTTGTGATGGGTCATCGGATGTTTGGATTGCAGTAGGTACAGGAGACTAGGGTGTATGAGAAAAGGGCAGAGAGTGGATGCTACCTCTTTAACGACTTGCAAAAAACAATGATGAATGCTATTTTCACACTCAGCCCTTTTTCATAAAAGCGATAAAGAGGTGTAAAGCAAATTGTCGAAAACCTGGGGATACCTGTACTTTCATATTCTTTACGTAGTTCGTAATAAAATAATTAACAATATTTCAGTAGCGATTTCGTTTTGTATCTGGTTATATATATATATATATATATATATATATATATATATATATATATATATATATATATATATATATATATAAAATTGTGTCATCTACAATTCTTCAGTGTGGCTATAGACTATCCCATCCAGTACTACGAGGCAGGAGTGAAACCTTGGCTTCAGAAGCTGATATCCTACCTCTGCGCTAGGGAACTGGACGATCATCAATGCTGAATTCAAGCGATATATTTATTAAGTTTAAATCCCCCGTCCACCAGAGTGCTCCTTTCCTATGGCATTGCATAAGCTTCCAGTGGATGAGTTACCTCACTTAAAGAGTGCTCAACCCTGAATAGGGGAGCGTTAATTATTGTGTCATCCACAGACAGCTGTTTCGTTGTAATACAACTCTTCAGTGTGGCTATGGACTCTCTGATATCCCATCCAGTACTACGAGGCAGGATGGAAACCTTTGCTTCAGACCCGGAGGCCGATAATCGTAGTTTGACACACGGTTTAAATAGCAGGGCCCCATGTGAGGATAATTCTCTATTCCCTGCATTTGCTAAAGTTAGTTACGTCAGCTACTCATTCTAAATTTGGTTCGATAAATATTAGTTTACACTAATTTTAATTATTTTTTGCAAACTGATAAAGATTGAATTGGAATAATTAGGAAAATCCCCAAACTTTGGAACAGATTCCTTCGAGAAAAGCTTTCAAAACTGATGTTCGAATGAAAAGCTTTTGACCAAAAAATGTACTTTTGGAAGAAATCTGGATGACATGCTTTAATAGTGATGGCTTCGAGAAACGCTTTTGACGAAGATATTTTGAAGAAAAAGTCTTTTGGCTGATCCTGCGAGGAAACCTTGTCAACAGAGATGTCTTGGAGAAATGACTTTAACACGGATGTCTTGTAAACGCACATAATTGTAACTGGAAACCGTCAACCAAAACTGTCACCCAAATTGTCAGCATAAAATTTTTTCAGTTTTTAAGATAATCTGGCTGGCTATGTATGCATGTATATATGCATGTATCACGCGTAAAGTCCTACTCCTTACGTCTAGGAAAAACGTTATTTTCAATACCTTTTTAGGGGGTTCAATATGCCACGTAAACTTTTGATAAATTGATCTCTTAGTTTGTGTCCGCTATGTTCTTTTGAGAATTCAGGCTTCTCTTCCGTGATCTATCCTGACCAAAAGTTGGGAGAAGTGACTCATTTATTGATCACCACTTTTTCCATTTTTTTCTAATTGATTAGCCCCAAAACGGTATGTCGCCAAGAGATGTCGGTCGTAAGACGGTTTCTATTGAGTGAATAACCAGACCTGTTAATGTTGTCAAATTCGCCGATGTACGCAACTGGTAGAGTCTACCAAACATGCTGAACATCTACAAATGAAGATCGAGATAGGCAGCGCAGCGCAATAACCAATCAAATTGTTTGAAAATAAAGACGAAAGCCACAAAAGAGGCTTCGTTTAATTTGACCAATTTTCAAATTAGCCGACAAAACTTTCAAGCACATCCGTCCATTGACCCACCGTTCCTTGGTCTTCCATTCAAAACGGCCACTGACTGAATTGAATTTAGAAGTTAATGACTCTGAACGAATTCCTTTCCAGCTGGAATAAAGAAAGAAAACGGTTTTTTTTTAATTCAACAAACGACAATCCCAATTCAGGATAAAATGAAACACAACCGGATTTGGGGTTAACATTCTCTACTCGATGCCAAGGTTGGCTGTAATGCAACAATAGAAACACTGCCTGAGTATTTAATTCTGACGTAGAGAATTACCATTGAAGTACTGAATGTGACTCGAAGGGAAAGCATGTCTGGTTAGTCACTCAAAAGAAACAGTCGCGTGACAAACGTCTTTTGGCAGCATGCAGTTAATGGGAAATTCGATTTAAAGAACTGAAAAATGTCTGATCAATGAATAAGTTACTTCTCTCACCCTTTGTGGGGCAATGATCACTAAAAAAAAAGGCTGGATTTTGAAATAGCAAGTATTGATGCTACCGGACACAAACTAAGGGATCAATTCAGTGTAAACTCACGTTGTTAATTGAACTCACACCATCCAAAACCTACTCAGCGACCGGGTAAAATAACAAGAATTTCCATTTAGCCATAATAAGGAAACGTTTAAATTGTCAGCCTTCTAGCTCCGTTGGTGTAGTCTGTACGTGTGATGTAAAAAACAAGCTAACCAGACCAACGTGAAAAAAAAATGAAGAAACCTATGTTGACAGTTTTCTGAAAAAAACCCAAAAAAACTGGAGCTAAAATTTGAAGTTACTTTCAACACCATTTTTGGTTAGTTTGTTTTTAGCCATTTCAAGCCTGTAGCCTAACGGTAGGGTGCACAGAGAATGAAATCTGCAGAATCGAGTTCAAATTTTAGTTCAGACAGTTCGTGTTCACTAATACTCCTGGGAAAGACCGGTGGTGAGATCTGCTTACAAGGCGCTTTGAGTGAACATACCAAATGTGACGTCAAAGGGAATTCCACACAGAATCCATATTGTTCAATTTTTGTAGATATACAGTACTCAACACTTCCTTCTAGACATTCTACGAAATAGAACAATACGTATTTCATACTGACCGCATCCTCTTAATACGTAGAAATTATCATTGAAAATAGGACGCTTGTGCGGCCAGTGGAGTTCACTGGCTTTGCATTGGTTGTGGGGATGGGACATCGCTAGAATTGTTCGCTTCTTGCCTACGCAACCTTCGCTGGAAATCGTAATGATAAATCACTCAGGAAAACTCGGTCACCAACTTGTTTTTCTGGTTCACATTCTTTTGTTTATCAATTTGAAAACATGTGCTCGCCGGATGACTTCGTACGAACTCCCTCCAAGTATTAAAAACCAACGGATGTGACGTCATGGGGAATGTCATGACGCTGAAACAAAAATAATGCCGTTGGGATCTCAGGAAATCACTTCAACAAGCTTCTCATGAAATACTGATGGTGACTTTACATTAGCCACCCACCATCGGTAATAGAGTTCTGTTGAAATTTACGAAAACCTTGGATACTGCGTTTATTTATCGCCATCTCCATTACATGAAAACGCGACCGGAGTTTCTTTTCAAAGGAGATAATTATCGGTATTCACACGCGGCAAAGAACAGAACTCAAGGCTATTTCTTAAAATGGACTTTAGAAAAAAATATATATATATACATGTATATATATATTCATTGGTACATTAATAGGTCCTTAGCCTGATGATATATTTTACATAACAAACGTTTATTTTTTGACCTGATCTCCCTCCTTGTCAATGCACTTGATTCAATGGTCAATATTGATCACATAGATCGAACATTGTTCAGTGAAAATTCCAGATAAAAATACAGGTAATAACTATGTATCAGTCAACAAACTTATCGAGCCATTTGCGTATACAGATAGATTGATAGTTAGATTGATATATTTATATGTATATGCATGTATATTCTTTTTAATTGTTTATTCTATAAACCCTGTCTTGAGTAAATGATGCAATCACTGAGTAATAACGGGAGATCATTTCCAATACAGTTTTAATGTAGCATAACGCAATTCATAATCATTCTGTCGGATAATACATCCATTTCATAGTAATAAATGAGTATATTTGTCTTGATAATACGATAGTCAATGAACATCTTAATATTTCATTAAACTTTTTTGAGTATAACAGTTGTCAAAAATTGGTATCATTCCAAGCGCTTCCGGCTAAACAACAAGCCATTTTCAAGATTCTCGACTATTCCACGATTATTTTGACCACGGTGCATATGGCTGGATCATTTGTTTGTTGATGTGACTCAGTGAGTGATGAGAGAATTGAATTCTCAGTCAAGAGGAGTTTCGATTGCAAAATACATTAAAAACTCCCAGACTTTGGCCATAGAAGATCTGTGGAAGAGAGACCTTGAAAATGACTAGTTGTACAGCCGAAAGCGCTCGATATGATAACACTTTCTGACAACTATTGAACTCTAGGGATCCTAACATACGTTCTGAAAATTATAGCTGCCAAAGTATATATATATATAAGATGAGATAGAAAGAGAAGGAGGAAGAGAGAGGGGGAGAGAGGGAGGGATCTCCTCAAAGCTTCAGAACCTTCTTATTTTATCATTTTAGAATTATTTGCATACAAAACATCACCTGATACAACGTCACTGGAATCACCTCTAGATGTGACCAGAATTTACGTCTTTCCCCGTGGGAAACTGAATAATTCATCAACTCTCTTATCAGTGTGTGATGATTCATGATGTTCTCATAACACGTCTGGGAAGTTACGAACAGACACATAGAATCATTTGAAACCCGTCTTCAAGGAGGACCTGTTTGCAAGGAGACCCCCCGCTTAACGTCAATTCACTTAGCATGAACTCTACGTGAACATCTTGGCTTTATTCCGATTTATTTAGTGCATCTGTCAGTATAAGGTGTCTTGGGACATCAGAAGAACCCCCAGGAAGCTCGTGGGGGCATTATGCTTTGCGTCAAACATAGAAAAAGTTTATCGTTTAGATCTGGGAATGCTCAAAGATCTTTCAGTATAAATTTAGGGTAATTGTTTTCTTACGCTTTTTCAACTCACAAAAGGTTTCATAGGAACACTCTACTTTCGGATATCGGGGAAATCTTCTCGAAAAGTGCTTGTATCTTGCTCTTTTTATTCGCGAATCGTTATGCAGAGACCTGATTGGTTGAAAATGGTATTGCCAAACTCGTACTGGGTTTTAACTTTATCTTTCTCGTCTAGCCACGATGACAATTTCAGACTGCCGGTTAAGACAAAAAAATAAAAAGTTCAAAACGATGGATGGACAGCAAAGGGAAAAGGAAGCGACGTATTCTTTTCCTCCGTCGTCAATCAACGAATGGAAGACAGAAACAGAGAAAGACAGAAACAAAAAAAGAGAGAAAAAGAAATAGAGGGAGAGATAGGAAGAAAAACAGAGAAAGAAAGAGAGAAGGAGAGAGAAAGAAAGAGAAAAGGGACGAGACAAAAAGAGAAAGAGAAAAAAGGAAGCTATGGTTACTAGTTTTCAGTTAACATCTACATTCCCTCAAATCATATCTAGATATATCTAGGATTCTATGTCATTTATCTAGAAAAATATCTAGATATAATTTTTTTATTAAGTCCCCTTCCCTGGACAAATTTAAAGACTTTTTTCAGTTAAAAGGGAAAACGAATTTTCTTAAAGTCAAAGTATTTTTTAAAGAATATGTGAGCTTCTGTCAGTGGAGTTTGACCCTGAAACAAGCAGTCTTGTCATTCTTTTCAGTTGGACGCCTGCATATTGGTTAACAAGCCTGTCTTCCAAGCCAAATCGCTAGTGTAGAGAGTTCGATCCTCGCTGAAAGTACCACTCATATGGCTTTGTGCAAGACAAAGCTTAGCTTAGCAAATAACTCCTTGGAAGATGCTAAATCCAATGCAAAGCTACGACCAATGAAATATTATATTTGGTCTATTCAAAATGATTTTCACATCTGTTTTCCCGACTTTTCGCTTCTGCACCGTTATGTTATGTTATGGCTTTTGAACAAGGTTACAAGAACCGGATGTGACTCACATGAAGAAGAAATGCGCGTGTTCCTTCCAGAACGAGGTTCGACAAGATTGACAGTTTTGATTACAGTTTCGGTTGACGGTTTGTAACAAAGGCGGATGAATTAATCTGATAAAAAAACCCTACAAGCAATGATTAAAATACCCAGAATTACAATATTCAGACAAAAACTCAATAAAACAGACATGATGTTAAAATTACAAATTGCCCCATGGCGTTAGTTCAGCCAAGTCTGGCCCGCGGGAAAAATCTTGACCACAGTCTCATTTCATCCGACTTCAAATGAATCAGTGTTCTATTGCTAAAAATGTTTCAACACTCTGCATTCCCGCTAATCTGTTGATATACTTGGCTAAATTAGGACGACAATTTTAAAAAATTTTGTTTTTCGAAGAAAAAAAGGGTTTCTTAAATGGATAGTGCGTGGAGGGTTCTGTAGGTATGTGTAGGTATCGAGGAAATATTAAACAAGAACAGCAACTTTAAAGAGGCGTCAACCATAAAGTTTAAGCGCCATTATTGCCAGATTGCATGACTGGGGAGAAAATAATTTCAGGTAAGAAGCATCTTGACAAGTGACACCTCTCTATCAAGTTTCAAGTAAATCCGACTCGAAACAGCTGAAAAAAATATGGGGACAGACTGACCAACCTAGTGAAGGATAGAGCCTCTAAGAGTGTGCCCATATCCTTACACGATCATGATTACGACCACTGTTATCACGAAACGGTTATCCAAAACTGTCCATATAGGTTTTTTTTTTATTTTTCGGGCTGGCTGGCTGGCGATGTATAAATCACGTTTACTGCATCAACGAAACTAGAAGGCTGAAAATTAAAACATTTACTCCTTACTAAGTCTAGAAAAGAACTCTTTTTTTTTCAAATATTTTCCGAGTGGTTCTTAGTGAATGGGGGGGACCCTAAGTGTACAGTGTTTTGCAGCACAAAGACGTTGATTACATGACAGTCTCTAATGAGCGACCAACCAGACCTGATTCATTTTCCTTATTCGACTTGGCGCACAAAACATCTTTAATATGGCCGCCACCCAAAAGAGGTTGCCGTCCTCTTGCTTAGATGTATATCCACCTTTAGCTCCGGTGGTCGAGTTTCAAGCTCATGTAAAAAAGCTAGGGTTTTAGATGCTGGTTTTCGAAGCAACTAGTCTGTTTTGACTTGGTGGTTTAGCACAATACAGTCTTCTCACGCCATATCCTTAACGGCCTTGTATCCTCTGGATTGATTGCAAATATTCTTCTAGGCATCCATCTAGTGTAAAGGAAAATGAATTTTGAAATATTTGAATAACAAGCTCTTTATGATAGCTGTGATATCACGGGTAGGATTTTCTTTTTAATTTCAGAAATTTGATTCACCCTAATCATAAACTACATAGTGACGCAGTAAATTCTGAAATCTTCCATAGAAATTTCATAATAGATTTTTTTTACTGTATCATTTATTATGTATATTATTACTAAATCATTTCATTATGCATTTTTCGAGTGATTTTATAATAAAAATGTATTACAAATGGTTTTACTATAAAAATGCATCGCAAATAATTTTTACTTCGTAATTCATTGCATATGAATTTTGCTTTGAAAATACATAGCATAAGATTTTACAAGAAATATATTGCAAATTGTTTTACTATAGAAATACATTGCAAAAGATTTTACAACAAGAAATATATTGCAAATGGTTTTCCTACAGAAAAACATTGCAAAACACCTCACAACAGGAAATTTATGGCAAATGGTTTTTCTATAGAAATACATTGTAAAATATTTTACAGCAAGAAATATATTTCAAATGGTTTTACTGTACAAATACACTGCAAACGATTTTACAACAGAAAAACATTGCAAATGATTTTCACTAAGGAAAAACATTACAAATAAATTTTGCTATAGGAAAACACTGCAAATGATTTTTGCTATAGAAATGCATAGAAGAATTATCATTTATACGATTTATGCAATTGGCAGAGATAAGTTTCTGAATACCATTATTTAATATCTGTCTATCTATCTATTTATACGTAGCTTAATATTTGTCGAAGTTTGTCCATATCTAGATTATTTTGCTTCCATATATCTATTTAATCAACGTAACCCCACTGATGACCTGCCCAACCAGTCAAGTATTCAAGATTATTTCATTTTATTTTATTTTATTCAAGAGTGTTTGTGTCTATCTATGCGTGAGTACACCACTAGGCACCATCTAATTTTTTTTTCAAAATAGTACTTTTTGGGGGGTCTCTATGGTCAATTTGGACCAACAATGCCCAAATCTTGCGCTGGTATTTCTCTCAGATAATTTTAGATCGCTTTTTTAAAGATAGATTTTAAATAAATGAAAAAATTCTCTTCGGGTGATTCTAGATATTTTTCAGACAATCAATTCAAGTACACAAGCGGGCTATTGCGATTCATTTGTGTGTGATACGGATATCTATCTATCTCATACACTCTATTGACATTGAGTGCATATAGAAAATCGCACACTTTTTCCCAATGTGTTCAAAATGTCCCATTATTTTGACAAGCGTTTTTTTTTATCGTACGGGGCACGCACACTCACACACACACACGCACACATAAATACACACACACATACACACACATCAAACTCATCAAATGAACTCAGAAATAGAATTACTCATATTAAGAGAAAACTTCTTTGGACACTTTGAGACGTTAGTGGAGTTCTTTTTATTTAACGTATCGTCGTTATGGAGTAACTTTTAATGGCCCCAGCCTGAATGAATGAAAGAATAGTTACCTGTTTTGTGTTTACGAGGCAGTTATTTGATGAACGAGGCTGTTACTGTCTGATTGTCTTCATAAGAATTGGATGGATTCAAGAAACACAAATAAAAGAAAGGAAGATTGCCGGGGAATGTTTGGATGGATTAATAATATTTGCAAAAAAAGATTAGGAAAGAAAAAGAAAGAAAGGGAAGATTGGAAGAAAGAAAGAAGGAAAGAAAGAAGGAAAGAAAGATGGAAATAAATAGAAAAGGAAGAAAGAATGAGACAAAGAAAGTAAAAAAGAAAATGAGCAAGAATGAAATAAACAATGAAACGAAGAAAGAATACAACAAAGAAAGAAAGAAGAAAAGAAGGGAAGAATGGAAGAAAAGGAAAGAATGAAAGGAATGAAAGGAATTAAAGAGAGAGAGAGAGAGAGAGAGATATATATAAAAAGGAAGAAAGAAAGAATAAAAAAGAATAAAGAAAGCAAAAGAAAATAATGATAAAATTAAACAGAAAAAAGTCAGGTTGAGAAAAATGAGATAGAAAGACGGTTTTAAAAAAAATTAAGAGAGAGGAAACTGGTAAGTCCCTCAATAAAAACCGTAACATGACCAACGTCTTATGGCAGCATCCCGTGTTGGGAGTGATCAATCAAAAAAATGGAAAAAGGGGTGACCAACAAACATTATTTTTCTCGCCTTTTGCTGGATCACTGGAATTTCTGAATTGAAAAAAAACAAAAAACAACTAAACTATTTCAGCATAAATTTACATTGTAAATTGACCCCGTCCCACACTAAAAATATTTAAGCAGAATTAGAAAAAAAAAAGAAATGTTTTTTCTAGACATAATAAAGAGTGAATGTTGAAAATTTCGGCCCTTTGTCTCCTTTGGTGCAGTCTGTACGCGTGAAACATACATACATACATATATACATACATACATACATACATGCATACATACAAACATACATTCATACATATATACATACGTACATGCATACATACATACAAACTTTCATACATACATACAAACATTCATACATACATGCATACATACATAGATACATACATACAAACATACATACATACACGCATACATAGATACATTGATACACACATACACACATACATACATACATACATGCATACATACAAACATACATATACACATACATACATACATATATACATACGTACATGCACACATACATACATACATACAAACATACATACAAACATACATACATACACACATACATAGATACATAGATACACACATACATACATACATACATACATACACATACATACATACACACATACATACATACCTACATACACACATACACATACATACATACATACATACATACATACATACATACATACATACATACATACATACATACATGTATTAGCCAGCCAACAGGACCAACTTGAAGATTGGCCTAAGCTATTTTGGTGATAGTTTTGGTGACACTTTGGTTTACGTAAAATCTATAAATTAGAATGAAATAAGGTTTTGAATGAAATAATAAAAAGATGAGAAAAGGAAAAGGTGTTCATCAATAAAAAAAATACTCAAGACGGTTTGAATTTGAAGACTTTGAAGTTTTTCAAATTTTCAAACTGTTATTTTTTAGAATTTTAAGAACACTTTTAAAATGAAAGTTCAAGATTACTGAAACAAAACAAAAAATTTCCATTTTCATGATTTAATGAAAACAGAAATATAGCCCAAATGGGGTAATATGTAAATAAACCTGAGAGAGGAAATTTTGAAAAGGATTAAGAATTGAACGAGAAAATAAAGAAAATGATTATTGGTGCTGATAGAGAGAACAGGAAAAAAAACTTTAAAATGAAAATAAAATTTTGATCAGATTTGGAGTTGTTGCAGTCATATATTCCCACCTACACCTGAGGTCAGTAGTCGAGCTCATTTTAAAAGCCACGATTTTAAATGCTAATTTACAAGGCTGATAGGCTTTTCCCACCTTGAAAACTGGCATAACACAATCTTCCTTTCTCCCTTTCCAAAAATCTGATTTATCAAGATAAGCTTCGTGAATATCACAAGAAATAGAAAAGCAGGTAAGGAAACAAGTGAAGCAAGACGAAAAAAATAAACAGGTCAGGTTAGCCACCCAATAGAAACCGTCACGTGAACAACGTCTTTTGGCAGCATACTGTGTTGGGGGTGATCAAATGAATTCGGAAAAAGGCTGGTCAATGTATAAGTTACTTCTCTCACCTTTTGTTGGGCAATGGTCACTAAAAAAAAGTGAACACTCAAAAAGCAAGTGGACACAATCTAAGTGATCAATTTAGCGTGAACTTACATTTCGAACTGAACCCTTCGTAAAAAATCTATTTCGGGGAGGTGTAAAAAAAAACATGTAGGTATAATAAGAAATAAAGAGAGAAGAAAGGAAGGGGGAAGAAGAAAGATGGGGAAAAAAGAGAAAGAAAGAGAGAGGAAAAGGAATTCAGATGTAAGTAGAGAGAAAGAATGGAAAAAAGGGGAGAGTTTAAGGAAAAAAGATAGAAGGAAAAAGAAAAAAAGAGGAAGAAGAGGAAAGAAAGAAAAGGAGAAAGAAAGAAAGGTGGAAAGGAAACTAGAAATAATTAAAGACAGAGAAAGGAAGAAAAAAGGAAGTGTTGAAAGAAAAAAGAAAGAACAAAGAATAAAAAGGAAAAACAAAGAAGAAAATAAAAACAAAGAAGAAAAAAGGCAGAAATAGATAAAGAGTGAAAGAAGGCAAGAAGAAAAAAAAGAGTTAAAAAAAAGAAGAAAAGAACCAATAAATAAAACTCGTGATAATCCTGAAATCATAATTGGAAAAGCTAAATATTTTGCTATTTTTCACAACCGGTGGTTATTTTCCTTTTACATCCGAGTTGATATGATGGACATTTGAGCGAAACGAATAATGTCGAAGATGAAAACCGTCAAATGATGTACAGAAAATCCATCTTTATCCCCCAAATCACACAGTTTTAACAGACACCCATACTAAAACCTCAATACTTCTCCCGCAAGGCATTGATTAGCGATAAAAACAGTGTTTACGATCACCTTCTTTAGAGCAAATAAAAAAAATGGCGGACATTAATTTGGTTCCGCCTCGTTTTCGAATGCATGTCATGTGACCGAAATTACTAGCGCCACAAAATGGCAACAGACATTTGTTGACTCATTTGTTGCACCTGCAGCTCACAAGAACGAAATGGTGTTTGGGTGAGTGAGGATTTCCCCTTTCAGTCTGATTCAACGAGCTTTAACTGTCAAAACGATTATGGAAGAACTTTTTAAAAGCCTGGCGCTCGCTCCCGGAATAGACAGTTTCATTACTGTGTCATTTCGTCCCGCGCAAGTTTTTACAGGCTTTGTAACTTTCGCTGAGGTCATTGGCGGCGAGAATCAGGAGCAGGAAAACAACATTCTGATTTGTTTCCTCTTCGTTTTGTTGTTCTACGTCAGCGGTTCTCAAACTTTATTCTATGACGGCACACTAAGGAATAAACTTATCCTACGCAGCTTGTCAACTGTGAATCTAAGCATTGGTTGGCATAGCCAACAAAAACGCTATTGATAAACCACTTAAAATTTAGCCGAAGCAAAGATAACCGCCAACCACTAACTTTTATTATATAAATTCAGCTTCGATTAGTTTTTTGTTTTTTTCTAATTCTAAAATCATTCTGAAAAAGATATAGCATTCCAACATCAGATAATGATCAAGGTAAACATAGATAATTGAATAAACACATGAAATAGAACATTGTATGACTATTGGATCCTCTGTATGCAGGTTAAACTCTGCCAGAGGTTTATGTACATCAAAGCAAAAATGGCCCCTATCATCATTATCATCATCATCCATCTTTTAACGTCTGTCGTTGAGCATAGATCTTCCCCAGGATTCGTCATAATTCTCTATCATGGGTGTCGTAGAGCCAGTACTTTCTGAATTTGTCCTGTTCATCTCTCCCTCTTGTATTCTGTTGGCTTCGGTTTTGCATGTGATCTCTGGGGATCTATGTTGTGAGTCGTGATGTCTATCGGTTGTATTTCATTCTTGCAACATGGCCTGCCTATTGCCATTTGAGTTTTCAAATAGATTCTATGATGTCCTGGACTCTCGTTTTCTTCCTGATATACTGTACTGCCTTGTAATCTCTCCATGTAAGGTTGAGCATGATAACAAAACTCTGGCAAACGGGGATAATGTCGATGGGACGATTGTGTTGCGTTGATCTTTCAACTAGAGAAAGTCTTGCCTGTATTGAGAACCAGGATACGAAGTCCTTTTTATTTTACCAAGGCCAGCATCAACTACTCGCACCGATGAGAAAATACACAACTATCTTCTCCATGGGACAGACACTTCTTCTTCTTTTTCTTTTTCTTCTTCTTCTTCTTCTTCTTCTTCTTCTTCTTCTTCTTCTTCTTCATTTCTATCTTTTGTTCTGCAATTTTGTATTCAACTTCATCTTTTTTCTTCTTTTTGTTCTTCTTCGTCTCCTTTTCCTCCTCTTCCTCCTTTCATCTTCCTTCATCACCACTTCTTTTTTATTTTTTTTCTTCTTCTTCACTTTTTTCTTCATTTCTATTTTCAGTTCTGCAATTTCTTGTTCTTCATCTTTTTTCCTTCTTATTTTCTCATTTTTCGACTCCTTTCCCTCCTCTCTTCTTCACCTTCTTCCTCCGCCTCGTTTTCCTTCCCATGATAATTTTTCACCTCATCCCCTTTCAAATCTCTCGCAATCTTTACGGTAATCTGCTTAGAATCAAAGTGTAGTATCTGAACGCAGTAATACGCCCTTTGGTAGCTCTGTACCGGTGCAATAATGTGACCGATGATAGCTAACTGAGACCCGATACTGCTGAGCGCAATAAGACTACAGATTCATACTAAAGCCTTAAAAATTACTCGGCTAAGTCTCGGGAACTGATGATAGTACGCCCCGGGGTAATACTGTCCCATTGCACTAAAAGGGATGGATGGGGCTTGTCCTGACGCCTTCGAAACACTAGTTGCAGAGACTGGAACAATTCTAAAGCTTTCCGTACGGAATCCCCACATTGAACCGACCTTGTGTCATATCTTGCTCTTGTGGAGAAGCGAGTAAATACGGAATTAAAGTGTTGTATCTGCTTGCAGTACATTCTTTGGTAGCTTGGCGCCGGTGCAATACAGCGGGCAACTGAAGCTCGGTATTGCTAAGTGCAAGAAGTCTAGGATACGTCCTGTGGACACAAGAAATAACTCTGCCCAGTCTCGGGCAGGGGGAGGGAGCAGTAATCCCAAGAGTATTAACTTTCACATTGCACTGGGGGTAAGGGTTGAACTGACCCTGACGACTTTGCAACATTAGTTACGGGGATTGGAACAATTTTTGAGCTTTCCATACGGAACTCCACATTGAACCGACCTTGTGTCATATCTTGCTCACTTGGGGAACCAAGTTAATACGAATCAAAGTGTAGTATCTATGCGTTTATTAAAATGTGTTACACGTATCTGATCAGAATTCTATCTGCCAATATATTAGACAGAACCCACCCCCAATATCAATGTCAGCTCCTTGTTGATACTAGGAAATGCATTGCAACCTCAACAATAAAAAAAGATTACAAATCTTCGAGGCTATCCGTTTCTAAGCCAAGCGGCCAAAAAAAGATAGCTGAAAAGTCAGCGCAATTAAGTTTTAAGGTGAGATGCACAGTGTGAATTGTCTACTCTATCCTTCATATCAAAGGTTTACACAAATGGCCCATCGAGGTAAGATGAGGAAGCAAGGTTCCGAGGTTGTAGATTTTGTTGGAGTTTCCATCTCCAGGGCAGATACCAGAGCTAGCAGTAGAACTATGTCGCCCCTTTGAAAGAGCGTTCTAACGGTATGGCCGATGTTCCTACACACACACACACACACACGTGTGTATGTATGTGGGGATTCATAGGATATAATACAGACTTTATTACATAGAAATACACTGAAGCTTTCGATGTATGTCTATTAGAAGCCGTCGACCAAATTTGTCAACATAGGTTTCACTCAGTTTTTTAGTTGGTGTAGCTGGCAATGTATCTTTCATGCACACAGATAGAACCAATGGAAAATCTTTTTACGGTTTTTTTCTTATCCATCCCCATTATATTTTAGGGGGCAGCTCGCAATGTAAGTTTATGCTAAAGTGGGCCTTAGTTTGTGCCCGCTTGTTTTTTGTTTTTTGTTTTCAATTCAGACTTTGTTAGAGATCACCGCCCAAACAAAGGGTGCGAGAATCATTGGTTGCCTATTTCTCTGAGTTTTCAAGTGATTAACCTCCCACACTGCATGCTGCCAAAAGATGTTGATCACATTACAGTTTTTATAGTGTGACTAACTAGACTTGTATCATTTCTTAATATTCTTCTAATTTTTAGTTGTCAGTTTGCACTAAATTCAACACGATATTGATAAATAAAGATAGATATTTTTCTATGAAAAATAAGAAAGCTATCTACAGAATTTTAAATTCTTTCGTGTGCACATCAGGTTCATTGGTGCACTGGTTGCAAAATGTTTGTGCACCAGAACACTTGTATACTATCTTAATTCCCTATCAGAAAATTGCATTGTTACCTGACCACTGACAATACCTTGTTTTCTCATTTCACGGCAAAATGTACAGATGGTGCTGGGACTCGTCCAAACATTTTCTCAAGTATTTAAATACATATCTACATAGATAATTCATGGAATTCTACTTTTAAGCGTTAATGTCGCTATGATGATTTTCTTTCTTTCTTTCTCTTCAATGTCATTTTTCTTCTTTCTCTTTTTCTCTTTTTCTCTTCTTCCTTCTTTCTACCTGTCGTCATTCTTTCTTTCTTTCTTTCTTCCTTTATTTTATTCTTTCTCCTTCTTTCTTTCTTTCAGATGTTATTTTTCTCTCTTTCTTTTTTTCTTCAGGACGCCATTTCTCTCTCTCTCTCTCTCTCTCTCTCTCTCTCTCTCTCTCTCTCTCTCTTCGATTCAATTTTTCTTTGTTTTTTTTTCTCTTCTTTCTTTTCGACACAATTCTTTCTTTCTGTCTTTCCCCTCGACGCTATTTTCTCTTTCTTCTTTTTCCCTCTTACTCTTCGGCTCTACTTCTTTCTCTCTTTCTCTCTCTGTCTCCTTCTTAAGTATGGCTCTGACAATACTTGCGAAAGAGTCATTTTTCAAAGGTGACTCAATGGGCCTGATTTGCGGTCTGACCTGTCCAGTTTGCTCCAAGTGACCTTTGAGGGGTGACGCAAATAGGTCGCCACTACCCCCCCCACACACACTTTCACGAAATCAGCTAGAATGACGAGAGAGACGGATTTTACAATGTACCAAACCACCAACCAGAGAGACCTGATCATGAAACTTTTGATACATTCGTTCTAAATGTTGCCAATTCAAAACAAGCTTGGCTGCACTCGGATCAACCCCCCCCCTTGCTTCATGAAAATTTAGGAAGCAAATGAAACAGAATTTATTTCCTCTATGCGATTTTATTCCAAAACTATGTATCCCGTTTCAACTCATTTATTATTAGTTCCTGCAAATCGGATTTGCCAACTTTAGCAAAAGAAGTTGATCTGAGTTGGGTTTTAGAAGTGGGAGCGAATTCGTCATCAGTTTTCGTATATGTCACTGTATCACTGTCACTATATTCGTGCATAATGTCGATAAAATAAAGTTTAAAACAACATACATGTTCATCAGCAACATCTGGCGTCCGTCGTTGGACATAGACCTTCCAACGTGCACGTCGTATGGTTGTCAGTTTGAGGGTCAGTTTTTCAGTTAGGTTTCATGTCTCTGCTCTATAGGTGACTTTTGGGAGGATGCATTGGTTGTAGAACCTTCTCCGTAGGACCACTGGGGTTTTTCTTGCTCTTGAAAGTCGAGGTTATTCCAACGAAAGTTGTCAAACTTGGTGTGATTCTTTACTTGATGTCTTCTTCCTCGGTGGATCTTATGGAGATTCATTAAGCGAGGTAAATGTAGTTGTCCCCTTTCTTTAGCACTGCATTTTTTTATTTGATCGTTGTGTCTTCGTTCTCAACATATTTGTTGTACATGACATTTGTTTTGCTGAAGTTTGTGTGGTGGCAAACTTTCTTGCTTTCTTCATTTAATTTGTCTAAGATTATGAACCTTCCAAATTGACAGAATTTTGACCAAAAATTTCTGATTTTTGTTCAAAACCTTTCAGGGTTCAATTTTGTTTCAATATATTTTTTGATTTTTTGATTTTTTCAATGTTATAAATGTATTAATGTTAAAATGAACTTATTTGTGTGATGGACTTTAGACGAGCCCTTATTTTGGTATCTTTCAACTCCCAGGGGATTTCGCTGATTATAATTAAATGCAGATCTCATTGGGGTTGCAGTGAATAGGACACATGAATGGACCCACTAAAATGTATCTCTTTCCCTCGTGGGTATAATTAAATAACGGAAAGATAATCACGTTGCAATACATAGATATAGATTGATACAAATCGACTGAAATAGATAGATAGATAAATAGATGAGTAAATAGATAGAAGAGACTGTGATATATATATATATATATATATATATATATATATATATATATATATATATATATATATATACACATACATACATACATACGTGTAGATAGATATTTATTGGCTGAGATAGATAGAAATAACCCAACTGAGATAGACAGATGGATAGATAATTAGATAGATAGATAGATAGATAGATAGATAGATCGATAGATAGATAGAAAAGACTGAGATAGATCGATTAATAGATAGATATACACGCGTGTCAATAGATAGATATGGACTGTGATAGATAGAAAGATAAATATAAACCGACAGAGATAGATAAACATGAATTTGACTGAGATAGATTAATAGGCAGATAGATAGAAGAGATAGATAGATAGATAGATAGATAGATAGATAGATAGATAGATAGATAGATAGATAGATAGATAGATAGATAGACAGATAGACACACATGTAGATAGATATATATGGACTGAAATAGCTAAATTGATGGATATAAACCGACTGAAATAGATAGATAGATAAATAGATAGATAGATATGAACCGACGGAGATAGATAGATAGATAGATAGATAGATAGAAGAGACTGTGATTGATCGATAGATAGATATACACATAGATAGATAGATAGATAGATAGATAGATAGATAGATAGATAGATAGATAGATGGGTTGAGATAGATAACTACAAAGACTAGCGTGGGTTACCAAGTGAGAATCAAATCTAATAATGTGGTAATGATCTACAAGACTAATTTGTTGACAACTGCTTCACTAAACTTAGCTTTGTTTGTCACCAAACCACTAGTTCAGGGCACTCAGTAGAATACGAACTCACTACAGTAGTCATGGTCTTCAAGACAAGTTCGCAAGAGAGATATGTAGATAGATAATAGATGAATAGTTTATAATTTAGATAGACACTAATTTCAATACAGAAGGTAGATATTAACATTATTAGATTGATGTTGAGATACTTAGCTATATAGATATTTACAAAGAGTAAAAGATGGGTAGATATTAACATTATTCGATAGATAAATAATAACATATACTGATAGCTAGACAGATAGATATAGAGATAAATAAATGCACGTTAATTAATTCGGACATGGATAGATGCGAATTGACTTAGCTAAATACTCAATTTGAACATTCATTTTCGCATTTGTCAGCTTCTCGTTAGATTTCGTTTTAAGTCTCACGCATTTGTAAGGCGTTCTCAAATTATGTCCCCTTACATTACTTATGCCAAATGCTTTGTATGGATTAGAACTTTAATTAATCCTCTACCTTGATAAACCGACGCGGACATTCAGCTGACCATTCTGTGACTAATTCACCAGAGAAAGGCGGGGGATTGCCCGAAGATTAGCATTTACTTTACAAACAATTAACCCGTCTTAACCCTTACGTGATAAAGATATTATGATACCCTGTATTACCAACAACCCTAGGTCATTGTCAGGTTGGTGGAATCCGATGAATCTAAAGTTAAAGTCAAAGTCATTTAAAAAAGAAATGATATTTCCTATTTCTGCAGGTCAAGTGTTACTTAGAGGTTACGGCGAGATTAGGTATTTTTTTTAAGAATAAGAAATTGTATAATTGATTTAGTAAATCTCTCTCTCCCTCTCCCCTCCCTCTCCCCCCGTCTCTCTCTCTCTCTCACGGTGAATGTATCATTTGGTCTTGACAACGTGAATAGAATAAACAATTTAAAGAAAATGGAGCTGCTACAGGAATCAACCTTGCGACCTATAAGGTTGCTGCTTCAACGTAGCGTTGCTTTTACCATTCGGCTAAAAAGCTGCCCAAATTATACACATACATATATATATATATATATATACATATACATACATACATATATATATATATATATATATAGAGAGAGAGAGAGAGAGAGAGAGAAGGGGGGCAACGCTACTTTGAAGCGGCTACTCTATCGGTCAGCGGTTTGAAGAAGAAAAATCTAAAAACTATATTTTACATCATTTCAAATCCCATGAAATTAAATGCAACATATCTGCTCAGTCTACTATTGATATATAATTTTTGACTAAAAAGGCACTTTTGATATGAGGAGGAAAAGAGCACAAGCACACCAGGACACTCTCCTGTGCATACATACATACATACATACATACATACATACATACATAGACACACATACATATACACATGTGTGTAGGAAAAACTATGGTGAATTCCTGAACTTTTTTTTACAA
>OY735232.1:29590340-29697840 GCA_963457665.1 Thysanoteuthis rhombus
GCCCTATTTGGGCTTCTTCAAGTGAATATTTCAAGCAAGCTCTACTGTAAATCAACTTAATATTTAATACCAAATGTATCAAGTACTCTGTGGAATAAACCCATCACAAATCAGATATTGTATTATACGATATGTTATACTGTATTCCTTTGTATTGAATATATATATATATATATATATATATATATATATATATATATATATATATATATATATATAGCTTTGTCTCTCTATTTATCTCTCCATCTTTGTCTCTATCTCTCTCCCTCGCTATCTCTCTCTCTTTCTCTCTCTCTTTATGTATCCGTATATTACCCCCTCTCCCTCTCTTCATATGCACCAGACATCGTCGTTCTCCTTGCAAGATCTCCATATTATGCAATTCTATCTACTCGAGAATAGAACAAATAAATGATTATTCCACTTTGAATGTTTTCTCTGGTCATATAACACCATTAAAATCAATTCTACTGGAAACACTTGATTCAATGATGCCGCTTTCTTTCAATAAAGATCAACAATTATTATTATTACAGATGTCCTACTCACAACAAATGAGAGATCATAGATTTGAACTATGTATCGATTCAATCATACCTTATTTGAAAATCATCACCATCATAAAGTTGTGGATTATATCTAATGATAACTGAGACAATGTGGAAAGCAAGTTCCCAATCTCTGACAGCCATCTCCTCGCAGATAAGTTAAAACCTAACCACTTTCACCTCTCTTCTGCAGTCGGGTTTCTTGTACTTTTATTTAATTGTCTTTTTCCCGGAGAAGGATGCTTGCTCCGTCAGGTGGAACAGGTCACAGAAATAAGAAATGGAACTTATTTTGAATTGATCATAGTTTCAGCATAGTCTCTATTATCATAATGTCGAATATATCCTATCCAATCAAACAACTTCACATTTAATGGAAATATCTCTGGGGGTGGTAGTGAATCGACATATATATATATATATATATATATATATATATATATATATATATATATATATATAGAGAGAGAGAGAGAGAGAGAGAGAGAGAGAGAGAGAGAGAGGGGGGAGACAAGACAGCTGCAGGGCCAAATCCGTTTGAATTTTTATTCCGACTGAAGATGAATACTGCAAGTTCTGGATTGTATATATTATAGAAGAAATATCAAGAAAATATTTTTTCGTATAAATATATACATTAGAATGACATGAGCCATTATATTATGATGCATTTTCATTACCCTCTGTGACTCGTCAATTAGCTCAATCAGTGAAACAGCCTACGGACAATCAGTAGGTCGTGAGTTCAAATCACGGTAGGAGAAGATGCATTTTGTCATATAAATTCCATCCTGGATAATTTTCTCATGCATTGTTTACAACACGTTTTTATTGTAGAACGAGTAATCTCAAGCCATCGATAACAAGAAGAGAGGAAAATTTAAAAGACTTAATTTAATAAATTAATCAAGAAAAAATGAAGGGAAGACAGAAGGAGATACACGACGGCTGTTGTCGAATCGACTCTTGAAAGAGATCGGGGCTTCAAAGCTATGAACAAAGGCCTCAATTCAGGACGAAAGCAAATAACCAGCATACTCGAGGAAAATGGAAACCTAACAACAGACAGAGACAGGATTGTTGAACGTGCCAAAGAATTCTACCAAAAACTTTATTCGTCCAAACAAGAACTATAAAACAATGAGCAGGATATGCAAGACGTGAGCAATCAACTCGAGGATTTCCCAGAAGTAACCCGGAGGGAAGTGAAACAAGCCATTAAACTGACGAAGAAAGGAACGGCCCCAGGACCAGACAACATCACCATCGACCTACTCCGAAAAGTGGGTAACATCATCACCAGGAAACTGGCCGTCCTCTTCAACTTGTGTCTAAAACACAGTAAAGTCCCAGACGATTGGAACACTGCTATCATAATGCTTTTATATAAAAAAGAAACCCGAAAGATCTCAACAACTACAGGCCTATAAGCCTACTCAACTGTGTATACAAACTTTTCACAAAGATCATCACCAACCGAATCACGAAAACACTCGATGAAAACCAGCCACGTGAACAAACTGGCTTTAGAAGAAGCTACTCGACCATAGACCACCTGCATTCGATGAATCAACTGAAAGAAAAAGCAGCAGAATATAAACTACCACTCGCCGTATATGTAATCACAGCAGCTCCTTTATCAGGTTACATAAAGACTCGGACCCCTTTTAGCTCTAGAAAGGAGTAAGATAAGGTGATACCAGCTCACTTAAACTCTTCACAGCCTGCCTCGAGATGATCATCAGAAGACTAGACTGGGAGAGTAAAGGAATTAAAATAGACGGCGAGTATCTGAGCAACCTCAGATTTGCAGACGACATAGCCCTTTTCGCAGAGAACCTACACGACCTCCAACTAATGATCGATGAACTAAATGAAGAGAGCAAGAAAGTCGGCCTACACTAGATCTTCAGCAAGAACCACATCGGAGATAAAGACACTAAGATCAAAATCGAGGACACAGAACTGGAGAAAGTAGATCACTACATCTACCTAGAACAAGGAATCTCCATGAGACCCTCAAAAGAAGAAGAAATCAAGCGAAGAATCACACTAGGATGGCAAGCCTTTGGCAGAGAAAGCTCAACCTTCAAAAATAAGATCCAATTAATCCTAAAAAGAAGGGTGTATAACCAATGCATCCTCCCAATAGTCACTTACGGAGCTGAAACATGGAACCTAACCAAGAGACAGATCCGTAAATTGAGAACCATGTAGCGTGCATGTGAAAGAATTATGCTGGGCCTCATATGGAGAGACCACAAGACAGCGCAGTACATCTGAGAAAAGACGAAAGTCAGGGACATTATAGAATCCATTATAAATCTCAAATGGCGGTGCGCTGGCCATGTTGCAAGAATGGCGGACAACTGATGGACATCACGACTCATGACATGGATCCCCTGAAATCACATGCGCAACTGAGGCCGGCAGAATATTAGATGGAGAGACGAACTAGACAAGTTCAGAAAGTACTGGCTCCTCGACGCCCATGATAGAGAAGTGTGGCAAATCCCAGGGAAGGTCTATGTCTAATGACGGACGTAAAAAGACTGATGATGATGATGATGATATATATACTTTGCCCCCAGTCTGGACTGAATATGCTACAGAACTGTATAATCACGATTACAAGTAAAAAAGCGTATTTTACATAAACAAGAACCATAAGTTCAACAATGCATTCACCTTCCTCACGTCCATTTCCAATTTCAAAGGGATTCTAAACGAAGTAGTTGTAGCATTAGTTGTTGTAGTTGAGGTAGTAGCAGAGGGAAAGATGGGGAGGAGGAATGTGACGATGGTTCAACCAAATTCTGGATATTGAAAAAAAAAAAATAATTAGTAAGCTTAAATTATAGTAAGGTTACAATTTTGATCAATGATTTGTTCAGGGGTCTTAGTGTATGTCGATTTTCTCTGATGAGTAGATGTTAAATGAGCATATAGAACATTTTTAGCTATAAAGTTAATTGAAATTGAAAGTTTAGCCGATTTGGGCTATTTTTGTCGACAGTTTAGTTTTTGATAACAAGCAATACTTGGCAAAAATGTAAAAATACTTGATACGTCGTTTTTTAATGTCATCACACTTCTTACGACATAATAGCAGCTGGTAACTAAAACACGAAATCCTCTCCTTTTTTCTATTGCTGAACATATTTGGGACCGCCCTACCGAAAAACGCCATGTAAAGATGTGTGGACACATCTGAAATTGATTAATTGAAATAAGCAGTGCTTGGTGCCACTTTTCCATGATTAAAACTGAAGACAAAATTGGTCCCTAAGAGGTATCTTTTTTGATTCTCCTTGCTCTCCTTGCTCTCCTAAAATGCACAGTTGTACTAATCTGTGCGAACTTTGAACAAAAATACACTGTAAACCAGACCATTTTCTTCTTATTCTCTGTTGTCCAACTCCTAGATTTAACTTCATTATCATGATTTCATCAGACATTGGAATCTAAGACTTTTGAATTTGAGACATAAATAAAAGAAAGAGGAGAAAAGAAAGAGTGATGCCACGATGTCATGTTATGTCTTATCGCGTTTGCATGTTCTCTGTATTTTTTTGTTAACTCTGAATTTCTATTATGAAAAATATTGTCAAACTCTTACTATTGAGTTTAGTCTTTAACTTCGATTGCCACAACAGGGACAATGACCTCAGCAAAAATGTGACGTCATGACGGCTCGAATAAGAGTTGCGCACGCAAAAACAAATGACGAACTCACTCTCTCAAAGAGGATCGACGCTTTTTATAATAGGAACTACTAACAAAGTAGTTGAAATGTGATACGTAGTTCTGAGAGAATATAGTATGGAGAATTGATTTCTGTTATGTTTACCTTCTAGATTCTAATGAACCAAGGGGACTTGACCTTAGCATAGCCAACATTGTTAATGTTTGTCTTTGTTTTTGTAACCAGAGTATCCCTAAATGTTCGGAAACATTCTTCGCGAAGATTTTTCGATTGGTTTATTACTTAATTTTTTGGGAAACTGTCTATTACATAAATCTACAATGCTGACATTTAAAGGGTTCAATTCAATCTATTATATTAAAAAGAAGCGTTAGTATAAAGTTTCAGTTCACACGCCAACCAATTCAGTTTAATTCAGACGGAAAATATAGGTGTATAAATTGTACGTTTGGTATCTAACAGGAAAAACCACAAAAATGAAATTCGTGCTCTTCACTTGAAATATCAGATCCAACCTAATAAGCCTTTCCTATTTTGTTTTTCAAATAAACCTAATAGACGCTCCCTTATAATCAGATGATTTCATAGGGTTCCTGGTTGTGAATATATTGTTCATGAGAGATTAACAAATATATAGATACCGTCCAATGTTCAATGTTCTGTGCCTATCTCCCTCTTAGAGTTTTTCTTCTCATTTTTGCAGCTAAAAAAGAACAAAATTCAGGGGGTTGAAAATATGTAAAATTCACATTCCCCTAACTTGATTTGGACTGAAAATCAACCAATTGCCAGGAAGCTGTCCTGCTAACTGAATTGACAGGTCTTAGATATCAATGAAAATATATCGTACAGTTGCGCATAGGTTTATTTAATTCAAATAGATATTTCAATACATTTACACACACACAAACACACACACACACACACACACACACACACACACACACACATATATATATATATATATATATATATATATATATATATATATGACAATTTATTTATAAGGATTAATAAACCTTACCTCCAAACAACTCACTCCCGAGTCTGTCTCACTCTGTACGGTACACATTACATATATATATATATATATATATATATATATATATATATATATATATATATATATATATATATATATATTGTGTGATCCATAACTCGGCAAGGTAGACCACTACATCTATCAAGGACAAAAGAGGTGGAAATCAAGCGAAGAATTACTCTAGGATGGCAAACTTTCGGCAGAGCAAGCTCAACTTTAAAATACCAAACGATCCCAATAATCTTAAAAAGGAGAGTATATAACCAATGTATTCTCCCGATAGTCACTTATGGAGCTGAAACATGGAACTTAAACAAGAGACAGGCCTGCAAACTGAGAAGTATGCAACATGTGCATGAGAGATTCATGCTCAACCCCACATGGAGAGATCACAAGACAGCACAGTATATCAGGGAGAAAATGGGAGTCAGAAACATCATAGAAACTATCAAAAAACTCAAATGGCAATGGACAGGCCATGTTGCAAGAATGAAAGACAACTGATGGACATTACGACTTACAACATGGATCCCCAGGGATCACATGAGAAACCGAGGCCGACAGAACACGAGATGGAGAGATTAATTTGACAAATTCAGAAAATACTGGCTCTGTGATCTCCCCATGATAGAGAATCGTGGCGAATCCTGGGGAAGGTCTATGTCCAACGACGGACGTTAAAAGATTAATGATAATGATGATGTATATGTATTTATAATTTTTTTATCTATCTTATATAATTAACAAACATCGCAGTAATCATCTTCAGTCAGAATAGGAATTGAAGTGGAGTTTAATCCTGCAGCAGCCAGTCGTCTTTTCCTTTGTGTTTGTAACAGGAATATCCTAAACTTTACCAGTAAATTCCTCACGGAATTTTTCATATACAGGGTTTTTCAAAACCGAACAGTAATGCCCATGTTATAAGGAGAATAACTAATTAATTTAACGTTGAGCACGCCAGTACGACAGAATTTATTCATAAGGTTGAAGACTAATCAATCAAACGAGTGATCTACAATTGAAATAGAAAAAAAAATGCTTAATTTAATTAATTAGCATTAGTCATCAATTTTGATTTCGATTTTTTTTCAATTCACGTTCCGAATAATTAGCAATAGTCTTTAATTTTACTAATAATTTTAGCCTACTGGCATGCTAAACATTACATTGATCAGGTCAATAGAAACTGTTACGTGACCAACATCTTTTGTCAGGGATGATCAATTGAAAAATGAAAAAGAAGCGGTCAATGAATGAGTTACTTCTCTAGGCTGTTGCTGGGCAGTGATCACGAAAATTTTTTCTAAAACAAGCACGAATTCCGATACAAAGTGGGGACCAATGTAGCACAAATTTACACAGCACATTGAGCCTTCCACTAAAACGCAATTTAGGGGTGATTTTCGGAAATGAAAACGTTTTAGTGAACATTAGGAGTAAATGTTGAAAATTTCATCACTCTAGCTCTTTTGGTACGACCTGGTACGCACGCTACATGCATGCATACATAAATAGTCAGCCAGACTTATCAAGAGTCTCTCTATTAGTTGCATCTCAATGATATTAGTGTTGAGACAAATCAGGCATTACTTTTGGGACGAATCGGGCGTTACTTTTAGGACACCCAGTAGGTTTATTGGTTTGAAGAATTCTTATCCAATCCAATTCATGGTTTCTGTTGCAATGGTACTTCTATCTTTTTTTTTCCAGGCGTAGATTGCTATCCCAACGCCAAAATGGACAACCTTACAGGGCTAAAAAGCTCCAAGTACTCAACTATTTACCAATATCTGGATGAGAATGTGGATCCGTGCTTTTTCCAAAAACATTCGCGGAAAGTGAACTGTCCCAGCCAGGGTTGGAACCCCTTTCGCCGATTCCATTCTGCACATCGTTATTCCACTGGAGGCTTACTATCAAATATACCTTCACTTCCAATATCAGAACATCTTGAACCAATAAACTACTCTGTTTAAGGTTTTACATGATTTGACGTGTTTTTTTTAATTAACATTAACTTACGTTCGTTTTTACAGCGATACTTAAAAACCGTACTAAATCAAAACCCAGACGAATCAGAACCGCACTATTTAAGATATTCCTGTTTACGTAAATATATGTATTTAATTACAGAGATTATCTCAGTGTAGCACAAGGCTACCAGGAGGGGGATAGTGAAGTTTGCAATGCTTCGACATTCTAAATGAGGAGAAAACCTTTCCATGGAAATCAGCATTCGGAATTCTTGTGTTTGGCTGGACTCAAACATCGAACAATGATCCCGGTATGTTTCTTTCTATCTCAAGCTATTCATATCTATCTATCTATCTATCTATCTATTTATCTATCTATCTATTTCAGTCTGTTCATATCAATCTATCTATCTATATCTATATCTATATCTATCTATCTATCTATCTATCTATCTATCTATTTATCTATCTATCTATCTATCTATATATATATATATATATATATATATATATATATATATATATATATATATATATATATATATATATATATATATTTCAGTCTGTTCATATCTATCTATCTATCTATCTATCTATCTATCTATCTATCTATCTCAGTCAGTTCAAATCTATCTATCTATCTATCTATCTATCTATCAATCTATTTCGGTCTGCTCATATTTGTCTATCTATCTACCTACCTATCTATTTCAGTCTGTTCATATCGATCTATCTATCTATCTATCTATCTATCTATCTATCTATCTATTCGTATCTGTCTATCTATCTGTGTGTTACAACCCCAAATATTCTAGGAATTTGAACAGATTGATCGATCCGTTCACCTGTAAAGTTAACAAGCGTCTACCTGTCTCGCCAGATATTTTACACATCTCTCGGAATCACTCCACCAGAAATAATGCACCGCATTTTTCGCCCATTTTTCTTTCTTTGAGAAAGCCATTTCACATCATTAGATCCCCAAATCTTTGGGTAACAAATCATAGTTGAAGAAGGGTGGGTAATGTTTGATCAACAATGCTGCTAGCCATGTTAATATAACACTTTTCTTTTCAAATCCCCGGAACGGTTACATGGTTAACAACTGAAGATTCCAAAGATGAGAATTCACGCATAGGTGTTTAAATCTGTGTAACTTTCTAGAATATATATATATATATATATATATATATATATATATATATATATATATATATATATATGTGTGTGTGTGTGTGTATATGTATATATATATATGTGTTTGTGTGTGTGCGTGTGTGTGTGTGTGTAGGTAGGTATTGGTATATCAATATCAAGTCTGGTTGTATCAATAATTCTGCAGTCTGATTATGAAAAAAAGCATTCATATTACGCAAATATTTATTTTCGGCATTTATGATTTACGGAGAAGTGTTGGGTTAAGTGAACTAACAACAGAGAAGTTTACGCTGAAAATAAATATTTGCTTTGTAAAATGAATGTTTTCTATCATTATATTACGAGTTCATTGACATATATATATATATATATATATATATATATATATATATATATATATACATATATATATATACATACGTATATGTATGTGTGTGTGTGTGCGTGTGTGAAAGCGTATGAGTGCCTGTGTCAAATCTGATACTATCAGAGTGTCTAGAATCTTAAAGGTACAAACAGCCTGATTCAACGGTACTGTAAAACTCTACGGCTAGCTCCGGCATCTACCAAGTACGAAATGTTCACCACAGTCAGCAGACTCCCACATCAAACGTACGAGCTGGGGACTGTGCTCCTATTCGAGTCTCCTCAGTGGACCATAGGGTACAACATCCTGGTTTGAAGGGTTGCGTCAGTCATGGACAAATCGCACTTCAACTTAAAACTTTATGGCTGGGTCTGGAGGGTTATTTCGCACACAGGCCCTATGGACTATTGCAATGGAAAACTGTTCCTAAAATATATATATATATATATATATATATATATAAGAATTTCGATGACATATACCCGGTGAATATCAACAATTCATGTCTCTCGCACTCATCAGCAACCAGCAATAAGTTGTTCCACGAAATGTTAAAGTTCACCGGGTATATGTCATAAAAAATTATTTTTTCTTTGGTATGATAATAGCTCTATTTACTGTGTTAAATATAGAAAACTGTAATTAAAAATCTATCGAGGAGAAAAGCTGTTTTTAGTCATTTCCTGTTTGTATTTTACAAATTGAGAATACAAACATATATATATATATATATATATATATATATATATATATATATGTATGTATGAGACAAGATATTACTGAGAACCTGATACGTGTTTGTATGAATTTTTTAATTAACTACTCTAATCATCATTAATTTTTCTTATCTCGTTTTTATTTCAATTCGTGTAAAGTCAAATAAACACGAAATGGAGTGTTTCTTTCAGATTTATTTCAATATAAGAATGAATAGGATTGGCATGTACGATCGGGTCAGATATTTTGAGGTAATGGTACGAATTTTGTAATCGTGTTTTTTTTTGTATACTAAGGGCATAATTGTCACACGTGTATTTTCCGTCTGATTAAGATTGAATGGATCGACATTTTAACTTGAAATACATCATTTAATCGACTGTTTGAACCCTTTAGATATCAGAAATCAAGATATAGTTAACAGTCAGCCTCCAATAAAATAATGATGCGGAGAATGATATCGGTGTGTTGAGTTCTAACTCTGACAGGGACAGTTTGAGTTCATTTCGTTCTCATGTTTTTGGAAAAGGCGTGAATCCACTTTCCTCCTTCCTCCTAGCTATTGTTAAATAGCTGGGCAGTTGGAGCTCTTTAGCCCTATATGCTAGTCTATTTTGGGCGTTGGGATTGTATCTCGTGTCTCTAAAACCAATTATAGCTAGAATGGGTTTGATCTGAATACTGCGAACCAATAAACCGCACTGTTCAATATGAAATTTTTGGACGAATTATTAGCAGTATTCAGGTTTTACCTGCATATGAATACAAATGTGTGTTCGTGCAAGTTCTTTACTCTCACCTCGACGAGTACATTCATTTGAGTGACTTAGGAGACAAAATGCTACTGTCCAATAGTATTTCGGACAATCGAAGTAATCTTTCGTGTCTTTTATTTTTCTTTATCTTTCCAACAATTTCTCGGCCGATAGTTTCTGCAGTCTTCTTCAGAGGGTACTTTTTTCTGTCGTGCCAATTAGGAAACTGTCCCAAACTGGTGGGGCGGAGGACTAATCTTCCGTCAGGGAGGAGGAAATCAAATGATAGACAGAGAACGCCAATTTGCTTAACGAAGAAATGAGTTGAAAACATCTGCAACCTACGTCACAAGCGTTGCCGTTAAAAGAGAAATAAACACTAGCTAGAAGAATGAGTTAAATTGTCTGAGTATCTCTTTGAATGTTAATGACTCTTATAGACAATAAATACTACTGCATTTTTTTCGTTTTTTGTTTTGTTTTTGCAGTGAAGTAAACCACTAGGTCAACATACTTCGCCGTAAAATGACTCCTTAGTTATACACTTAACGACGCGAGCCTATTTAATTAGGGAGGCCGAGGGAAAGTTATACGAAATTGATAACATACTTGCGTCTGGGCTATGTACTGGTAGTATGGACGTAATACGATCTAAGCGTGAGTCGGCCATTGTGGGGTTTGGAAAGTGATGCGCTGTAAGACAAATAGATGATGGGCATATATTCCAGCTTTGGAGCTGTTTTTGCTTTATGATTTCCGAAAGAACAAATGCCATCCATTACGTTTCTTTCACGATGTCATTACCTTAACCCAGCAAGATCTCTGTTCTTTTACCTTCTCCTTCTCCAGTCTAGATAACCTGAAACAAAACCTCTACACTGTGTCCTTTTTTTAGCAAGAACGTGATGGGATTTTCTGTCATTCACATTTAGAAATAGAACTCCAATGACGGAAATATCTGTCATTCACAGTTACGAAATTTTAAAGAGTCTCTTATTGGGACATATCTGCGATCGGCCTTAAGTCGGTCAGGCGTAAGTTAACACATGACTGCACTTATCATCATTACATACATCTTCATTAGTTTCTCCTTTTCTCCATAAAATTTTACCCCATATATTCTCTGATATTTCCCAGAAAAGTCCACAATTGATACAAGCCTGCCTGCTGCGGGGTCCAACTCCACTCCATAATCTCTCCCAACTGAAGATGATAACTTCAACTTTTGTATTATATATATATATATATATATATATATATATGTTATAATTAATGTTCCCTTATTCAGGGTTGAGCACTCTTTAAGTGAGGTGACTCGTTCATTACAAACTTATGCAATGCTTTTCCAACTTAGGAATAGGGCAATCTGGTGGATGGGGAATTATGCATGAGTAAATATATCGCTCAAATTAGACTTTACTGACCGTCCAGTTCTGCGTAGGGCAGAGGTAAGATGCCAGTCTCTGGGTCTGAAGCGAAGGTTTCGACCTACCTCATGGTACTAGTTGGGTGTTTATTCGCTGTCCCACTACTGCAAAATGTAGGAAGAATAGGAACCATCCGTCCAAAAATGGCTCCAAGCGACCGTAGAGGCTAAAACAACCTCCGCCACGAAAGCGTCAGGACAACCCCAACCTACTCCTCTAAGTGCAACGGATCTCCCGCAGCCGGGCCGAGTAATAATAATAGAGCCCAAGGACGAGTCCAAAGGCTTCTAATGCACACCACCCACAACACAATCTCCAGCCCATTCGACAGCAAGTGTCAGTACCGCGGTCGCTGCTGTGGAACAGATACTACTCTTTAATCCCGAAGAAAAGGCCAGAAAAAGTGGTGTGATGGGGTATTTATTCGGTGTCCCACTGCAGCGAAATGTGACACAAGGTCGAGCTTAACGTGGGAAGAATAGGGAACCATCTGTCCAAAAATGGCTCCAGCCAACGTGGCTACGGTTTGCTTTGCAACCAAAACAACCTCCATCACGAAAGCGTCCACCAGGGGACCTGCTCCTTTAAGTGCAATAGAGCAGTGCTGCTCCGGGGAAACTGACCCCTGCAGCTGGGCCAAGTAATAATAGAAGAGCCAAAGGACGAGTCCAAAGGCTCCCTGATGTGCTTAGTAGTGGCAGCCTCAGTAAAACCTCATTGGCTGACACACTGCACCAGCGCACTCAGTCTTGACTCCTTCCACAACCCAATCTCCGGCCCATTCGACGGGCAAGTGTCAGTACCGTGGTCTCTACCGTGGAACAGATACTACACTTTATCCCGAAGAAAAGGCCAGAAAAGTGGTGTGATGGGATAATGGATAGTCTATATCCATAGTATATAGTCTATAGCCACACTGAATTGTTGTAATACAACGAAACAGCTGTCTGTGGATGACACAATTATTTAATTGTTATATATATATATATATATATATATATATATATATATATATATATAAAATAAATAGTAGAATGTAAATTCTGCGGCCTGAAGAGCTAGTTTGAGTAGAAACATGCGCTAGTTTGTGTAGCGAATCCACATCCTACTATTTATTTCCAGCTCTACTCTAAAACAACTCAACTTCATGAGTAAAATGTTGTATGTATCGAGCATTCTATGAAATAAATTCATTACATTTCAGAAGTGACTTTATATTATTGATATATTATTATGTTAAGTTATACTGCTAGCCTGATTTGTACCACATATACTGTGTATTGTATATATATATATATATATATATATGATAAATAAAAAAACCCTATAACCTGAATTTTTGTTTGTATGTAAAACTTGCTTGGTTCAGTCGGTAATGTGAGTTGTATAGTATAGATCAGTGGCAGGTTCGATTCCTGTAGCATCCCCATTTTCTTTGATTATTTTTTTTTACGCTGTCTAGTTCGAGTGATACATTAACAGTGTAACGATGGGAGGTTATTTCAAATAAGTTTCTATATGATATAATGCAATTTGTAATTCATTCTGTCGGACCAAATATGTCCATTTCTCAAATGGATAACTGTCGCGTTGAAAGAGACGAATAGATCGAGAGTAAACGAGTTGAGAATTTGTGTTAAAAATAGTTATCTGGCCTCTACATCACTGCTGGCTATTCAACTCAATGGTAAGAGCATCGCTACGTTAAAGTGGCTACTCTATCGGTGGCAGGTTTGATTCCTGCTGCAACCTCATTTTCTTTAATTGTTTATTCTATTCACGTTGTCTAAGTTGATATGTATTGTTATATGTATGAGTGAGTGTGTATACCTAAATGCATATAAAATACACAAAATTATACATATATATAATCATATATATATACCTCTGTGCATGTCAGAGTGTGGATGAGTGTGTATTTGGGCGCTTATATTGATGTGTGTATGCGTATACAGGCTTGTCAGTTACGTTTAACAGTATATCATATATATATATATATATATATATATATATATATATATATATATATATATATATATATATATAATATATATATATATATATCCTTATATATATAAAAAGAGAGACAGTGGGAAGAACTAGATTTGAGAAAGTTTATTTTATGAACTAAGTATGCAAAGATCATAGGCATGTTCGTTGAGCACGCTAGAAAGTTTCCATTTATTCATCTCCAAATTGGGAGATTTTTCCAACCAATTCCACTAAAAAGAATCCAAAAAGCCAAAAAAATAGGAGCGCCTTTTGTGGAGCCTCGACTCACAACTGAATGATGTCATCTCTCCCACAAGATGGAATCGGAAGCATTTTACACCACACTTTTTCTCATTCTAGTCAATATATATTCCTAAAAAAATCAAACAAGAAGATAACAGGCTATGTCTGCTCCACTGTATCAGTATACGACTGCCTTCGCCTACACACCAACATTTAAATATAGTGGAGAATGAACTTCCTATCATTCTTCCTCTATAGCCTCTCAGTTTGTCTCTAACCCCTAACTTCGACCATCTGTCTCTCTCTCTCTCTCTCACCGTATATAACGCCTTATATAAAATAACAAAATACATAAAGACTACCCATAACAATATATGCTATATATAAAGAATCATAGCTTTGTGGGCGTTGGTGTTTGATCAGCACTGTTGGGAAGCCATGATAAAATTAATGTTTTGTTTTCGAGTACCCGAACAGTTCCAGTTTAAAGAACTTGTGATCCCGACAAAAAAATTCCACTTTCATAAGAATAAGATCGAATGCTGTCTAAAAAATTAAAAGAATAACCATCTATTGAATAACAGTTTTAAGTGAATGATTGATTTGCATAACAAAAACGAACTAAACCAATTAACAGGAACAAAACCATTTCTGTTTCCAAGATATTTTAGAATTTTCGTAGTAACACAGTAAGCATAACTGAGATTGAAAATTTTTCAGTAACGTCTTCAGTGCGTAAAGCTGCCAAGTTTATATACATATATGATTATAAATATTGTTATATTATATAGAAACTCTCATTTGAAACAATCTACCGTCATTACACCGTCTATGTATCACTTGGCCTCGACAACATGAATAGAATGTACAAATCATAGACATGCAAGCTATTTTGCTTTTCGTTTTGGGTCAATCACACGATATGTCAAGTTTTTTAACATTTCCAATCGGGCACACATGGTCAACGTTTAGTTCCTCTGCAACCCCCTCCCTTCAAAAATGTCCCTTAATTGGATGTCACCAATCACTGAAGTGAGTCCACATCCTCAAGGCTCACGTCTCTGTTCGAGATCTATGGAACCAATGTTGGGCTGTAAGTTCGTCGGCAGTTCCCTGGCTAAACACTTGGTTGATATTGCGACCAGTTTTACATTCCATTTTGAATTCATACAACAAAAATTGCTCGAATTGGCTTTTTTCCACTTTTGATTTAACAGCCTAAAATAAACCAGAATGAATAGTGAAAAAGAAAGCGTTTAGCTTGAACAAAGAGCGACACCTACACTCCAAAAGGGTACGTTCTATGAACATAGTTAAATTATACTTCATTCCAAGATAGGCATCAAAGTTTAAGATAAAAAAAACAGGCATTATTTTCGCTCCAACCTAATGATATACTCGATTGAGAATCCTTTAATTGCCTATCTGTGTATGCATATGCACACGTGAGTCCCAAAGTGCCGAAAGTGACACTTGAATAGCTTGTGTACTTTCGGGTTTGGGTAAATTCAGACTTTTCAGTTGCAGTGACCTCTCTGTGCTAACCCCACAAACAACCCTCCACCTCTCCTGTACAAAGACAGGTACTCAGTCTAAGCTCGCATCTTGGTATGATATCTTGCACTTCTTATGACACTTTCTCAATTTCTATCTCGCTACAGATCTAATTATCTTTCTAGTTATCAACAGTGCCCCTTCTTTCTCTCCCCCTCTCCCTTTTTTTTAACTATCTATCTCTCTTTACATATTTTTTCTTTCTCACTTCTTTTTTCTTTCAATTAAATTATATTTGTATCTATTTCACCCGTCCTTCTCTCCCTCTCTTCCACTCTTTCTATATCGATAGATTATGGTTTATAAGATATAGTTTTTGGAATATTGAATATAAGAACAGCATAAAGTTAAGAAACTGGAAAATGTTCAATTAAGATATGACTCATTCAAAGCAATAACTTTTTTCCTACGACCTTTTCATCACGATATCATTCTTTTGGTCTAATGGTGATAAATTCTGTAAAAGCATGGATTATGGCTTCCCTATTATTGAATATTTTATTACTGATATGAAATTCAAAAGGCCTGAAAGGATAATATTCTATAGGATGATTGCTTAGTGAATATCGAGGATGCTGTGAGATTTCATATCCCAATTCTCTAAGCTCAACTGAGAAGTCGGGTTCCGGAATTTCCATGGAGTATTTCATGCAGTTAGTGAAGGATTCATTTTGCCAACTTCTTCTGTTTCCTTGAAATGATAGAATATGGCTGTTGTTGAAGTTTTGAAGTCCCCATAAAGTGATCGAACCATTGTTCGTATGTCACTAACCACCGATATCGATAATTTTTCATTATTAAGAATAGGATTGGCCCTGCCCAGAGCTTTATGAGCATCCATATTTCTAGACCCAGGACCTATTGAACAAGCACTGAACGATTCGCACTTTGGTGATGTTCACTATAAACGCTCTGTTTTTGTTAGTAACCGATTAAACAGCATGATGTCTAAATTTGAAATCGTACATTTAAATCTGTCTGACCTCTCGAATGGGCTGCTATTCTGGGCTCAAAACCCCCCAGTATAAACGAATTAAATTACTTTTATCATATTTTTATTTACTCTGAATCTGCAGAAAATGTCTAATCACATTAGTTATCTCTTTACGTTTAGAATTAATCTATGTAGCGTAAAAAAACGACATTTCAAATGTAATAACCAAATAGCAATATACGTACCTCGCATAAATGAATCACCATAGCCCAAGTGTGCACCACAAATGATTATTAAAAATTATCTGAAAAAAATTGATCTTCCATCTAAATGTGTCAAAAAATGTATCCTAAATGACAACTGAAACCCCCAAAGGCACTTTTTTGGAAAGAAAAAACGTCTTTAGATAGTCTCCATAGGTGTACTCTTGCCAATATTCAAGGTTGTGGCCAAAAAAATGTGATATAGGCTGTTCGTACACACACACAGACACTTAGAGAGAGAAGACTCTGTAGCCCACTTGGCTGGACGTATGATTGATATGGTTTGAAGGCTAGAAATAGTGGTTGACAAACTAGCCTGACACACAATAAATTGAATTTAATCCTCAATGTGGGTCTATGGTTGGCTCCTTAAGATATATATATATATATATATATATATATATATATATATATATATATATATAATGAGGCCGAATACAAGATATGGAATCAAATAGTAATTGAGACGAAATGTGATCGTAATTATGGTTCTGTAAATTCTTTTGAAAACTGATTTTTGATCGTTGCTGCTCGCTATGAATATTGGCGGCTCGTGGGAAACCTCCATGCAATGTGTCCTTCATGGCGTGAGAAAGGACCGTATGTATAATCTGATCTTAGCTTTCCAAGATATTCTCTTGGTCGTTGGCAATGCATGGGCGGCCATAGAAGGATTTTGTAGCTGTGTACTGCGCCTGGTATTCCCAAGCAGAAACCCATCCAGGCAATGACCAGGCTCGGCGTTGTTTAACTTCGGTGATTTTACGAGAACCGGTGTATCCTACGTGATTTGGCCATATCAAAAAGTAATTATAAAAACTCAGCAGTGCTTTTTATCAATGCCACCGCCTGCTATTATGTTAATGAAGTATTCGATGCGAAAATTATTCCTGCCACATGTTCATGAATCATTTCGATACAAAAACTATCCTTGTCAATTCTTAATACTACTAATTCGTGAGCGTTTGTCAGGGAATGGCAGTGAGTTTGCTTATGTTAGGGAATTAGTAGTACACATCGGTGGCCTGGAATGGCAGAGAGTGTGTTTATGCTGGTGAATCAATAGTATGAATAAGTGGCAGGAAATGGCAGGGAGTGTGTTCATGTTTGAGAATTAGTTGTGCAAATATGTGACCTGGAATGGTAGGGAGTGTGTTTGTCTTTGTGAATTGGTAGTATAAATAAGTGGCAGGGAATGACAGTGAGAATGATAATTGGCGTTAAAAAATCCGACAATTCTCAAAATCTTCACTCTGAATCCGAGAGACAGGCCAGGTAAAAAAAAGCCCAGTTGTAGAAATGGAGAATAGTGTCATGTGTGCATGCTGACATCTGTTGCAATAGCTGAGGAGACTGATTTATTTTCGTACGACACCCATGAATTGCCTTTGTCATGTGTTGTATCAGATGGCTGAACTGATTTGGAAGAGAAGTCATCCAATGCAACCAAGCATAATGGACAATCTTAACAAACACACAACGATCAAAATAAAAAAGCTGAGGGTTGTAGACCACTACTACTAGACCATTTAATTAGGACAACGAATATCTATTTTTTTTAATCCCCGGGAGAGATCAGGCAATGAATCACCCTACGATGGCAAACTTTCGGTAGAGTCAAAAAACCCATTAGATCAAAAAAAAAAAAAAAAAAAAAAAAAAATGGGGTCTTCAACCAATGGATACTCCTGGTAGTCCCTTATGGAACTGAAACGTGGAATCTAACCAAGAGACTGACTCTCAAACTGAGAACAATCTTATAGGACCTGAGGGCTCCAACTGCTCAGCAATTTACCCATAGCTGAGGAGAGATCAAGATTCATGCCTTTCCCACGGTAATTTGTATACCTCCCCTACTGCCCTCGTGTATCGTAGTTAACTCACTCAAATAGAAATGACCTTGTGTCGTATTTTGCTCTTTTCGTTTGATCCTGTTATTGCACCAGGTGACCTGGGGAGGCGCTCTAAGGGCGGTGAGATGGAGAATCTATAGCTGGTGTTGAAGGGCATCTAAAGTTACTCGATCGTGCACCCGTAGTTCATTATTTTTCCCTTGCTGCATCGCGAGACGGAACGGGCGGACATTCACGAATCGCGTTTGTTATTTACACCATTAAGCCGGAGGATCTTCGGCAACAAACATGACATTTCGATGGCTCCAGTCGAACGGGGGCATTAAGTTCATGAAATTAACTCTGACCCTCCGAGATTCGATCCCAGTTTACATATCTATTACAGACTGTGGACAAAAAATAAGACCGGAACTGTCGGTTTCTTCAGTTTTCAAGCTGATCTGGATGCCCAGTAGACTGGTTGGCTATGTATGGATCCTAGACTGGTTGGCTATGTTTGTATCCTAGACTGGTTGGCTATGTTTGTATCCTAGACTGGTTGGCTACGCATGGATCCTAGGCTGGACCAATTGAGCTAAAGTTTGAGCATTTGCTCCTCAAGTAACCCTCTTTTAAATTAGTTCTTTGCTAGGGCTTCAATATTCAGTATATGTTTTTTCACTAAACTGAACCCTTAGCTTGTATAATATACACGTTTATTTTGGGTTTATTAGAAATCTCCCATGTTTTATAGATTTGTTAAAATTTTGATTTGGTCTCAATCAAACTGAACTAGTCTATTTGATCATGAAACGTCGTTCAGCAAGAAATCTACAAGAAAAGCTAAGTAAATTATTTTTGATACGTTAAAATCTTCCCAATAAACTGCACAAAGCCTTCATCGCGTTGAAGCCACATTTTTACCTTCCTTGAAATGAGAATCATGATATACCGTAGATGTTGTTTTTTACCTCCCGTCGTCAATGTTGAAACTAATATATTTAATATTAGAATCAATATATATATATATATGTATGAATATATATATATATATATATATATGTATGTATGTATGTGTGTGTGTGTGCGTGTGTGTGTGTGAGTGTGTGTGTGAAAGAGAGAGGCAGTTAGTTGTGTGTGCAGATGAAATAGCAAGAATAACAGCAGTATGCATATTATATATATATATATATATATACATATATATATATATATATATATATATATATTTATATATATATGTATGTATGTATGTATGTATATATACATTTCAACAAAATCTTTCTCTACATACATGTTTATGTATAATAGTCTACGTCAAAGTTATGTGCATATATATATATATATATATATATATATATATATATATATATATATATATATATATATTCAATGTTTATAAATAAGTGTTAGATGATATGTTTATTTGCTGAGGTGTTGATGTATTTGTTTTTCAACACAGACGATTATATCATCAAGTGTTACCGTTGAAAAACAAATAGAGCAGATATATTCCATGAATGAACAAAATTAGAAATTAGAGTTAAAGCAGTTGTTTTAGGCCTCTACATTACCCATCGCTATTTAGCTCAATGTGAAATAATTTCACATTATTGAGTATTTAAGAATTTAGTTTCAAAATAATATAAAGCATACATATATATATATATATATATATATATATATATACAAGTGAGCTTTTTTGTTTGTTTGTTCATGCCACTTTTTTGTTAAATTTACCAGGCAATGTGAAGAAAGAGAAAGAAAGTGTGAAATTTGGCGTGGAGGTCAACGGAAATTCTCAAATAGGCCGACCTTTGGGGTCATTCGAGGTCAACAGAAATCAATATCTAACTAATCGGTTCTAAACATAAAGAAAAATTATTTTTTTTGTCAGGACTTTCGTTAATCTTTCTTCTCATGAATGGCGCACGTATTTCTTACAATAAAATCAATTCTTGAACAAACATTGTGGTTCATGGTAGAATATCGCTTCTGGGACAATGTGTCAGTGATAGACCGTATTAGTTTTACAGCTGGCAAGTCCGTGGAGGTTTTCATTTTCTTCCTCTACCCCTTTTTATATTGACAAAGATTCATCATGATCCATCTCATAGTGAAAGGAAGCTCCTTTTACCCCTTCTATTTTCTCATTGACAAAAATTTTACGGTGATTTAGTTCATATTGCAGACAACGTGATGCAAAAATGTGGTGATCCATGGCTCTGTGCTAAATCAAGTAATTTTCCAAGAAACTTTCTTTTGGGTGAGGAGAATGGAGTATTCTGAACTATCATTATTTTGTTAGCACTATTCAGCTTCATCTTAATTTATTCCGTTGATATCGTTAATCGCCACTTAATGCCATATGATCACTACTTCAGCAAGGCCATTAATCTACGACGGTATGCAAACAGCTTATATTGGAAGTAAAGATATATGTCTCTGTGTAAATAATAGTTTTTTCCCATTTGTTGTGTTGGGTCGTGTAAAAAGGAATGAAAAACATATTTTTACGAGGTTGTCTAATTTGAGGTTATGTTCTCCCCGGTCAATGTCGGGTATCCCAGCTAGTGTATATATATATATATATATATATATATATATATATATGCATTCTTTATATTGAGAGAGACACACACATCTGTACAAAGATATAGATATAAGTATAGATGACGAGAACATCGTGTTGCCATTATTTGCTTTGCCAATTCTATGTTTACTCTGATCGTCAACATCCGGTTCTTTTATTTGAAGTGAGTAGCTTTCATCTATGAAAAGGTCTACACCTGCACTCAATGAAGAACAACTGGCCTCTTTTTGCCTACTTCCAACATCTCTTTCATTCGTTCTTCCCCCCTATCTCTCTCTCTTGCATACGCTCACAGATATTCTTTCTTTCCTCATCTCTCTCTCTCTCTCTCTCTCTCTCTCTCTCTCTCTCTCTCTCTCTCTCTCTCTCTCATCTATTTGTTATATGCAACATTAACTATCTTTGAGGTTGCTTTTTTTCTTTCTCTGTCTCTCCCTCTCGAATTTTTACCTTTTTTAATTTAACCTAATTTTCCCATCTTTCTCTCTGACTGGAATTATTTCTTAAACACTATCTCTCTCCCTCTGTCTCTGTCTCTCCGTCTCTGTCTCTCTTTACGCCTTTCATTCTCCCTTCCTTTTTTTTGTCTAGGTTCTCTTTCACATTTTCTTCCCCTCCCCTCTCTTGACATTGCTCTGTTACAATGTCACTTATTCTTTTCTCTGTCTTTCTCTTTTTCTTGTTTCTTTCTTTCTCTCATTCTCCTTTTTTTCTGTCAAGATTTATCTTTCTTTTTGCTCTCCTATTTCATTTTGAATATTTTTTCCCCCTCTCCGTCCCGTAGCCGCTTTTTGTCATAATTCATTGTTTTCTTCATTTTTCATTCTCCTTTTCTCATTTGTTCTTTCTTCCTTTCATTTTGTCTTTCGTTTTTTCTTCCTTTCAATCTCCTTTCTTTTTTCTTTCAATATTTGTTTCTCTCTTTCTTTTTTCTTTCTTTCTTTTTCTTTCTTTCTTTTCCTTTGGCTCGCTCTTTCTTACTTGCCTTCTTTTTTTCTGCCCTTTCATTCGTTATTTCTTCTTTGTTTCTCTTTTTCTATTTTTCATCCTTTCTTTCTCTCTTTTTTTATTTCTTTCCTTCATTTTTGAAAATCTTACAGTATAATCAAGGGACAGAAATAGACGTTTATGACACCTCCAGTCCTATTTTGTATCCATGAACAATCGTCTGCCTAACCTTGATTTTTATTTCAAACGTTTTCAAATGCCGACCGTTCATTTTTCCAAAGTTTCAGGTTTCCATAATGTCTATCAAATTAACCGTACACACACACACACACACACACACACACACACACACACACACACATACATGTATATATATATATGTATATATATATATATATGTGTGTGTGTGGTGTGTGTGTGTATGTGTGTGTGTGTGTGGAGAGAGAGAGAGGGGCGGGCTGGGAGGAGAAATAGGTCAGATTTATCTGACATAATGGTGAATTTAATAGACCATACGGAAATACGAGAATTGGAGGAAATAGATTGTGTTTATTCCCGTTGCATATTTTCAGAAACTGTTTTGTCCCGTTGTCAAACGTCAAATGCGAGAAAAGAATGCGAATAACGAGGTTTGCACACTTACATACGCTGCGTACACGCATACATTTCCCCAATAACAGTCAGTAGATTCAACTACGTGTACATGCACAAAAATCTTCACATTTTCACTTCTAACACACAAATGATTTGAACTTTGACACTAATACATTTTCTCCTTTTTCACCGGTAAAAATAAGTATTTCATGTATAGCAATAAGGACTTTGCATCATCTCCCCACCCCCTTTTTGAACCATGTTAGATGCAAAAATGTATCATTTTTACCATTTTGTCGGAGAAAACTAATCCATTTCCGCACTTTATATAAATATACATATTAAGAGTTTAAAATGGTAAAGCTTTTCAGACTATATATATATATGTTTAGCATTTAAAACTAAAGCTTCTAGACAATATATATATATGTGTGTGTGTGTGTGTATTATATATGAATATATAGAAAGAGAAAGTGGGAAAGGCTGACATAACGGTGAATTTATTAGACAATATGGAAACACAATAATTGGGATAAAAAGATTATATTTATTTGCCGATGTTTTGAGAGACTGATTTTTCCCTTTGTCAAACGTCAGATGGGGAAAATGATACAATTTGAAGAGAAAGGGGAAACGAGAGGAAGAGAAATCAGTCTCTGGAAACACGTAACAGAAATGTATACAATCCATTTCCTCCAATTCTCATATTTCCATATTGTCAATTAATTTCATCACACACACATATATATATTCCTCAAATCACAAACATGTAAACAGCATCCATTTTTCCTCTCTGAAAAAGATGGCTGGTCACCATTTAAATGCATTGAAACATGCCCACATAATAATAAAAGGTTGAGACGTAGCAAATGCCTTTCTTCAAAATTATTGTTCTTCACCTTCGGGTTCTTTTTCAAATACATTCAGTCGGATCACCTCACATCCGCACACACACACACATACACACACACTCACACACACATATCTATATATATATATATATATATATATATATATATATATATATGTATACATGATTAGTATTTGAATAATAATATTCGACAGGTTGGTATTAAGGACGATGTGGAAAGAAACACAAATTGTTTGAAAATTCAACAATTTATCGACGTGTTTCTCTGGTCACATTTTCCTCAGAGTGAGACGATTACACAAAATGCAGCTGAGTTCGAAGCTTGAAATTAGTTCTTTTTCTCCTTTCCGTTGACGTCATCGTCACGGAATAAACGTTAAATCATACCCAAACGACTTTTTTTCCAAACATATTCAAAATTTTCCAAATATATATATTTGGTTTCGTCTAGACACTTATAAATAGCTGACTCTGTTGGAGGTAAATTACTTTTATCTGTGAGAATCAGATGATGATTTACGAGTAGAGTCAAGCTGGGGTTAGTAATCATTTTGCATTTTGTGTCAAATTCTTCGCTTGAATATCTCGTTTGACTATTAACTTGAAAAAAAATGTTTCTAATTTTTATTAGTATTCGGACCGATGACGTCAGAGTAGATTTGCATTGGTCAAAGGTTGAAAACGACGATAACGGATTTAATCGTCCCACTGTCCAAACACTCGACGAGGGTGAAGGGAGATACACAAGCACATGAGTACCATCCGTCTTACTACCCACTGATCCCACATTGGTCGATGACTAGGTCCATTTTGATACGTTTTGTATCCATATGCTATACAATATGACAATGGCCTGAATAAAATAACGAACTCCTTATATCAACACTACCCTAAAACAAAATGCCGAGCTAAGTATAAGAATTATAGCTTATGGGGTTGTAGTGGTTCATCAGCACTGGTCGGGGCCATGATAAAATAACTGTTTTGTTTTCAAATCCCCAAAACACTTCCATGGTGAACAACTGATGATCCTTTCACTTATGTTCACCAGAAGATCTAATTCTGCGTGAAAAAATAAATCCCTTTGAAGAATAGTTATTGGGGAATAATCGATTAACAGTTATTAGGGGATTATTGTTTAACAGTTATCAGGGAATTATCGATTGACAGCTATTAAGGAATAATTAACGGTTTGGGAATAATTGATTAACAGTTATAAGGGAATAATTAATTAACAGCTGTTAAGGAATAATTGATTAACAGTTATCAGTGAATAATTGATTACCAGTTATTAGGGAACGATTGATTTACTGGTATTAGGAAATAATTGATTGATAGTTGTCAGTGAATGATTGATTTGCAGAAGATAAATAAAATGAACAAGTAGAAACAAAAAATCCTGTATGTAAGATGTTTGGTTAAAATTCATACATATTAAGACCTGATCAAGACTAAAAAGATTCCCATACATTCTAAAGTATTTTTTTCTTTCTAAAATGTTTTTTTCCACTGCAACATCTTTAGTGCGTTAAGTTACAAGGTCTTCCGGTCTACCTGCATATATGTATGTACATTTATATTGTACGTCTACATTCCTCTATCTATTATACACAGAGTTTTGACCACGAAGCCCAAATCAGAATATTTTCTCCAAGGAGTCCTTTGTTTGTTTGTAAAATCACTGAGGCATGAAACTTCCTTCTGTTTTCCTTTGTTATTTTTCTTGCGTGTGATTTTTTTCCCTTTCTTTTCCTTCCTTTCTAACCTTTACCGCTTCCTCGCGCTTTTTTTCCTGATTCATAATTACAACACGAATAAAAACGATTCTAATGAATTAACGCACTTTCTCCAAATTGTAACATGAAAATCCCTATTTCTTTTCCGTTCTGGTCTGTCCCTTCTACGGCTTTCTTCTGATCAAATATTTCAAAGACATAAAAAAAATCAGCAGCAAGGATTCTAAAACGAAATAACATGTCTGAAAACGTTTGTAAAATACTCAATACCAACGGTGAATAAACATCGATATTAAAATCAAACAAACTCTAAATATCTACTCATCACATTATCTCGCGACCTATACCCGTCCATCCACCCGTTTATCCGCCTGTCTGTCTCTATAATACCCCGAACTATCGTGCCATGTTTAATCTCAAAAAGCCTCAACACAGGATTCTTATTGTTCAGCCAGAGGAACCAGACTGCGACATCTGCCCTTGTTTAAATTGGACATCGGAGTTTGTCTTCTTTATATTTTATTTCTCTCACTTTATTTCCAATTTTTTTTTCATTCATAATAACATTCCCCGTCTGCACATATGTCTACTTCTAAGAACACCAGCGCATAAATCGGCCAGAACAGAGACTGGTACTCATACATATGTAAATGAGACAAGTGGGGCTGACTGTTTAATGTTCTCTACACGATTTTGTTACGAGGAGGCACTATTTATATCCACTAGGTTTAACTCTTACGTTGCATTATATATATATATATATATATATATATATATATATATATATATATATATATATATATATGAACAACTGTCTGTGGATGACACAACATATATATATATATATATATATATATATATTGTGTCATCCACAGACAGCTGTTTCGTTGTATTACAACTCTTCGGTGTGGCTATAGACAATCCACTACCACGAGGTAAGATCAAAACCTTAGCTTCAGACCCGGAGGCTGGTATCCTCCCTCTACTCCACGGAGCTGGACGGTCTATGAGGTTGAATTTAAGAGATATATTTGTTTATCGTATATATTCCTCATCCACCAGAGTGCTCCATTCCATGTTGGAAGAGCATGGCATAAGCTACCAATGAACGAGTTACCTCACTTACAGAGTGCTCAACCCTGAATAAGGGAGCGTTAATGTGTTTGTGTGTCTGTGTGTGTGTGTGCGTGTAAGTGTGTGTGTTCCAATATAATATATCGCAATTTGTAATCATTCTGCCAGATCATATATCCATTTCTTAATATATAACTGTCGCGTTGAAAGAAACAAACAGAATAGATATAAAACGTGAATAAGCAAAAATGGGAATTAGGAGTAGAAACAGTTATTTTGGCCTTTGCATTGCCGGCGCTTGTTAGGTCAATGGTGGGAGCAATGCTACTTTAGAACACCTGCCCTATCGGTCGCAGGTTCGATTCCTGCATCATCCACATTTCCTTTAATTGTTTATTTTATTTTCATTATCAAGGCTGAGTGATAGATTAACCGTATAATTGCGGAAGATAATTTCAAATAAAAGTTTCAATGTAATATAGCGCAATTTATAATGATTCTATCGAATCATACATCAATTTCTTGATACACACACATACACACACACATATATATATATATATATATATATATAGATAGAGAGAGAGAGAGAGAGAGAGAGAGAGAGAGAGAGAGAGGGGGGGGATAGACGGCTTTACAGTTTCAAATACTGAACATTTGAAAAAAGATTTTCCAAAATCTTTTTGTGTCAATTCAGTCACTTATTTCCCAACATCTGTTGATGTAATTCATGTAATTTTATTCACGATTTACGTATATTCTGTTTTTATGGTACGATGTTTAAATCTCCTCTTGTTGGGATCATCAGTTGTTTACCATGTAAATATTCTGTGTGATAACGGAAGACCGTTTCAAATAAGAGTTTCACTATATCATAACGCAATTCATTACTTCTTCTTCTTCTTCTTCTTCTCATTATTATTATCATCATTTGCAATTTTACACCAGTTGCCTGGTGGTTACTGCTGAAGGCTGAGTGACAATAAGTCTCCACAGGTCTTCGGCCCACATCTCTTTTCTCCCTCGCCTATCACGCCAGTGCTGTGGTTCTCATCTCCGCTTCCATTTTCCCTCCTCTGCTAGGCCACTGCTAACATTTAGTGTCAAAGACATTATTATCATTATTATTATTATCATCATTATTATCATTATTGATATATGATGCTGGAGGATGATAATGAATGCATTGTATTATATGAAACTCTTTTGAAATGACGTCCCATTATTATTTTGATCTGGGAATAATAACAGTTGAAGTCCTACTGCTCCTCCAACCGCTCGTACTATGGACAAGGATTGTCCAAAATAGGAGCAGACGAAGTAGGAGCTCCACCTGTACGTAGGAGAATTTATTATTACTTCACTTATTTTTCTAAATGATGTAATACTTCAATATTGTTCTTCTTAAGTATTGAGTACTATATATTTCCAATAAATACACAAAAACAAACTATATATATATATATATATATATATATAGAGAGAGAGAGAGAGAGAGAAAGAGAGAGAGAATGAATCTGCTTACACACTCCCTCTCTCTCAAACACACACACTGGTATTTATATATAATGGAGCTATAATTCACTATACAAACACGTATATGTTTCTGCCCTGTTTGGACGGAAACATAAACGTTCTTTTGTTGCGAATCTTCACTCCATTATATTTTAAGCTCTATTCTGAATCAATTTTATATTTAATGTTGAATGTGTCGAGCACTGAACCCATCATACATCAGATATTGTATTATGTTATATATATATATATATATATATATATATATATATATATATATATATATATATATATATATATATATATATATGTGAGCACTTGTTTGACAGTGATTAGAGCTAATTTAGCCAGCCATAGTATAAGGAGTATAATTTGCTAACCAGGAAGCCAGTTCTCATCATTAATGAGGTACTTTTGGAATTTATAATAGCGATTAAGGAACTAAAAAAAAAATTGTCAGGCTTGGTGGCTGAGAGGGTTCCATGTTTCCCACCAATGAGACCAAGTTTATTCAAGCAAATTGATGACGGCTCATGACACGCGTGTCAACAGTGACTCGCAGCAGGTCGTCTCGGCAGCATGCGATGGAACTCATGACCAAATGATTACCAGGAGGCTGCGTTACTGACTGAGCTAAACTGACGAATCTGGGATATCAATGAAAATCTATCATACAGGTGTGCGGGGGTTTATTTCATTCTAATAGATAAATACATTTTTCACAGAAAATATAATTTTCTCTTATTTATTTCATAAATAATACAAAATTGCAGTAATCAACTTCAGTCGAAATAAAAGTTGGAGTGGATTTTGACTCTGCAGCAGCTAGGCTTGTTCTCTCAGTCGTCTCTTTCTTCCCCTGATTTTATTTCTTTACTCTTTTTCTGGTTTTCTTTACTCTCTCTCTCTCTCTCTCTTTCTCTTTCTCTTTCTTTCTTTCTCTCTCAATCGGAAATTTACAGTTGTTTTTTTCGTCTTATTGTCAATCTTTCAGTATTGTTGAGATCCAACTTTATTTTTGTTTCTCACAATAATGACAATGACCACACCAAAAAAAGTGACGTACGTAAAATTGATGACGAATTCACTCCCACTCCTAGAACCCAACTCAGGTTGACTTGTTCTGCTATAATCAGCAAATCCTATTTACAGGAAGTTCTTAACAAAGAAGTTAAAATGAGACACGTAGTTTTGGAATAATATTGAATGGAGAAATGAATTCTGTTTTGTTTACTTTTTAGATTTTAATGAAGCAAGGGAGTTTGACCTTAGTGCGACCAAGCTTGTTCCCTTTTTGCTTCTTTTTATTCTTTTTTTATTTTTATTGCACTCAACTTCCTCTCTCCGTCTTTCCTGCTCATTCATTTGATTTATTTTTCCTTCTTTTTTTTTCTCTGTCGTTTCCTCTCTCTCACTCTCTCTCTCTCTCTCTCTCTCTTTCGAATTTTTTTCTCTCTCACCTCACCATCTGTTCTTTCCTTTCTGCACTTTTTTCTTTTTGATATTTTTTCTTTGCACCTACTTCCCGCTCTCTCTCTCTCCCTTCTCTCTTTTTCCTCCTCTCTATCTTCCTCCCTCTCTCTCTCCCTTTCTCCCTCTCTCTCCCTTTCTTTCTCTCTCCCTTTCTTTCTCTCTTTCTTTCTCTCTCTCTCTCTCTTTCGAATTTTTTTCTTTTTCCTTTCCTTTGTACACTTTTTTCTTTTTGATATTTTTTCTTTGCACCTACTTCCCGCTCTCTCTCCCTCCCTTCTCTCTTTTTCCTTCTCTCTCTCTCTCCCTTCCTCCCTCTCTCTCCCTTCCTTCCTCTCTCTCCCTTCCTCCCTCTCTCTCTCTCCCTTCCTCTGTCTCTCCCTTTCTTTCTCTTTCTCTCTCTTTCTTTCTCGCTCGCTCACTTATTTGCCCTTTCGAAAAAAAAATTGCTTGCTTTTCCTTGTTTTCCTTTTTTCTCTTTTTTTCTTTCTTCTTTCTATCATCTTCATCTCTGCACCCCCCCCCTCCCCATCTCTCTTTCTACCCCCTCCTCCTCCTCTCTCTACCTCTCACACACTTTTTTGATTATTTTTTTTATCTCTCTTTTCTTTTTTTCTTCTCTTCTTGCTCCCTTGCTCTTTCAGAAGTCTTTTCTTTTGCTTTTTCTTCTTCTTTGCGCCTACCTCCCAATCTCTTTTTCTCTCACCCTCGCTTGCTCACTCTCTGTTCCGGAAATTTTTCCCCAAATTAACTTTGACCGTCATCAAAGTGCCAAGAGCCTGCAGTTGCTCACAGCTTCATCATTAACAAAGGGAGCGAAAACCCAAAGACTACAAAAAAAAAACACAAAATAACACGAAAATTAACAGAAACAGCGTTAATTGGCCTTCAAAGAGAAAACAGCTGTCAGAAATTGATTAACGAAGGAAAAACCAATTCTTCAACTTCTTCCAGGGTGCTCTCCTCCTGTCACCGCATCCAACACTACAAAACATTCCTTCAAGTTGCTTCCACAACCGCCACCCAAACACCTCCATCACTACCAACATCACTGATGATCGCTGTCATTCGATAACGACTATGGCAGCTCCGAGAAGAGTCCATTGCCATGCATTCTCCATGGAGCAGCAGGTGCGTGAGAAGCGGACCTATGCGCAGTCCAGTCCTAACTTGGCGAGATCCTCTGCAAATTGGCGCAGATCATAGGCTGAGACAATCGCAGAACAATCTTGTTGCTGCATAGATTGAGAACCCTGCAACATTCACATGAAAGAATTATGCTGGGCCTCACATAGAGAGACCACAAGAGAGCTCTAGGAAAATACAAGAGTCAGGGACATCATAGAATCCATTAAAAATCTCAAATGGCGGTCGGCTGGCAATGTTGCAAAATAGTGGACAACTGATGGACATCACGACACACGACATGGATCTCCCAAGATCATATGCTCAACCGAAGCCAGCAGAATATTGGATGGAGAGACGACCCAGACAAATTCAGAAAGTACTGGCTCCATGACGCTCAGGATAGAGAAGTGTGGCAAATCCTGGGGAAGGTTTATGTCGAACGACGGACGTTGAAAGACTAATGATGATGATGATGATTCTCTGGGAAGTGCTGAGGCTCGACGTCGTTTAACGGCAATGGCATCAAGATAATCGTCCAGCATAAGCTACATCCGGTGGCATGACCGTAAACAAAACAGCCAGTGATCGAGACGGATGCTGTGGATGACCATGATATCCTACGTGCCTCATCTTACTCTCGACACTCCATAGAGCATTGCTGTGACCATTTTTCTACCCGTTGAATTATAAAGGTTTCTCGTGCAGTCTTTGTATACGTAAATAGGCAAGACCCAAATCACCCAAAGGTGACCTGGAACCATGTAAAGCAAAGGCCGTTCATCTCCCTTAGACATTTTTTTGCATGCCTACATAGCCAAACTCAATCTCTACCATCTACACAAGAGAGCCCCCTTTCTGCTCCCCATCCGCGACTATAATCATCATCATCATCTACAGTATCGTTAATATGACAACAAGTCGATAGTTATTATTAAGACAATAAGTAAGTGCTCCTATTTCCTCTTTGGTGACCCTCTTCTACAACATTAATTCAGGCTTATTTTCCGTATCCTGAGAGTAACTCGAGTAACTTGACTACTGCAGCATATTGTTACATGAATGAATTGTACCCCCAGATATAAGTTCATGCGTGAACAGACAGCCCCAAGGGATTACTCGGTCGTTGGTGAGACGTCATTGAGTGAGTTCGTGTATTATGTGACCGTCACATTCTCAATGTCAGGACAAATACATCAGCGAATATCCGTGAAAGGATTCTTGGCAACACATCGTATCACCCTGGTCCGTCAGCCGCGCTTACAGTCAAGATCTGTCTTCCTGCGACTTCTGGCTTGTCTCAAAGAGATTTGTGACCATGGACGGGATTATGGAGAATGTGATGACATAACTTATTGTACTTTGAAGATCACTTAGGCGCCATAGCTTTTGGCGGACTGTTTTTCCCTTAAAATTAAATTGCTTGATATCTTCCGGACAGACAGTACCTTCACGCATTACTTTCGTCCAAAACGAGAGCATTCCCATGACAGCAACAATCAAAAGAGAAAAGTCTGGTTGGTAACTCAATAGAAACTGTCGTGACCAATGTCTTTTGACAGTATGTAGTGTTGGGGGTGATCAACTAGAAAATTGGAAAAAAGTGGTCAGTAAGCAATAGCTTACATCTTTCGCCTTTTGTTGGGCGTTGATCGCTAAAAGTATCCAAGTATTAGAAAAATAAACTCAATACTCCCAGGCAAACACAAAGGGGTCAGTTTGAGAAAAAAACTTCAATTGGACCCTCAACTAAAAAAATATTTTAGGGAGGATTTGATAATTTTAAAAAATCCTTGACATAGTTCGGAGTAAATGTTTCAATTTTTAGCCTAATAGCTCCATTGGTGCAGATTGTGCACGTAACACATGCAGAAATAGTTTGCCAATCAGCTGGACAAACTTAAAAACCGGAGAGACCTACGTTGAAGTTGGCTATGTTGATATTAACAGGGTTGATTGACTGTTTCTAAAAACAGAGATGATTTTTCCGCACATCAAAAAAGCTAATTTCCGATCGATAGAATCGGAAATCAATTTGTTTACGGCTTTTGATATTTGGAGCCTTTGTCGTGGCATTGATTCGCAGTTTCACTGAGATCACCTCAACCGGTTCATAAGGTGTATCGACCTGAGAATGTTGTAATAAAAAGTGGAAATAAAGCGAGAGAAAAAACTAGTCGATAATAATGGAAAAAAAATACACCAGTCATTGAGTAAAGCACCGTAGTATATCCGGTAGCGCTGACACAATTATCAGGATCTATATAAATGTTCCTGCGATCTTGACAATTTTCATTAGTCTCCCAGGGTTGTGCCACACCTGACATCCAGGTTAAGCATACTTGATCTAATACAAAAGAAATGACAAAAAATGACTGTCAACTTTTTGACCTGATTTTGCCTGTTACTATTCAATCTGAAAGTGATATTCGTATCTAAAAGGCTTTTCCCCCCGAAAAAACCAGTGTCTAAAACGTGCACTCATATGCACTTGTGTATCTGGTAGCGCTGACTCTTTTGAAAAAAAAAAAAAGATTTCAGCAGAGGATATCAAGAAAGAGAAGAATTCTCTTCCTTCATCACCAAGTTAATTAAAAAAAAAACTCTTCTCTTCCGGTCATTTTGGACTGGACAGCAAAGGTTATATATACCTACAAGTCATTTTTAAAAAGAGTGTTTTATATGATTTCAAATACAACATTAATGTCTCTGAATTTTCCTCTATTTTAAATAATGTAGCAAAACAAATCGATCTATGTCGTTGGTTGAAAATAGGCCTTTTTTTTAAATACTTCTAAGAGGAATGTGTTATTCACTGTCAAATACAACAATAATTTCTCTGAAAGATCCTTCATTTTAACCCAGGTATCAAAACAAATCAGTCTATGCCGTTGGTTGAAAATCGGCTATGTTTTTTTTTTGTTTTTTTTTGAAAGCGCTGTCTCATATGTTGTCAAATATAACAATTTCTCATTCGTACCTATTCATTACTTTTGATTGGGAAGCGTCGCCATTTTACTTATCGTCAGTGATTGACAAAACACTCTCTGTCCTCATCATCGCTTGATGGAAGCTGAACAGGCAAGAACGAGAGAAGAAAGTTTGTAGCACCGCCCTTGGTACTTAATTGCACACAAAAAGAAGCCGTAGATGGTTCATTTGAAAGAAATATTGATTAGTAGAAAGATACGGCGGTTTCGTAACGATGTCGTTGCTTCTATTATAACTGTGAACTTGATACGACAACATGAAGAAATATTATTTGAAGCCATTTACTTCTTTTGTTTGTATCTACGATCTATCTACCTCAATCAGTTCATATCTATCTATCTATCTATCTATCTATCTATCTACTTATCTATCTATCTATCTACCTATCTACCTACTTATCTGTCTATTTATCTATCACAGTCTGTCCATGTCTATCTATCTATCTATCTATCTATCTATCACGGTCTGTCCATATCTATCTATCTATGCATCACAATCTGTCCATATCTATCCATCTATCTATCTATCTATCTATCTATCTATCTATCTATCTATCTATCTATCACAGTCTGTCCATATCTATCTATCTATCTATCTATCTATCTATCTATCACGGTCTGTCCATATCTATCTATCTATCTATCTATCTATCTATCACAGTCTGTCCATATCTATCTGTCTATCTATCTCTCACAATCTGTTCATATCTATCACAATCTGTCCATATCTATCCATCTATCTATCTATATATCTATCTATCTCTTCATGCTCATATCTATCTAGCTAGCTAGCTAGCTATCACAATCAGTACAAATCGATCCATCACAATCTGTCCATATCTATTATTCTATTCATTTTCATGTGTATCTATTCATCTGTCAATGTATCAGGGTTTATTCATTACCTATCTCTGTACTTATCTTGGTCTGTTTATGTATATCAAAATCGGTTCACGTCTATCTACGTAACTATCTTAGCTAATTCATATCTCTCTAAAATCTCTGATCACAAAGAAATCCTATAAAACTCAACCAAGTGAATTAAGAAAAGGAAAGAATTATCCATTAGTAACACATGAGTTAAGACCAACAATACGAAATACCTTTTTTAGTTATAAATAAACAGTAGAATCTCTCATTATAAATGAAGATGACAAAATTAGTATTCCTGAATGTGAGTGCCAAGAGAAAAATTACACATATTACCGTAATATCAAAGTATGTGTAAAACATAAAAATCACAGAAGAAAATTGCATAAATCGTATTAACATATATTGGGAAATAAAGTCACTGAATAATTTTGAAAAAGCTTTTTAATGTTTAAAGCTATAAAGCTTTCTAGACTATCCATGTATCAACGTCTCTGTCTCTCTCTCTCTCTCTCTGCCTCTGTGTCTGTCTGTCTGTCTATCTGTCTGTCTCTCTCTCTATATATATATATACGTGTGTGTGTGTGTGTGTGTGTGTGTACGGTGCTGATGCTCATTTACAGGTATATATATATACATGCATATGTATTTCAGTATGTTATCTAGCTATTAACTTATATAGATCGTTTCAGGTGAGGGGAAAGAAAGAAAGAAAGAAAGCCTGAATAAAATAACAAAAAAAATCATTTAAGACAAAAAACAGGCAAAAAGTCCCCCCCCTGTCTTTTTAAGGGCAATCCCCGACTATCCCTATAGGCTGCATGCACCCAGGGGTACACCTACGAATTAGGGCAAATAGTCGGGTGGGTGGGAGAGACGGTAGACAATAGCGCCTTTCCCTCCGTGTAAGCCTCGCTAAACCCTAAGTCCACCTGGATAACGCGCGAATCGGGTGTTCGTGACACGATTTAATCTATCAGCGCTTCACAGTTAATAACGACATTCCTTTTTTGGGTCATGGCGTTCACTGGACATCCACAGATATACAGTTGGGTAGACAAAAGCGGTTCGGGAACTTTATTATCGTCCTCGGATAAGCAAACACATCCCGTCTCCTAAGCATCACCTACACTCACATTTCTTTTTTTTCTTTTAAATGTATCCATGCATCTCAATAAGACCCATTTCTTTCGGTTTGTCCGCCGGTCGCTTTATCTGTCGGTTCCGATTACATTAATCAATAGAAAGAGGGAAGAAAGAAGTGTGATAGGATCAGAAGGTGCGAACATCTAGTCCAATCGATTTTTCCACAAGTTGCTATGGTGTCAATTCTATAATAGACGGAGTCTGTGAACCAGGGCTTTTATCTTGCAATGGATAATCTTGCAAAGATAAGAGCTTTTATCTTGCATTAGACATCTATTATTCTTCATCATCTTCTGAGGGTTAATGGAATAACCTCCCTTCTCTATTACTCTCTTCTTCTTCTTCATGCACCCTCTCTGCCTCTCTCCTCTTTATTATCTTTCTTTCCGTTCTCTATTTTTCAACTCACCCCTTTCCCTTCCTTCTCTCTTTTCTCTTTCTCTTTCTTGTCCCTTCCTGCTCCCTTTTTCCTTCCCCTTTCTCTCCTTCCTCTTTTCCTCCTTCCTGTTTCCTTCCTTCCTGGGAAAGTAAATTGACAAATGAGATTTAAAAAAAAACAAAATAAATTTGCAAACGTGGCTTTTACATTAATAGATCATCAGCAACAGCAGCTTTTCGACGTCTTCTCGATCATGGGCGTCGCGGAGCAAATGCTTTCAGAATCTGTTTAGTTCATCACACTATCATTATTTTTTGCTGGTCACGATTTCGCATATGATCTCTGGGGATCTGTATTGTAAGTCGTGATGTCCATTGGTTGTCTAACATTCTTGCAACATGTCAAGCCCATTGCCATTATACTTCTCTTATAGTTTCTGTGGTATGATGGAGATTAAACAGAGATGAAGATTCCGTACAAACTTGAAAAGGCTTTTTTCTGAAGCAAGGAAAGTAGTCAACAAACCCAATTATAGAATTGTTGTTGGTTTAAAGACGTCACCATTTTCCTTGTGACATTGCAGCAAACAATGGATGGATATATATATATATATACAGTATATGTGGTACAAATCAGGCTAGCAGTATAACATGATATAATAATATATCAAAATTATAAAGCCACTTCTGAAATGTATTGGATTTATTTCATAGAGTGCTCGATACATACAACATTTTACTCGTGGAGTTAAGTTGTTTTAGAGTAGAGCTGGAAATGAATAGTAGGTTGTGGATTCGCAACCCAAACTGTAGCGAATCTACAACCTACTATATATATATATATATATATATATATATATATATATATATATATATATATATATATATATATATATATATATATGTATATGTATATATATATATATATATATATATATATATATATATATATATATATATATATATATATATATATATATATACCTGCAAAAATTGACAGTTATTCATGTATGGGCCAGCAGTAAGGAACAAAAAACTAATTCAATGGGTAATTCATCTTTTTTTCGGTCACTGGTTCTCTTGGCCAATGATTTAAAGAGATCTTGTTTGTTGTATTTTGGTAGTTCCATACTTATGAATACATTTCACAAAACCATAATTTTACTCTACACCACGATAGCATTGCCAGTGAAAAAAAATTGAGTACAAAGGAAATTAAGTATAAGAATCTTATGGTTTAGTTAAATTACCTAAAAAAAGTAACTTTATGCTTTTTAGTGCCTATCTATACATAAATAACCCCGTCATTTTTGACTGGTATATTCTAGTATATCAATAAACTGAATTAAAAATCCTAATGTGTAATAACATTTACTTAGGGATATTCTGGCGGCAATACTATCCACATTTGATTGAGAATATTAAAAGGGCAATACTTTGGAATATAGATTAAATATCAAACATTACACATTAATGTAATCTCTTTTTGATTCAGAGACCAAAATAATTGACTTTCACCAACGCAGTTGAAGTGGTATATGTATTCGATGACGTCTTTTCGACTGTCTGTCAGTCCACACGATATCTCCAAAAGTACTGTACGAATTTCAATGGGAAGGTAAGCAATGGGGCCGAGAGGGCTTGGTTAAATTTTGGAGCAGATCAAGGAATATTTGTTTCAGATTCAGAGATATCTTTCCATTTTTCTTCATCTACTAAGAGAGAATCTCGATCTATTTTCATGGGGTTGTTTAATTTTTTGTTTTTGTTTTGGAAGGGGTGTTTTTTCAATAATTTTCAAGGGATTTTAGGGTATTAGTGTATGTAGTTTGGTTATATCTATTTATTTATGTACGTGATTTTACTCTATTTGGGTGGTTTCAGCTGTTTTACCATAACCCTATTTCGGGAGTATTAAAATGTTCCAAAATTGGTTGGTTATATATATATATATATATATATATATATATATATATATATATATATAGAGAGAGAGAGAGAGAGAGAGAGAGAGAGAGAGAGAGAGAGAGAGGGGGCAGACATTATATTGTGGAAATGTTTAGATCATAATTCAACTTACAACTACTTTTCAGGCTAATAACTTATTGATGCGTCCTTATGCACACAGAATTATAATCGAATCAACGTAGCTCCACGAATGGCACACCCGACAAACCAGTTGGCCACTTATACTCCCATCTTTATCCATCTCTGTATCTATGTGTGTGTCTCTGTCTCCGGGTCACATTTTTGGCGCTACAGCCTTGAAAAAAGGGATTTCAGGGGTCTCTATGGTTTATTTTCGATCAACAATCCCCAAATCTTGTGCTGATATTTTTTCATATAACTTTAGATAAAAGATGTATTTTTCACAAATTAGAGATGTATTTTTTTAAAGATGATTTCATATACAAGATCCATTTGTTTTGTGTTGATTTTTTTAGATAACTAGCTTTAGTGAGAGTCTGGGCTGAGGTGATTAATTTATGGTAGGTACGGATATATTGCTATGAACATTTACCGACAGACAACCGTGAGGCTTGTAGAGAAATACACACGGAAAAATGTAATTAAGTACATATAAGCATTGATTCGGAAAATTAGTTGGTCACAGAGATAGAGAGATACGTAGGCCCATCCATCTATACGTGTGAAAGAGTGTAACTGATATGTAAGTATATGCATAAGTAAAATTAATGGGCCTTTTCAAAAATTGATAGCTAGGTATATGCACACATTCTTCTGTAAACTTATACGTATACCTAGGTATATACGTGAATAAATTCATAAACAAGTCTGGTTAGCCACCCGATAGAAACTGTCATGTGACCAACATCTTTTGGTTGAGTGCCGAGTCGGGATGATCAATTAAAAATTGGGAAAAATGGGTGATCAGTGAATAAACTACTTCTCTCAATTTTTGATGGATAGTGATCTCCTGAAAAAATTTGAATTAAAAAATAATAAGACTGAATCGTGCCCAAGACTGGTGCTGAAATTTAGCAAAAATTTATATCGTAAATTGAACCCTTTACTGGAAATCTGTCGGGGGGATTTAAAAAAAAAAAATAATGATCATATCTTTTTCCTGACACAATGGAGTGAATATTAAAATTTTCAGCCCTCGTAGCTTGTCTGCAAGAAACATACGTAGCCAGTGAGCAAGACCTTAACTTGAAAACTGAAGAATCCAATGTTGACCGTTTTGATTTACAATTTCTAATCAAAGAACATCGTATGATTGATATATTTGCAAGCAGACAGAGTTATATCTGATGTGACTACGAATCGTCCTTTGTAGCGCAATGTGTAGCATCTCCGATGTTAATGCATTAGGGAATTCTGATTCCCAATGAAAATGAGAGGATATATCAAAGAATTAATTGAATTATTACAGATATCCGTATCTCATATAAATGAATCACAGTAACCTGCACGAGCATTAAAACTATAATATCATCTCGAAAAAAAATCATCATCATCATCATCATCATCATCAGTCTTTCAACGTCCGTCGTGGGACATAAACCTTCCCCAGGGTTCGCCATACTTCTCTATCATGGGCGTCGCTGAGCCAGTACTTTCTGAGCTTGTCTAGCTCGTCTCTCCGTCTAATATCCTGCTGGCCTCGATTCTGCATGTGATCTTGGGGGATCCATGACGTGAGTCGCAATGTCCAACGGTTGTCCGCCATTCTTGCAACATGGCCAGCCCACTGCCATTTGAGCTTTTTAATGGATTCTATGACATCCCTGACTCTTGTCTTTTCCCGGATGTATTGTGCTGTCTTGTGGTCTCTCTATGTGAGTCTGAGCATAATTTTTTAATGTGAACGTTGCATAGTTCTCAATTCACGGATTAAAAATCGCTCAAAAAAAAAATGCCAGCACAAGATTTCAGCATTGTTGGCATAAACTGACCACAGAGGGTTAAGAATGAACTCTTTTGAAAAAAACAAACTCTTTCTAGTGGTGTATTCATGCATATTTTCATGGTTGTAGCCCCAAAATAGGATTGCCTGACACACACACACACATTCAAACACGAGCAAAGAGAGAAGAATCTGTCGCCTATCTAACTGGTTGGTCGGGCTTGCCATTTACGTTGAATCGATTACAAAAAAATTGTTCAACAAATTTATTTTGAGCAAAAAATCGTTTCAAGTCTGAAGATCACACATCAAGAAATCAAGCGAGAAAATTGCAAAGACCACTTTGAGAATTATGGTGGTCCCTCCCCATCCGCGATTTCGCTTTGTTCAGTTTCAGTTACCCGCGATCAACCCCAGAAATAAAGAATTCATAAGTTTCCCTCATTAATGATCACCAACTCCAAGAGTAGTGACACTGCCGAAAAGAAGTTGTAAAGTTGGTGGTTCCGAAATCGGGGTCAGCAGATCATTCAGGGTCTGCAAAATAATGCTCGGGCCCCGTGCCAGTATTTACTTTGAACCTTATATTGCAAATCATGTGACAGAGAAATATCGTCATCCATTATACAATTATCACAAGAATATAATTATCGAACACAGACATTACCGTATACTAGAGTTTAAAGAAATATAATCAATTTCGAATAGATATTATTTTTGAAGGTCGAGAAATGTTTTTTTTAAATTGTAGTACATTAATTGGTCGAAGAACTCAATGATCAAAATAGTGGGTCCTGGAGAATTTCCTCTATAGAAGTGGTCATTGATTTTCCTAAGTTTTGAAGGTACTGCAATTGTACAAGCGAATATTCTTGCCTTTAAAAAGAGAGTAAATAATTGTGTGCTGAGGTCACTGAGATTTGGTGGAAAAACGAATCTCCTATTTATTACATAACTTCAATAACAAAACATTGATATAACTTTTCCATTCGTTACGTAACTTAAATCACAGTATAGTGTGATCATTGTTCCTTCGGTTGCACAACCTCTATTAAAGTATATTGTTGTAATTTACCTACAATTATATTATACACAAATATATATGTAATAGACAATTGTTATAATTGTTCTATTCTATAATTATACATTGTTGATGATCTCTCATTGTACTTGATTCATGAATAAAAACTTCATGATAAGTATGTATGCATGTATAGGAAAAATATTGTATGTGAAGGGTTTTGTACTAACCAAGGTCAGGGCACCTACGGGGGGGGATCTTTGAACATACTTCCCCACCCCTGTGGATGAGAGAGAAATAATGTACATATATATATATATATATATATATATATATATATATATATATAATTAGTAAATATTCTTTCAATAGTTCATGAACTTGTCGTGTATTCATTATTGTTCTCTTATATATATACATACATACATATATATATATATATATATATATACAAACACACACACACACGCACACACACATATATATATATATATATATATATATATATATATATATATATATATATATATATACCCTCACACAATCACTTTCACATACATACACGCTGAGATGTACGCACTCGCATACAGGTTATTATAGAACGACTTTTTCATCAGTTTACACACACACTTGTACTTTCTCTCTCTTTCCCTCCCTTACCTTTTTCCATCATTTCTCCCTCTCTTCTTTCCACCTCCCCCCTCCCCTTCTATCTCCCTCTCTCTCCCTCTCTCTCCACATTTCTCCCTCTCTCTCTCCTCCTCACTCTCCCTCACTCTCTCCATCTCTCGCCCTCTCTTCTTGCCTCTCCCTCACTCTCTCTTCCCACTTCTCACTCTCCCACTCTCTCTGTGCCTCTTTCTCTCCCTCTCTCTCTCTGCTTCCCCCTCTTTCTTTTCCTCTTTCTCTTTGCATCTGTCTGTCTGTCTCTGTCTCTGTCTCTCTCACCCTCTCTTTCTGAGCTCTCTCTCTCCATCCCACTTCTCCGCTTCTTTGCACCCCTCTTTCTCCCTTCCCCTCTCTCTGCATCTCTCTCTCTCTTCATCCCTCTCTCTCCCTCCCCCCTGTCTCTCTCTCTCTCTCTCTCTCTCTCTCTCTCTCTCTCTCTCTCTCTCTCTCTCTCTCTCTCTCGTGCATATCGACAGCTGTGCAGTTTCGTCTTCGGTCTTTCCTACTCGTGATATCAATCCAACCATCCGCCCAATCTGTTGAAAAAGACATGCACAATAAACACAATTAACTCGCTCAACCCATGTCTCTCAACCTGTGACACCTGCTTTGATAAACGCAACGACACGATTTTGACATACTGACGGGTGGCAAAACGGGTGGGTGAACTGACTGAGAGAAGAAGAAGAGAGATCAGGGTGGATAAAACAAAATTGAAAACGCGAAGCACATGTTGGAGTACCCGCAATAAAGATAAAGGGACAAAAACCTTTTTTTCCGGGTAATGATATTAGTTTTGTGTTGACAAGCTCAAGGTATCATATAACTATAAAAGTGTCAGAGATTATATATATCAATATATATATCTATGTATATACATATAGCTTCCCGACGGTCCAATCCATTTTGGGAATTGATTACTTTTTATTTCATAGTTATGAACAAATACGCTATAAAATAGCATTTGGGCTACAATCTGTGACAGTATGACAGCCATTTTAGAACCTTTAGGAACTTGATGGATAGCATCAAGCCATGTCAATCGAGAAAATATAAAGGGAGTGAGGATAAGTTTTCATTTTCTCTAGAAAGTTTATTTGTCTACTTTAAGGCTATTTAACTGGCTAGTTTAGCAACTCTTTTGAATAGGGATGTGAGTTAGACTTTTCAATCGAGACCAAAGGTTGATATTAATATAATGTAACATTAGAAATGTTTGTCAAAAAAACAAACTGTGTCAATTCTGAAGCTGTATAAGCATGTTGAAATCAACTTCATATATATTGAATGTTTTTTGCGCTCACTGCATGTATATATATATATATATACACATACACACGCGCACAAACATATATATATATATATATATATATATATATATATATATAAGTTAAATTAGAATATTCTGTTGTTGAGCAAAATGAATTTCACTGTACATCACCTGAAAATTTAATTGTATCAGAAAGTTACCATTTAAAGTGTGAATTTCGCTTCATTTATTCAAGCTAAACGTTTGCTTTTCACTACTTATTCTGGTTTATTTGAGGCTGTCAAATTAAAGAAGGAAGAAAAGTAAATTCGACCAATTTTATTATATGAGTTGAAAGGGAAACGTAAATCAGCGGGAACTACTCGGAATATCAACTAAGTATTTGGCCCAGGGACTGTCAACAATGGTTCACAGAATTTCGAAACGGAGACGATAGCCTCGGAGACGTAGATTGACGACCTCCAGTTGAGGGCTAATCTTGAGGTAAACCCATGCAAAACGATTCGAGATGTTGCAGAGGAACTAAAAGCTGACCATTCAATGTTACAACACATTTGTTCCAAAATTTAAAATAAAAAAAGCTCCACATGGCCCTAAATGAAAAGTCAAAAAGCTTGCATGTCACATGAATGGCCCTGAAGAAATTTAACAAACTAGGCTACGAAATTCTACACAGACACCCACTTTCTCAAGCATTTTAACCAGTTCCTGCCAGGGAAGGTCTTTAAAAATCAGCACCTCAAAACGCCTTCGAGGAATTCATCGATTAGAGTATCCATGAATATTATACATCCAGAATAAATTGATTAGCTTTTAGTTGGCAAAAATTCGGTAGATTCTGAAGGTTCTTATTTCGATTAGTAACTTTTATCTAAGCTGGTGGCAAAAAACTGCCATTATTAATTCACCGACCGAATAATTTTTCCTCAAATCAATGAATAACATTTGCAATAAAATCATTTTTTGCTCAACCAAGGATGCGAATTTGTTTTCAAAGAACTCAATTTAGTTTCAATTCATTCGAATCAAGAAATATTTTTAATCAATTGGAAAGACACCATAAAAGGTTAGCATATTATCTCAATATTTGCTCGCAGTCTGGAGAAAATACCTTCGCAGGTCGGATCTGGTCAGCGGGCCGACCAAACTTCTGACTCGAATTTCTTTCTTTTACCACTTGACCCCAGACCACTATTTTGAGTGCACAGAAATGAATATTTGTTTCCCTTTGTGCGTTTGCATGTGTAAGTGCAATCTGCTCACGAGTATGCATATTTGAAGTCATTTGCATAAGTAATTGTACCATTTCATAGTATTAGTTTCAAGTCATAAATCGATGACACAGCGTCGTCATGAAGCATCGAAATCCTTTCATGTTGATGTTACTGACGCAAAAGCTCATGCGTTTATAATATTGGCCAGGTGTTGACCCAGTGACACAGAATTATAGGTCAACTCCTCTTGACCTCAATCGCACATAGAGAGAGAGAGATAGAGAGAGATAGAGGGAGAGAGAAAGAGAGATTGAAGTACTTAATTTGTTGACCAGAGTGTCTACAACCTTTAATGTTGACATGGTCACGTGAATTTCTTGAACCTCACTTGCCTGGGGTCACGTCTATTGAATTCACTGCAGGTTCTTACCATTTGTGGTCATTTTATCGCCAAGGTTAAGCCACGTCGTTTCTGCTCAGACCATTTGAAGGACACCAATAAGCAAAATTAATAGCTTTAAGTAATTGTAAGTAATTACACAATTAGGAAAATATATCGCCGCAGAATTCGTTTAAATACAAGTCTGGTTAGTCACTCAATAGAAGCCATCATATCAACAATGAGTTTTGGCAGCACGCCATGTTAAGTGCAACCAGATAAAGCACTGGAAAAAGGGATGATGAATAAATTAGTTTCTTTCCTCATCTTTTGTTGGGCTGTGATCACTTGAACTGTCTGGATTTAAAAGAAAAAAATAGGCGTGAATGTTTATGGGGGTTCAAAAAAACAGAAAAAATGTTTTTGTAGACATAATAAGCGATACATATTATATTTTCAACCCTCTAACTGCATTGATGTAGCTAATGACCTACGATGCATTGCAAGCCAGATCAATTTAAATCCTGAAGAAACCTATGTTGGAAGTTTTGGTAACAGCTCCAGTTGATGGTTTGTAGCAAGAGTCTCAATTTCTCCCGCTTTTTGTTGGACAGTGAACGTTAAATAGTCTGGATTTTTTAAAAAAGTGGGCACAAATTAGGAACTAATTTAGCATAGGTGCAGCCTGTACGCGTGATCGTACATACATACATACATACATACATACATACATACATACATACATATGAAGCCAGCGAAACTGGCTTGGAAACTGAAGAAAACTATTTGATAGTTTTTGTTTACGGCTTCTAAATGAATTTTTTTCTAGTTTACATAAATTTAGTAAACAACAGTCTTGGAAATTAGAGCAAGAAATAACGTTTTTTTGTGTATAATTACTAGAAATATTATTTTAAAGAATAGAAATAAAGATATATATATATATATATATATATATATATATATATATATATATATATGTATATGTGTGTGTGTGTGTGTGTGTGTGTGTACATATATATATATATATATATATATATATATATATATATATATATGGGTAGATGAAGACATGCGCACTTCGTGTTTCATTCAACCTACCCCCTCATCCCATTCCACTTCATCTCAATTTTATTCACCATTTGAGGAATCCATCACCAGTTTAAGAAAGCTCTGCTCTAGGTATAAGATTTTTGCCTATGTAATGTAGGAATACCTTGAGAAAAGCTTACAATACAGACCTGGTTGCTTCAGGGTCAAACTCCTCCCCTATTTTTAATCCTGACCAAAGTTGATTACTACATTGCTGGTTATTATATATATGATAAATAGAAAACTATAAAGACGTTTTTGCCAATATAATTGTATTCATCTCTTAGAATGAAATAAGCCCATACGTTTCCGTGGGATAATCTTCCGCAGATGTAAAAGAGTTCTCAGCTTCGCTCAGTCGGTACGAGGACTCGATCGTGATTTCAAATCACGATAGGGGATTGTCAGTTTTTACTCACTTATATTTGGTGAATATTGTTCTTGTTGTTCTTGTTACGGTAGAAAAAAGCCAGCTCCAGACTTGGACTAGACAAAAGTGTTGACCTGTAAGAATATAAAGATGGAGAATAAGAAAAGATGGACAGAAAAGAAAGATCTGTTTTTCTATAGTTTTGCGAGATATAACTGCAATTTCCTGCGTAGTCCACAAACGAAGGCCTATACTATTTATACATCCAGCTAGTGGCGTGTTCCTTATCACGTTGTGGTTAGGGTTCCTCCACGTTTATTAGGCAACCAAGTGGCATGTTCCTTAACATGTTGGAGTTCGGTTTCCCTCGCGTTAAATAAACGGTTAAGAGGCGTGTTTTCTATTATGTTGAGGTTAGTGTTTCTCTACATTAAATAAACGACTTGATCGTATGTTTTCTATCATGTTTTGGGTTAGGGCACCTAAAATTGAATAAGCTCCATCATGTCACGTGTTGCTTTCGTTAGGCCGACAAATAAATAAGTGTTTTGAATAGTGCGGTTAATTCGTTCCAAAATGCTCCATACTGTTCAAGATCTTATTAAAATCTTATGGGTACTTTTTTCCAGCTTTTACCAAGATACATCAATTTGTTCAGCAATATTAAACCTGCATTAATCAAAATCGCACTATTCAAGGTATTCCTGTACTTACTAAGCTTAATTCAGTATTGCACAAGGCCACACATTTGGAACACCTTGTCAGGATCGAATTCATGACATTATTTCAATGATCTGCTAAATAAGCTCATCAACCATTACCCAATTGTTAGCCACACCAGATTGGTATTTCTTGAGCTTAGCTTAGTACAGCACAGGGATCAGCAACTTCTTTTTGCAATGGCCTACTTTTTATTATTATTTTCATTTTTTTAAAACTTTTACCCATGGAATCCGTGTATATTAAATCATTATTGCTCTTGAGTCCAATGAATTTCAAATATTTACACTTCAAGTAGAACCAGCATCAGTGTGAAGATTGTGGTCTCTCATTGACCTCAGTACATGTTGGAATGTAAGTTGTTGTAGAAGCAGTCATCTGCCTCTATTGTGAACAAATTGGACAATACAATTATTATGTAAGCGAAAATTGAACAAACCATGACACAAAAGACTATTTAAAAGCAATCAACTGCTCAGTGGCCCAAAAAATATGTAGACTTTGACATAATTTTTAAAAACAGTCCAAGGTCCACAGAGAACACCTCAGTGGCCAATTTGTGGGCTGCTACCCATCCGTTGATGACCCCTGTTGCACAAAGCCTCGTGTGAGACTCCCAGTGATAATGGACGATTAGATTAACTATCTAACCATTAACAAACAGCAAAGTGTCAAGCGACAAACAGATGTACAAGGCTCAAGCAAATGCTTGCAGATGCATACACACACACACACACACACACACACACATATTTCTTGGAAGCATTTGGTGTTAATAGAGACATATTGGAGAGCTCCTTGCCATTGTACTTAAAGCGTAAAGTATGCAATGAATGCATTAAACCAGCTCTGACGTACAAATAAAAAGCATGACAATTAACAAAACAAACAAGCTCACAATCGCACATAGAGCTACGGAAAGAGCAGTGCTAGGAATAATTCAAAGCAATGGAAAGAGATCAACATGGATTGGGATGTTCCAATGTCCCATATAAGGCAGCCCTAGCACTTGGTGCCCTAGGTGACTGTCCATTTTGTCCTTACCTTGATCCAGTGCTGTTACGCTATACACTATCTATAATTGCGACTAAGACATCCAGATCATCAATTTTTTTGTCAAAGCCAAAAGAAAAACAAACCAGGAATGGACATAAAATTCTTTATCGAACAATTTATATCCCAACACTTTTTTTTAATGTTCATGCCTTCTCTAATGAAGTTGGAAGTGGTATCTGTATTCATTCGGTTCTGTCTCTCTGTCCCACACAGTATCTCCAAAAGTTCTGAATTAATTTTATGAGAGAGTAATCAATGAGCTATGGGAGAAGAGTTCAAATTTAGGGGCCGATCAAAGGAATTATCCTACTGTTACGTCCTTTTCCTCGTAGCTGTGTCCACACAGTATCTCCCGAAAATATCTCGATGAGTTCCAAAGGGTTTTTCAAAGAACTGACCAAGGCGTAAGGAAGAATTGGATATATTTTAGGGTGGGTCTAGGAAATCCTTTTTTTGATTGAATAATATTTTTTTATTTCTTTTTTTCATTTAATTAGTGTGTCCACACGATATCTCCAAAAGTTCTCAATCAATTTCAGTAACATTTTTTTAAGGTTAGGCAGTGGGCTAAGGAATAAATGATTAGATTTGAATCCAGGAATCATTAACAATTATATCCCCTACATCGTGTACTTATAAGGATTGCAATAAAACGAAACGCATTTTCTATTTAGCATGTTGTAACAGCAAAGACAATAAATACATTTCGAAACAGCTCGGATAAATTTTGAGAAAATCAGTAGATTTTTGGATTGATTACGAGGCGGAAATTAAAACAACTACCGGGACTCACAAAGAGATGGAGGAGTTTGGGGGAGTCCAGTAGAGAGGATTCACCAGAACCCTGACTTAATAATCTGCGATTAAAATTATTTTATATGAAAAGATTTTCTTTCAGTTTCTAGTGACAATATCATTGACAGACCTGTGCGTTCTCTGGAGTTTCTTGGTTTGTATTTATTTTTGCTCTTCAACCTTTATGTACTTGGGTTTTTCATTCTTCCTTAGGTTCGCACTTCCATCGCTCGACTCAATAATTCCGTCATGGAGACCGTATTTTAACAAACAAAGCCCTCCATGCTTAGAATCGACAGAGGCAAGACGTCTTCCTTTCTTTCTCGGTATCTGTTTAGGTAACAGCAGGAAAAGACGCAGGGAAGCTCGCAGACGAACTGCTGTGTATGTTTTTGTATATAACTAATGGATAAGCATCAAAGAAGAAATGCAGACAAACCGTAATGGGGGGAGTTCTTAAGTTCAATTGTGAATGCCTGAAATAATATTAACATATTAGAAAATTACTGAATGTTTTAATTATGAACAATGTAAATGTCTGTGGCTTTTTTCTATCAAATCCATGGCAGTAGTTGTTGATGCTCTGGAGTATCAAGTATTTTATGTGTCCATAGATAAAATTAGTTTACATGCTGTGCTATGTTGCTCTTTCTTCTTCTTTCTTTCTTTCGTCTTCTTCATCTTCTTCTTCTTCTTCTTCTTCTTCTTCTTATTATTATTATTATTATTATTATCATTATTATCATCATTATTATTATTATTATTATTTTCTTTTGATGTCTGGTTGAATTCGTTGCACACCGAGTTTCAGCTTGAAACTTAGGGCTGGCAACGATGTTTTGACTTAGTAGGCACTGGGCGTTTTTGTTTCAAACAAAGTTGGGTCAATATGAGAGGGTACGTAAAGAACAGTATATAGTTGCATAAAAGACAAGATATTTACACGGACAGTTATTATTATTACTATTATTATTATTATCATTATTATTATTATTATTATTATGAATCTCACACCAGTTGCCTGGTGGTAACCGCTGGAGTTTGAGTGACAGCAAGTCTCCTCAAGTCTCCAGCCCTCCTCTCCTCGTACTCATAGATCGCAGTAATTTTGCGATTTACAGTTTCACACCGGTTGCCCAGTGGTTATCGCTGAAGGCTGAGTGACAATAAGTCTCCTCAGGTCTTCAGCTAACGTCTCCTCTCTCTTTCGCATATCATGACAGAGCTACGATTCGTTGCAGTCCTTATATCTCTAGCACCTTCCTCAGTATCCGTCCAGTGCCCAGCAGTGCTGTGGTCTGTACGGTCTCTATCCTCCCCCTAATCCCGATCTCCTCCAGTCTCTCCCTCAGCGTTTTGGGGACAGTTCCTAGTGCTCCCACTATGACCGGTACTACCCTGGTTTTCATGTTCCACATTTTCTTTAACTCCCTTGCTAGGTCCTGGTATTTTTCCCTTTTCTCACCCTCCTTCTTCTTTACTCTATGGTCTGCAGGTACAGCAACGTCTACTATTTGGCAGGCCCTCCTTTTTTTGTCTACTATTACTAAGTCCGGCCTTCTTGCCTGGATGAGGTGGTCAGTTTGGATGTCAAAGTCCCACAGTAGTTTGTGGTTGTCATTCTCCAAAACTGCCTCTGGCTTGTGCTGATACCACTTTTCCCCATGGTTGAATCCCATTTGTTTACTTAGTTCCCAGTGTATCATCGTTGCTACTCTATCGTGTCTATGCTTATACTCCTTCTGGGCGAGCTGACTACATTCACTAGTTATGTGGTTTACTGTCTCATCTCTTTCACCGCACATGCGGCATTTGCTGTTTGTCTGTGTTCTATCGATTTTTGCTTTTATGTAGTTTGTCCTTATGCTTTTGTTTTGGGCTGCCATGATGAGCGATTCTGTTTCTCTCTTAAGGTTTCCCTTTCGTAACCACGTCCATGATTTCTCGTCTGCTATATCTTTTATCTGTCTTTTAAACTCGCCGTACAATTTTTTCCCTTCCCACTTTTCTTTTCTAGTTTGCTGTACTGTTCCATTGTTTTCTACTTTATTGTTTGTCGCACTATCCCTCGCGCTCTTTATGATTTCTTCACTATTTGTTTGCACATATCTATCTAGGACTACTTTAGCTCTCTGGACACAATCTTCTATGCTGATGAGCCCCCTACCACCTTCTTTTCTCTTAACGTATAGCCTATCTGTATCATCCCTAGGATGTAATGCTTTATGCATCGTCATAAGTTTCCTTGTTCGCCTATCCATTGATTGGAGCTCTTCCTTTGTCCATCCTAGGAATGGTCCTGTATACCTAACTACTGACACAGCCCAGGTGTTCATTCCTTTTATTAGATTTCTGCTATTTAATTTGGTTTCTAATATTTTCCTTATCCTTCTGAGGTATTCTCTCTTAATTTTCTCCTTCATCTCTTCCCGTTTTATCGTGTCACATTCAAGGACACCTAGGTACTTGTATCGGTCTTGTGCAGTTAATGCCCTAATCTTGTTGTTGTCCGGAAGTTCAATTCCCTCAGTCATTGAAAGCCTTCCTTTATGCATCACCATGATTGCGCATTTTTCTATCCCAAACTCCATTCCTATGTCCTCACTATATTCCCTTACTTCGTTGAACAGAGTCTCAAGCTCTCCCCTGTTTTTTGCAAACAATTTAATATCGTCCATGTACATTAAGTGGTTGACCTTTCCTTTTGTTTTAGAGAAGTGGTATCCTTTGCTGTTTCTCAGGATTCTGTTAAGCGGTATCAATGTTAGAACAAATAATAGTGGGGACAACGAGTCTCCTTGGAAGATTCCCCTTTTTATCCCTACCTCGGCTAGTTTGTCCCCTGCGGCTGTCAAATCTACTTTCCAGTCTTTCATTGAATTACCAATAAATTTAACCACCGGTTCGCTAATTTTGAACATTCTAAGGCATTCGAGTATCCAGCTATGTGGAATCATATCGTATGCCTTTTTGTAATCTATCCATCCCATTGCGATATTCTTTCTCCTTTTCCTTACTTCTTTTAAGATCATCTGGTCTATGTAGAGTAAATCGTTTGCCCCTTTGGTTCCTATCCTACACCCTTTCTGTTCTTCTGGTAGTAGCCCCCTTCTATCCATTGACATGTATATTCTCTATTGACATGTATATTATTATTATTATTATTATTATTATTATTATTATTATAAAACGTCTGGTAGTCCATCAATAGTAACAGTCACGTGACTAAATCTCTTTTTGGCAGCAAGGAGTGTTCGGGATCATCAGTTAAAACAATGGGAGGAGACCAATAGATAAGTTATTTCTCTCGATTTTTGTTGGGCAGAGATCACTAATAAAAAGTCAGAATTTTTTTTTAAATCAAGTGATCTCAAACTGAGGCACCAATGTAGCTATCCAGCTCCATTGTTGCGGTCTGTACGCGTAATACATACACAGCCGAACCGACTTGAAAACTGGAGAAACCTATGTCACAGGTTTTGTTGACAGTTTTAGATGACAGGTAGGCGCACTGGGAAGTGTCCCAAAGACACTGAGGGTAAGACTGGAGGAGCTTGGGATAAAAGGAAGGATTGAGACTGTACAGAATACAGCACTGTTAGAAACTGCACGGATACTGAGGAAAGTGCTAGAAATATAAAAACTGCAACACTAAATGATATCAGTGGCCTAACAGAAAAAGGAAAACAAAAGCGGAGATGTGAACCACAGCACTGGCATAGTGGGCGCACTAGGAACTGTCCCCAAAACGCTGAGGGAGAGACTGGAGGAGATCGGGATTAGGGGGAGGATAGAGACCGTACAGACCACAGCACTACTGGGAACTGCACGGATACTGAAGAAGGTGCTGGAGATATAAGTACTGCAACGAATTGTAGCTCTGTCATGATATGCGAAAGAGAGGAGACGTTAGCTGAAGACCTGAGGAGACTTATGGTCACTCAGCCTTCAGCGATAACCACTGGGCAACCAGTGTGAAACTGTAAATCGTAGAATTACTGCGACCTATGAGTACTGGGGGAGGAGGGCTGGAGACTTGAGGAGACTTGCTGTCACTCAAACTCCAGCGGTTACCACCAGGCAACTGGTGTGAGATTCCAAATAATAATAATAATAATAATAATAATAATAATAATAATAATAATAATAATAATAATAATAATAATAATAATAATAAAGGTCAATCACTTAATGTACATGGACGATATTAAATTGTTTGCAAAAAACAGGGGAGAGCTTGAGACTCTGTTCAACGAAGTAAGGGAATATAGTGAGGACATAGGAATGGAGTTTGGGATAGAAAAATGCGCAATCATGGTGATGCATAAGGGAAGGCTTTCAATGACTGAGGGAATAGAACTTCCGGACAACAACAAGATTAGGGCATTGACTGCACAAGACTGATACAAGTACCTAGGTGTCCTTGAATGTGACACGATAAAACGGGAAGAGATGAAGGAGAAAATTAAGAGAGAATACCTCAGAAGGATAAGGAAAATATTAGAAACCAAATTAAATAGCAGAAATCTAATAAAAGGAATGAACACCTGGGCTGTGTCAGTAGTTAGGTATACAGGACCATTCCTAGGATGGACAAAGGAAGAGCTCCAATCAATGGATAGGCGAACAAGGAAACTTATGACGATGCATAAAGCATTACACCCTAGGGATGATACAGATAGACTATACGTTAAGAGAAAAGAAGGTGGTAGGGGGCTCATCAGCATAGAAGATTGTGTCCAGAGAGCTAAAGTAGTCCTAGATAGATATGTGCAAACAAATAGTGAAGAAATCATAAAGAGCGCGAGGGATAGTGCAACAAACAATAAAGTAGAAAACAATGGAACAGTACAGCAAACTAGAAAAGAAAAGTGGGAAGGGAAAAAATTGTACGGCGAGTTTAAAAGACAGATAAAAGATATAGCAGACGAGAAATCATGGACGTGGTTACGAAAGGGAAACCTTAAGAGAGAAACAGAATCGCTCATCATGGCAGCCCAAAACAAAAGCATAAGGACAAACTACATAAAAGCAAAAATCGATAGAACACAGACAAACAGCAAATGCCGCATGTGCGGTGAAAGAGATGAGACAGTAAACCACATAACTAGTGAATGTAGTCAGCTCGCCCAGAAGGAGTATAAGCATAGACACGATAGAGTAGCAACGATGATACACTGGGAACTAAGTGAACAAATGGGATTCAACCATGGGGAAAAGTGGTATCAGCACAAGCCAGAGGCAGTTTTGGAGAATGACAACCACAAACTACTGTGGGACTTTGACATCCAAACTGACCACCTCATCCAGGCAAGAAGGCCGGACTTAGTAATAGTAGACAAAAAAAGGAAGGCCTGCCAAATAGTAGACGTTGCTGTACCTGCAGACCATAGAGTAAAAAAGAAGGAGGGTGAAAAAAGGGAAAAATACCAGGACCTAGCAAGGGAGTTAAGGAAAATGTGGAACATGAAAACCAGGGTAGTACCGGTCATAGTGGGCGCACTAGGAACTGTCCCCAAAACGCTGAGGGAGAGACTGGAGGAGATCGGGATTAGGGGGAGGATAGAGACTGTACAGACCACAGCGCTACTTGGAACTGCACGGATACTGAGGAAGGTGCTAGAGATATAAGTACTGCAACGAATAGTAGCTCTGTCATGATATGCGAAAGAGGGAGGAGACGTTAGCTGAGGACCTGAGGAGACTTATTGTCACTCAGCCTTCAGCGATAACCACTGGGCAACCGGTGTGAAACTGTAAATCGTAGAATTACTGCGACCTATGAGTACTAGGAGAGGAGGGCTGGAGACTTGAGGAGACTTGCTGTCACTCAAACTCCAGCGGTTACCACCAGGCAACTGGTGTGAGATTCAGTAATAATAATAATAATGATAATGATGATCCTGAATTTCGTAGCACAGATAGCTATTCATGGGCACTGCAAAAAGTGATGACATTCGAATGGACATTTCGGAAGATTGTGAAGCGCCTAGAAAGATATAAACGGACTAACGAGGTAACCATAAAGAGACATCGACAAACATAGAGAGATATGAGGAGGTTCAAAGTTAGTTTCACGCATGCGCATCCAGTGCATCATACCCTGACCGAGCCGACAGACACCGAACACCTAAAACAAGCGAATCGTGTTACCATTACCGATTTTTTCTCCAATCATCTTTTTGCACCTCTAAGGGTTCCCGGTCTTATCCTTTCGCTAAGATTCTGTTTTTAGGAAGAGAAGATAGACCCTATCAGCACAGTGTACGTTCAGTTTAAGAAGCAGTGAAGGGGAGCTGGGGGATGAAGATTGTAATGGATGAGGATTGGAGGTGGAACGTGGAGAGGAAGGAGCGAGGGGGAACACGGGATAGGAGTGAGGGGAGAGTAGAAGGGAGAGGATAGTAGCGTGGTTAACAGTGCATTCAGAGTTTGTTTTGGTAACCAGCTGCAATAAAGAGATCTATCTTTTCCTCCCTTTTACAATATATATATATATATGTGTGTGTGTGTGTGTGTGTGTGTGTGTGTGTGTGTGTGCGTGCGTGTGCGTGTGTGATGTACAAAAAGATACTAATCTTCTTTTCACAAATCAAATCATTTAGGTATGTATATTATACACATAGTTGATACTTGTAGTATGTATATACAAAACATACATTTTTGTGCAGGCACGAACATATATACATATATATATATATATACATACATACATACATTAATGCACATACATATTTATATATTTAAGAGTTCATTACCCCATATGCACTTTCCATTTGGCATATGGATGATCGTTCCTTTGATATTTGGCTTTCTGTTTATATTTAAGTATATTCCGGTGGCTGTTTGGCTCATTGGTAAGGGCAACTCTACGTAGAAGCGGCAATCATATCGGTCTGCAGGTTCGATTCCTGCAGCCTCCCCCATTTTCTTTGATTGTTTATTCTATCCACGTCGTTTTGGCTAAATGATACATTAACTGTGTCATAACGGGAAATAAATTCAAATAAGGGTTCAAATATATCATAATGCATTTAATGATCATCTGGTCGTACCTTATGTCCATTTCCTAATATATATATATACATATACATATATATATATATATATATATATATATGTATATATATATTTCATACTGCGTTTACTGTTTTATGGGCATCAGTCGGTTAACCTTTTGCTCCATATATCGTTCCTTCTTCTCGATATGTGCCCTGCCCATCTCCATTTTGTGGATAATCACTCGTTCGGTATTCTCCATCCTGGTCTTTTTTCTCTATTCTTACTGGTCATTCCTAACATTACCCTTTCCTTCGCCCTTATAATTGGCTGGAAAGCATTATGTATATATAAATGATAAAGTAAAAGATTCACTACGCAAACATGTTTATGTTTCTGCTCTGTTTGGGCTTCTTCGGGCAAATGATTCCGTATATTTCAGATCCCTACTCAGGACATTTTTTGGAGGGGTCTTTTTTTCTTGAGCCTATGATCTTCCTCTTATTCTATTTATATCTTTTCTTTTTCTTTGTTCAGTGGTTGGTCATTACTTGTTATGCTTTTCTGCTTTATTTGGTGGAGATATTATGCCTGTTGGTAGTTACAAATTATAAATTAACCATATATAGTGTAGAAATTTTCTTCATCAGTATGTTGATAAACCATCACCACTTTGTGGTATGTTTCCTCTCTGAGAGTAATCTATTCTTACTTAAATCTGTTTTCCCAGTGTTTGGGTTCACTTGCATATAAACTTAGTTGTTAGTTAAATTCTTCTCGGTTTGGTCTGTTTCTATGTGTCTAAGATGATTATGGCGTTTGTGTAGCAAATCCTCTACTCGATCATATCTTAAGCTCTACTCAAACTCAAATTTATGTTTAATGTTGAATGTATTGAGCACTTTATGAAATAAACCCACCACACGTCGACAATTGTATTATATCATACTATATTGTATTCCTGATTTGTATTGTTTGTATATATAACAAATCCCCGTAGCCCTAAAAAACCCGCCCGACCAACTAGCCATTGGAGTTCATATTCGTCTCTCTTCACTATTCTGTGTATGTGTGTGTGTGTGTGTGAGTGTCATTTTTGGGACTAAAACCTTGAAAATTGGCATGAGTACACCATTATGCACCACATAAATTCCACTCTTTTTCAAGTGCTTTTTTTAATGTACCTCTTGTCAGTTTGGACCAATATATCGTGTGCTGCTATTTCAAAAAAAAATTTCAGATAAAAGATTACTTTAGGCAGTTCTAGGTATGTAGTTCTGGTTCACGTGCTGGCTATACTGATTCATTTATCCGAGGCATATATATATATATATATATATATATATATATATATATATATATATATATATATATATATATATATATATATATATATATATATATATATGGGTGACACTAGCTCAACTACATCGTTCTCCTAGTTTGAAACAGCTGTTATTATTTGTACCTGCTGATATATTGGATTCGCTGCGAATCAATTAACCTGCTTGAAGCGTCTTTCTTTTCTTCTTTCGGTGTCATAGAATGTTTGACATTATGCAATGCATAGGGTCGTTAAAATAAATTGCTGGAAAGTCCTTGACAAACATTCTTATATTTGAAAGCCGAAAATATTTTTGAAAAAAAATGGAACGTAAATCTCGAATTTTCAAAATTTACAACGAAAGTAACAAACATCTTTCAAGACATTTAGTAAAACTTGTGGGTAATCTTTGCTTTGACTAGGCTGAAAGACGGTTTAATTCGGTCAGCTATAAAATAGCTACCCCCGGTTAACCTTATCAATAAAAATGGTTATTTTCCGGTTTTAACCACGCTGGCAACATACGGGGTTTGTTTTCCGTTTAAAGGGTTTTGGTCTTTCGTAAGGTTTGTAGGGGTAGGCTCTGGAATTGATTTTCTAATTACAAAAGTTTTAATTTTAACGAGCGTCCGAACCTAACCCTCATCCTTCATCATCCCCCCCACTAAGAATATTTTTTTAAAAACTTATATGCAGATTTTTTCATCCAATCTTTAACGTTAGGATCAATAATTAGAAATAGGCCAAATTTGATAATAAAAACAAATTTGACGCTAATATGGCAGTCGTCACAATAAAACGAACAAGCCAGGCGGCTGAAGGGTTACACCTCTTCTCCAGTTCCGACCAGAGATGATAACTGCAATATTTTTTATATTATATATGTCAAATGAAAAATTAAAAAAATGTTGTTTTGTTTGTATAGATGTATTTAATAATTAGAATGGAGTAGTCTCTTGTGTATTTGTTAGATAAATTTTGGCAGTTATGTAAGACTTGTCAATTCAGCTCACACGGTGAAAGAGCAGTCCACCACTCACTTGGTCACCAAGACTGATCACAGTACAGAAATGTTCATTTTATACATGTATTTATTTATTAGAATGAAATAAGCCCTTGTAGATTTGTAAAACTTGACAGCTTGACTAAGTTGGTAAGATAGCCGCATACCGATCACTTGGTTGTGATCTCAAATCACGGTAGAGAAATGTTACTTTTATACATCGGTTTGGTTTAACATGTCAGGACAGACAATCAGATGAGGATTGTTCTTCTTGTTGCTTTTGATGGATGGAGAACCGAATCAACTCCAAAGTCCAACTTGGACTCATCATCATCAGTCTTTTAACGTCCGTAGTTGGACATAGACCTTCCCCAGGATTCACCACATTTGTCTATCATGGGCGTCGTGGAGCCTGTATTTCCTGAATTTGTCTAGTTCATCTCTCCATCTTGTTTTTTGTCAGCCTCGGTTTCTCATGTGATCTCTGGGGATCCATGTTGTGAGTCGTGATGTCCATCGGTTGTCTTTCATTCTTGCTACATTGCTTACCCATTGCCATTTAAGTTTTTTAATAGTTTCTATGATGTCTCGGACTCCCATTTTCTTCCTGATATACTGTGATGTCTTATGATTTCTCCATGTAAGGTTGAGCATGGTTCTCTCATGTGCACGTTGCATGCTTCTCAGTTTAAAAGCGGTTTTCCCATGAGGTTAGCCAATACCTTCAACTGACGAGCACAGAACGGAGATTTCGGCGAATGCAAATTCACACCTACACTCATGTGGGAAAGTTTTAAATGGCTGGATACTTTCCGGACAGACACCGTATGAGTGTAGATAGTGTTCCACTGGTCTTATTATTCGAAACAAATTTGGTTCAAGGCAATTAAATCTACGATTTGCTCTATGAGGAATGCCTTTATGATTTTGAAGTATAGGACCTGGTTAATGTCTACTGAAGGGAAAGATTATTCTGTCTCAACCCCCTCTCTACCTCTCACTCTCTCTTGTATCACCATCCTCTCTCTTCCTCTCCCTTTCACCCCCCCCCCATATCCCCTTTCTTTCTCTATTCAATTTCAACCGTCCCCCTCTTTCCCCGGAGATAATGATGTTATTTTTATAATCTTGAGAGAATACCAGACACCCACGTCGACACAATTTTTCGTCTCCAAGCCTCTTGGGCATCCCCCCCCCACTTTTATTCTCTTTCCGGACGGGTTTTGTGCTGAATCATGACATGTGGTACTAGTCTAACCTGTAGATACTAGCAACAAGACAATATATCCAGAATACCTCTATGATTATTTGAATATATACTTATTATAACAGTACTAAAGGAAGTACATGTAACCAAAACTACAGGCAGATGACTTACGTCTTTCTTTCCTTATTATAATGGAGTTAACTCAAGTATATGTAACCAGAAGTAAGGGTATAAAACTCGTGACTTAGATGTAACTAACCAGTTAACCCGTCCGTAAGGCGATTAATCGCAGCCTTCTAGGGTCCGTTGTTGGACAAATACCTTTCCCAAGATTCGCCTGACTTATCATAGGCGTCGCGGAGCCAGCCTATACTTTAGAAACTTGTCTAGTTGATCACGCCATTTTATATTATGCCGGCTATGGTTTTGCGTGTGATCTCCTGATATCCACGTGCTGGGTCGTGATGTCCAGCGGTGTTCATCCATTCTCGCAAAAAGAATCAAATGATTATATATCCCAACCTTTCAAGAAAGTCATTTAAATCCTGACTATATAGATACAGATACGGACCCTAATAAAACAACTGTCGAACGCAGGTGAAGTGCAACTATTTTTCACCGCATTCATCGACATCATCATCACTAGCAGCAGCGACACTTTAATGCCTATTGTTGAAAACAGACCCCCCCCCAACCAAGATTCGTCAGACCTCTTTATCGTGTGAGTTGTGGCACCAATATTTCTGAAATTGTCTAAATCGTCACATCATCTCATTTTCAGCCGGTCACATTTTCGCATATGATCTCTCGGGATCCACGCGTTAAATAGTGACGTACAGCGGTTATCTGAAATTCACGCGATATGACCAAGCCGTTGCCATTTGATCTCTCTTGTGGATTCTTAGATAACTCTGAATTCTGTTTTTTTTTTTTGTTGTTTTTTTCTTCCTAAATATACTGGACTATCTTGTGATCCCTCCATGTGATGTTCTGCATAATCCTCAATTGTGCACTTTGGTGCAGTTCTTAGTTTGAGGGTTAATCTTTTGGTTAAGCTCCACGTTTCAGTGCAATAATTGATGCTAGGCAAACGAGCGAACCCTATGACTCCATTTCATCTTTACGCCTGTCAACTATTTTCTTCCAGCTATGTAATCCATAATATCTAGAGTTAGAATCAATAGACATAAATACGCAAATTTTGATCAATTTGAAAAAAAAAAAAACAGCACGTCTGGTTAGTCACTCAATAGAAACCGTCACATGCCGTGTGGGGAGTGAAGAATCAAAATATTGAAATGAGGGGCGATCAATGGATAATTTACTTCTCTCGCCTTTTGTTGGATAGTAAACAGTAAGAAAAAACACAAACCTCGGACAAACTCAGCATAAGCCTTTATAGCAAATTGCCCCCCCCCCCCAAAAAAAACTCTGTTAGGGGGTAGGGGCTTTTTTGTTGACATAATAAGGAGTAATTGTTTTAATTCTCTATTTGTGCGACCTATACGCGTGATACACACTTGCATGCGTATATAGACAGCCAGACCAATTTGAAAACTGAAGAGAATTATTTTGATACTTTAGATGGCAGGATTTTTTTGGCGCTTAAATGACAACACAGTGAAAAGCAATTAAAAAATGGAGTTTAAACTAAGTTCGCTTAATGTCATCTCTCTTACGAGCACAGAACGAATTTATTTCAGCCCACCCAAAATACACACCTACGTTCACATCTTATTGCATACGGATATTGTATGAATATAGTCTTATTGGCAGATCCCAACAATGTGGGCTATTGAACCCATTCGTTGTTCAATGAGGAATGCCCTCACGATATTGACCCGTAGGATATGCGTAATGTCCATTAAACGGAAATATTGTTCTGTCTCGAACTCTTTCTCTTTCTCTCTCTTTTTTTATCCTTACCCTCTCGTTTTCTCTCTTTATTTCTTCTATTATTTCCCGCTTCCCCTTTTTGTTTTTATCCTTGCTCCTCTTTCCTTTAGATAATAGTGTTATTTTTATTATCTCGAGAGTATAGCAGACACCCACGTCGACTTGATATTTCGTCTCCAAGCCTCTTGGGCAGACAATTCCTCGAATGATTTGACAGATGATGCAGCCAGTGTGTGGGTGCGTTTTATTTTGGTTCTGTGCAATGAGTCAGTCTTGGTATTTAAATATGAAAAGGTGGAATCACCCGGAAGCAAGGCGGTCAAGAAATGGTATCACGGGAAACCTCTCTCGTAAATCCATTTGGAATTGGTTTTAACACACGATAGGCTGATACGTTTATTTACAATAGGTTGATGCATTCTAACACATAATTGAATGATACATTTATAAGAATTGAAAAGTTGCTTTTGTTGAGATGCTTTCCCACCGTACGAGTCTCTTCAGAAGAGAGAAACCCTTATCTATAACAAGAAAAAGTTAGAACTAAAATTGTGTCGATGAGTAATAGCAAAAGAGTTGATGATTCACGCTGCATAATTATGAAGTTAGAACTTTTAAAAAGAAGACACCCTCTATGATGTAAAGGAAGCTGGTTATTATGATCACAGTTAGTGTTATCGAACGGTTATTTTCATCATTATCCTCAGCATTCAGCATCCGTCGTTGGACATAGACCTTCCCCGAGATGCGCCAGACCTGGGCGTTGCGGAGCCAATATTTTCAGAACTTGTTTAGTTCGTCAAGCCATTGTATTTTCTGTCGACCATAGTTTTGTGTACGATCTCTGGGGATCCACGATGTGAGTCATGATGGCCAGTGGTTGTCTGATATTCTTGCAACATGACCGGCCCATATGCAACTATCTAACCCTGTAAGCTGACACAGATATCTATTAAGCTTAGTCTTGCATAAGATCGCATTGTAATAATCGTACCAAGATGAGACACTCCGCTAAAATTGTTGCCAAAATTGTAAGCACAGACTTTGTCAGTTTTCAAATGAGTCTGGCTGACTGCTTGGCTGGCTATGGATGAATGTGTTACGCGCATGGTCCACACTGACGAGCGGAGGGATGAATATACAAACATTTACTCCTTATTATGTTAAGAAAAAATTATTTTGCCTTCTTTTGTTTTTTCAAATTCCCCTAAAATAGGTTTTTTGTAAGTTTTCTTTTTAATCTTCCTAAAATAGGTTTTAATAAGTTTTTTCATTTAATTTCCCTAAAATGGGTTTTTAGTGAGTTTTTCTTTTAATCTTCCTAAAATAGTTTTTTTTACTTTTTTCATTTTATCTTCATGAAAAAGGTTTCTAGTAAGTTTTTCTTTTAATTACCCCAAAATAAGTTTTTACTTGGTTTTTCTTTTAACCTCCCGAAAATTGTTTTTTCATTTAGTTTTTCTTTTAATCTCCCTAAAATAGGTTTTTACATAGTTTTCCTCCGATCTCCTTAAAATGGGTTTGTAGTAAGTTCTTTTTTAATCTCTATAAAATAGGTTTTTACTTAGTTTTTCTTTTTATCTCCCTAAAATGTTTTTTTTTAGTAAGCTTTCCTTTTAATATCCCTAATATAGGTTTTCACTAAATTTTTCTTTTAATCTCCTTAAAATGGGTGTTTACTTAGTTTTTCTTTTAATCTCCATAAAAGAGGTTTTTAGTGAGTTTTTTTTAATCTCCCAAAAATAGGTTTTTAGAAAGATTTTCCTTCAATCTCCCCAAAATAGGTTTGTAGTAAGTTTTTTTTAATATCCCTAAAATAGGTTTTACTTAGTTTTTCTTTTAATCTCCCTAAAATTGCTTTTTTGTAAGTTTTTTGTTTTATTCCCCCAAGATAGGTTTTTTGTAAGTTTTTCTTTAATCTCCCGTAAAATCAGTTTTAGTAAGTTTTTTTTTTAATCTCCCTAAAATTGCTTTTTTGTAAGTTTTTTGTTTTATTCCCCCAAGATAGGTTTTTTGTAAGTTTTTCTTTAATCTCCCGTAAAATCAGTTTTAGTAAGTTTTTCTTTTAATCTCCCTAAAATCGGTTTTTACTCAGTTTTTCTTTTAATCTCCCCAAATGATTTTTCACTTGGTTTTTCTTTTAAGCTTCCTGAAATAAGTTCTTTTAGTAATATCTTTCTTTTAACCTCCCTGAAAAAGGTTTTCAGTAAGTTTTTCTTTTAATCTCCCTAAATCAGGTTTTTACTTTTAATCTCTCTAGAAAAGGTTTTTAGCAATTTTTTCTCAATTCCTGTAAAACCGTTTTTTTTTAATCCCTCTAAAAATACGTTTTTGGCAAGTTTTATTTTTAAAAAATACTCCTAAAATAGGTTTTTAGTTGATTCATGCTAAATTGGTCCCTCAGTTTGTATCTGACATTGTTCAAGATTTTTTTTTTCATTCAGACTTTTTAGTAAACATAGAAGGCAAAAGAAGTAATTAAACCATTGACAATCTCTTTTTTCCAATTTTGATTACCCTAAAACAGTATCACAAAAAAGGGAAGAAAATTACATAAATCACATTAACAGATATGGGGAAAGAAGTGACTGAAGTGAAACAAAAAAAATATTCGAAAACGTTTCTTAATGTTTGGAAATATATATATACATATATATATATATATATATATATATATATATATATATATATATATATATGATACAGATCAGGTTAGCAATATAGCATAATATAGAGCAATGTCTGATAAGTGATTTCATAGAGTGGTCGATACATACAACTTTATACTTTAAAAGTCAAGTTGTTTCAGAGGATATTTGATGGACTACCGCTGACTGCAACTTATTCAAGACCCATAACTATGAATATCGTGCTTTGATGGACGGTCCCTCTATTCATAATACCAGTGCACTGGGTGCATGTAATATTTGCATGTTTTTTTTTAACGTCCGTTCTATATACACGGACATGTAGGGGGAATGGAGAAGTTACGGTAAATACCTTTAAGAAATATGGTAAATATGTATTCTCCAAATACTGTAAATATATTTTGTTTAAACAGGATATTTATGTGCTCTTCAAATACAGTAAATGATTTTTTTTTTAATACGATAAATATGTTTTCCAAATTTTTGGAATGTATACCTTTAAATACCCGATATTCATTTTTTCAAATGCTGTAATGTATAGATTTTTAAATACTATAAATACGTTTTTCAAATACTGTAAATGTATTTCTATGAATACCATGTATATATATATATATATATATATATATATATATATATATATATATATATATATATGTGTGTGTGTGTGTGTGTGTGTGTGTGTGTGTGTTTCAAATGCTCTCTCTCTCTCTATATATATATATATATATTTATATATATATGTATATGTATATGTATATTTACATATTTAAATACTTTATGTGTGTGTATATATATATATATATATATATATATATATATATATATATATATGTGCGTGTGTGTGTGTGTGTGTGTGTGTTTTGGATACTGTATGTGTATATGTTTTTTCTAAATACAATAAAGATATGCTTTTTCAAATACTGTAAATATGTATTTTTCAAAAATGGTATATAAAGACGTGTTCTCTACAGTTTCAAATTCTGAGTTTTCCTCCTCCTAAGTTGGCAGATTACAGAACCTAATCTGCCTTCCCGTCTTACCCATAAGAGATGGATTCATGCCTTTCTTAAGTGCATTAGTTTGGAGCAAACGTAAACACCCTCGGTCGGAGATTGAAGTCGATTTGCCAGTTTAAATTTTGAACCTACTTTGATAACTTTGCCAACAATGGTTTCTCAATTCTGCTCTGATCTTTACAAATTAATTCACTGAATTCAACTTGTTTTCACTTTTGTTCTCAAGTTTTCCTTCATATACATTAGCTCAAAAGGTTAGCATAGGAATGCCATCAAAATATACGAAAGATGACTTACGTGAAATTGGTATATATATATATATATATATATATATATATATATATATATATATATATATATATATATATACATACATATATATATATAAATATATACATATATATATATGTATATATATATGTATATATATATATATGTATATATATATACATATATATATACATATATATATATATATATATATATATATATATATATATATATATATATATATATATATATATATATTTTAATTCAATTCCAATATATATTGCTCACGGTTTGTTCATAAATTTGTACTATTCATTTAGAAACATAGTAGCAGGGAATCCCAGAGTTTCCCGGGTAAAATAATGTTTTGCACAAGCATCTTCTAGTATAATCCTGGCGCTCTAATAGAGCCCCATAGGATTTTTAGGTTGACAAATGAAACCTATTGGACATGTTAGAGGGATCTTCAGTGAGTAAGAATATCTCAAGAAGACATCCCAGATTAGTTGCCCAAAAAATCTAGTGACATTTTTCATAATTGTAAATTTTCGCTGTGGTGCCCTATTCAGAAAAAAATCATCAAATATGAGCATATTGTTTATCGTTGGAAAAGAAGGTTTTATGCTAAGTAAAGTTTATTAAAGAACTATATGCGTCAGAACAAAGTCATTTTGAGCTATCTAATATCAAATGTCATAAACCCTAGAATAAGAATGAAATACATGCGTAGAAAGATTGTTCTAATATAGAACAGATAATTGATTAAGGGTCTGCTCCAAAGTTCAATAAGTGCGGTCCATCCACCTTTCTACAAATCTTCATTGGAATTCATGGAGAACTTTTGGGGATATCAGGTGGACAGACAAATAACTTCTGGAGCTTTTGTGTGGTGCAGACGATTATCTCGGATGAAGGGAGGTTTGTGCATGGATCCATTTAAAAACATCTTGACTTCTTCCGGAGTGTATTACCAATCCTTTAAAAAAAAAATTCAGTAAAAATCTTCGAGAACTTTTGGAGATATCGTGTGGACAAACAGAGAAATATTTGTGGTCATCGATAGTTAGATAGAGATAATTGTAGTTGGATTCACTGCAAAATGTAATCACTTTTTTTCTAAGGTATAGTAGATATCCTGCAGACGGACCGAGAACTTTTAAAAATATTTTGTAGTTGCCCCTAGTTAGATAGGACGTCAAGGAGATAATCTTTTATGGATCCGCCCTAAAATACTCTGACTCATTCCTAGTCTATTGTACACCCTTTCATGAAATTTCATTGAAATGCATTGATAACCTTTGGAAACATGGTGTGGTGTAGACTGATAGCTACAACGTAGGGGGTAATTGTGCCTTGATCCGTTCTGAAATTCAATACCTGGCGAATGCACCATAGCTATTTGTTGAGTAATCGTGGTGAACACAACCATACAAACGGAGATTGTAGTGAAATGGAGTGAAAATTTATTCTCGAAATTTGCAACAACTTTTATCTCATCCATTTGGATGTAAATGAGTGGAAAAACATGAGAAACAAGAGTTGACAGAATGTGCAAAGTCGGTTGCACCTGCCGCCTGACTAATTCCATTGTTAGCACTATTAACTGTTACATTTTGTAAAAAATTCAGAATGGATGGAAGAAGAACAGATCTGGTTAGTCATTCAGTAGAAACCGTCAGGCAACCAACGTCTTTTATCAGCATTCCGTGTTTGGGGTGATCAATTGGAAAAGTGGGTGATCAATGAATAAGTTACTTGTCTCAACTTTTGGTTGGCAGTGATCATTGAAAACAATCTGAATTCAAAAACAAGCGGACACTAACTGAGGGATCATTTTTGCACAAACTTACATTGAAAAAGGAACCCACCTCTTGAAAAAGTATGGGTGTGAAATAACGGAAGAAAACATTTTTTTCAAGACATAATAAGGAGTATATATATACATATATATATAATATATTTAAATTGTCCGCCCTCTAGCTCTATTGGTGAGTTTTGTGCGTGTGATGATTACACGCATGCATACGTAGACAGCCAGACCAACTTTGAAAGAAACCTACGTAGCAGGATTGAGGAAAGAAAAAAGTGGCCAAATGTGGCCAAATCCAAAAATTGTTTAGAAAGGCAATTATTTCATTATTCATTTTTATCAGACGAAGAAATGTAAATATTTGATGTTGATTTAATTTTTCAGTTGCTTTTTTCATAGCAACTTTGTATGACAGTCTATGTATCGAATTGCGATACCAAAAACATTTGAAAAATATTTAGATGAAGGTGAATAGTTTTATAAGAGATAATAATAATGATTTTCGATAAACATCGCAAAATAGCTGGATTCGCCAAAAAAGTTATTTTTATTTTTAAAATGCTGCAGCAACAAAGTGAAAAATGGCCAACAATTTCACAATGACCGAATGTTTTTCAAAAAAGCCAAATTCGTCAAAAATAGAGAATAGCCGAAATGGCAAACCTTTATCCTGACAGTTTTGTTGACAGTTTTTGTGGACGGTGTCTATCAAAACGAACGTGTCATTAAAGCAATTAGAAATGTGGCCCTTTTTTTATGGGCGGAGGGTATTTTTGATACTTCCAGGGCAGTGACCCCGACATGCAGCTGGTGATTTTTTAATGTTTCTAAATATATAACAAACGCAATTTATTTTTATAGCTTGTATCGATTTTATAAAAATAAAAAGAAATTTGCTCACGTGCGCCTGTGTCATTCGGCAGGGTGGGTAAGTAAGGGCTTGTATTTTGGGGCTCCCACCCTTTCCCTTTTATATTTCGTATTATATAATTGAAATGCAATCCTGTATTGTTTTCCAGCGTCATTCTTTCTTATTACTGAATTTTTCTAGATACGTGTCACTCAGGGAGATTTTTCTATTAAAAAAGAAAGTCACATTTGGACAATATTGGAGTGAATCAAAGGTCTTTTCATTGTTTCATTAACTCAAGAGCTCCGGTGTGTTTCTAAGCTTTTGCAATTCTCCACATACGGTATCTTTCGATGATACTAGCCCTTCTAAAGTTTTCAAGTGCCGGTAGCCAGCTCTTTCACTACCTTATATTGTACACGCTCCGCTCAGATAGTGCAACGGTCAGCACGTCTTCCTCACACATCGAAGGTCCAAGGTTCGATCAATGGTATGAGGACAGTTTTTCCTGGGCACACAACAGCTAACTAAGTGCACTCTGAGCTGTTTGATTTAGATGAAGGTATCCCTTCGATGGACTTGCATCCTGGGTTGGGGATTGTGAAAATCTTGGAAGAATAAAGTCCTAGTCTCGACCTCGAAACTTGCAAGGATCCATATGCTGACGCATGCAACAGGAACTGGGACTTAATCTCCGGATGTTCATACTCCAATGGGAGTTGTCTCTTGAGAAACAGAACTCTTTACCTAGAATTTCAAACCATCATAACCGACAATTGATGGGTATCCATTTCTGGGCTTTATTTCAAGGAATAAGTCACAGCCTCTTAAAATGCTTGAATCAGTCTTAGGCAATGCTGTGTTCAGTTACCAGTTTCAGCGGCTTTGAGGTCAGGTTCAAAGTATTGCCTCGAAATTAGCAGAATATATATACTTCTATTCATCACTATAGCCTCTGAAACAAAATGTATAGCTGATTAGTAATGATACTGAGATGATGATGATGATGATGATGAGGAGGAGGAGGAGGAGGAGGAGGAGGACTTTGATAGACAGAAGGATTTGGTAGTTGAACACCGTAAACCAGACATCATTGTACATGTTACCAAAAAGAGGAAGTCCCTCATAAGTGTTGACGCAGTACCTGTAGACACAGAAGAAGAGAAGATAGAAAAATATGCCAATTCGTATGTGAAAGTCTCGAGAATGTTGGGATGCCCACCAGCAAATTTAAAGTCGCACCAGCAGTAATCGGAGCGTTGGGCTTGATCCCGAAAAATTTATCACATCATATCATATCGAACAGTTTGAAATTAGGACAGAAATGTGAGTTCTCCAAAAATCTGCCTACCTTGGAAGATTTCACAAACTAATAAAAGTTCTCTGAGAAATCAATAAAATCAGAAATCAATAAAAGTCTGAGGCCATTTGTTAAGGCTTGATAGTCAGTACATAGACTGAAGAACCGGTATGCATACTAAGAAATGGTACTGCCCCTAAATGTAGACTATATGAGGATAAGACCAAAACATCTGACTACATAGTACCTGGGTGCTTGGTCCTCGCTGCAAATGAATATTTGATGTGACACGACAAGATTGGATGGTATTTATATTGGAAACATCTGCAAACATTATAAGACTCTGCATACTAAGATCTGGTTCGAACATAGGCCAGAAGCAGTCACATAAGCAAAATACCCGACTATATCATGTAGTTTCACAATATTACTAATAGAACTATAAACGCAAACAGGCCAGATAATATAGTGAAAGTGCCTCCCAGTAGATTTGGATGTCCCAACGGATAAAAACATGGTTATCAAAGAATTCAATAAACTCTCAAAACATAAAGACCTTGAGATAGAAATTAGTAGAATGTGGTAACTTAGTACCAAAATAATACCAATTGTTGTCAGACCCTTTTGATTATTAAAAAAAAAGGGACCAGTGAATTTGCCAACAACGTACATGGAGAGGCCAGCATATATAAGATGGAGAAAATAGCTCTTACCTCCGTTGCACACATTATTAGGAAAAAAATTGTCAACGTGAATGTATGTACAACACCGAGCACACATCACTTTATGTATATGTATAGGGGTTTCTTTGAAAAAGTGTTGCATTGTCTCTATATGTAAAAATCCTGTTACCCCTCTCTCTCTCTCTCTCTCTCTCAAGCCTGGATTGTCAGAACTTACAAGGTTGCCAGCTGTAGGTCCCAGGTTGAGACTGGCTGTTGACTTACATCATCAAACATCATCATCATCATCATCATCATCATCATCATCATCATCATCATCATCATCATCATCATCATCATCATAATAATAATAATAATAATAATAATAATAATAATAATAATAATAATAATAATAATAATAATAATAATAATAACTTATGATGATGTATAAAGCTTTACACCCTAGAGATGACACAGATAGACTATACGTTAAGAGAAAAGAAGGTGGCAGGGGGCTCATCAGCATAGAGGACTGTGTCCAGAGAGCTAAAGCCGATCTAGAAAAGTACGTGCAAGCAAACAGTGAAGACATTATAAAGAGTGCACGAAACAGCACAACAAACAACAAAGTAGAAAACAATGGAACAGCACGGCAAACTAGGAAAGAAAAATGGGAAAAGAAAAAATTGTACGGAGAGTTCGAAAGACAGATACAAGATAGGGCAGACGACAGATCATGGACATGGTTACGGAAAGGAAACCTGAAGAGGGAAACGGAATCGCTCATCATGGCAGCTCAAAACAAATGCAGGTCACTGTTAACAATTAGTGTTGCAGTCTTCATATTTCTAGCACTTTCCTCAGTATCCACGCAGTTCCTAGCAGTGTTGTAGTCTGTACAGTGTCAATCCTTCCCTCTATTCCGATCTCCTCCAGTCTTGCCTTCAGTGTCTTTGGGACTGTTCCTAGTGCGCCAACTATGATTGGCACTACCCTGGCTTTCATGTTCCACATCTTTTTCAGTTCTCTCACTATATCCTGGTATTTTCCCCGTCTTTCATTCTCCTTCCTCTTTACTCTATGGTCTGCAGGTTCAGCCACGTCTACTATTTGGCAGGTCTTCCTCTTTTTGTCTACTATTACCAAGTCCGGTCTTCTTGCCTGGATGAGGTGGTCCCAGAGTAAGGTGGTCCCAGAGTAATTTGTGTTTGCCATTCTCCAGGGCTGCCTCCGGTTCATGCTGATACCACTTTTCTGCATGGTTGAATCCCATTCTTTTACTCAATTCCCAGTGTATCATTGTTGCTATTCTATCGTGTCTATGCTTATACTCCTTCCGGGCGAGTTGACTACATTCACTAGTTATGTGATTTACAGTGTCATCTCTTTCATCGCAAAGGCGGCACTTGCTGTTTGTCTGTGTTCTGTCGATTTTTGTTTTTATATAGTTTGTCCTGATGCATTTGTTTTGAGCTGCCATGATGAGCGATTCTGTTTCTCTCTTCAGGTGTCCTTTCCGTAACCATGTCCATGATCTGTCCGTCTGCCACATCTTGTATCTGTCTTTTGAACTATTATTATGAATCTCACACCAGTTGCCTGGTGGTAACCGCTGGAGTTTGAGTGACAGCAAGTCTCCTCAAGTCTCCAGCCCTCCTCTCCTAGTACTCATAGGTCGCAGTAATTCTGCGATTTACAGTATCACACCGGTTGCCCAGTGGTTATCGCTGAAGGCTGAGTGACAATAAGTCTCCTCAGGTCTTCAGCTAATGTCTCCTCTCTCTTTCGCATATCATGACAGAGCTACGATTCGTTGCAGTCCTTATATCTCTAGCACCTTCCTCAGTATCCGTGCAGTTCCCAGTAGTGCTGTGGTCTGTACGGTCTCTATCCTCCCCCTAATCCCGATCTCCTCCAGTCTCTCCCTCAGCGTTTTGGGGACAGTTCCTAGTGCTCCTACTATGACCGGTACTACCCTGGTTTTCATGTTCCACATTTTCTTTAACTCCCTTGCTAGGTCCTGGTATTTTTCCCTTTTTTCACCCTCCTTCTTTTTTACTCTATGGTCTGCTGGTACAGCAACGTCTAGTATTTGGCAGGCCTTCCTTTTTTTGTCTACTATTACTAAGTCCGGTCTTCTTGCCTGGATGAGATGGTCAGTTTGGATGTCAAAGTCCCACAGTAGTTTGTGGTTGTCATTCTCCAAAACTGCCTCTGGATTGTGCTGATACCACTTTTCCCCATGGTTGAATCCCATTTGTTTACTTAGTTCCCAGTGTATCATCGTTGCTACTCTATCGTGTCTATGCTTATACTCCTTCTGGGCGAGTTGACTATATTCACTAGTTATGTGGTTTACTGTCTCATCTCTTTCACCGCACATGCGGCATTTGCTGTTTGTCTGTGTTCTGTCGATTTTTGCTTTTATGTAGTTTGTCCTTATGCTTTTGTTTTGGGCTGCCATGATGAGCGATTCTGTTTCTCTCTTAAGGTTCCCCTTTCGTAACCACGTCCATGATTTCTCGTCTGCTATATCTTTTATCTGTCTTTTAAACTCGCCGTACAATTTTTTCCCTTCCCACTATTATTATTATTATTATTATTAATGAGAAATGGTCGATAATGCCTCGTTTGTTAAAATTCCAAAAGGACGAAGAGAAAGATTGTTTTAATCTTTATTTGATATTATGTATGGTTTCATCCGTCAGATTTAAATTCAAATGTAAAAAAAAGCTTTGAAAACATGAATGGAGCGTTCAGCAATGAAAACCGAAATAGAATTTGAACGTCACACATTAAAGTTCCAATACTGTGGTTGCCTTGAAAAAATATTCTGAAAACGTTGAAAAAGGGAAATGTATTCTGTTAGAAAAAACGAAATATGGATTAAACTTTTTGGTCCAATAGATTGATGTTCCAATGAGTTAATGTTCTAATGAATGTGATGCATTTTTTTAGTCTTTGGTAGAGAATTACTAAAAAGTTCATGATTAACACGACCCAGTTTACCAAAATTATTATTTAAGTCATCTGGTCCATGAGATTTTAGCCTTAACATCCACTTACTCTCATGGCATGCTAGAGTGTCATGACCTCCCTTTACTTCAACCAGTATATGCACCCACAGGTTATTATCGAAACTACGTCTCGTTTTCATGGGAGTGCTTGCTCAGCTCTGTCGCTGTCAGTTCATTTTTCACATCGCCGCTATGCTTGTTAAAACGCCTGCACAAAGTGATAGATGTAAATCCCACGTATAACGGGTCATGTTTTGCACATTCCGCAGCATAAATAATATTTTTTGATTGGCAAGGACCTCCTGAAATTGAGCATGTAATGCCAGATCTAAGATTTTTCAATGTTTCTTTATATCCCATGTGGTCACATAATTTACACGAGCAACCGAATTTTTATAAATTCTTCTGAGTGCATCTGATGCTTGGTCCTAATGTTTATTTTAAATTTTGGTTCACAAAAGACTAAGATTGAACAAAAGTTTCTGTTCTGAGGATACGAAATTATCGGAGGTTCTGGAAAGAGAGCAGCGAGTTTTGAGTGACCCACGATTAATATCTGATGATTTCTATGCCCATCGACCTCTGCGAACGATCTATCATTAAAAGATGTCTTTCCTTATTCAAAGATAAAAAGGTCCTGGCGATTCCTCTCCTTGCCATCCGAATTAGTTCAACTTGAGGATATCATCTGTTGAAATAAAAATGCATACTTCCAGTCGGTTACAGCAAAATTATGAATGCTTCTAATTCTGATAAATTGCGAAAGTGGATTTGGTCAGATAACGTGAACTGGATGATTCGGTGATCATCACAGTCAATAAGCCATCGCAGTCAATAAGTGAACAGCCGTGGCGTCTAAGTTTGAAGTCTAGTAAAACATATTCTATCGAAGAATAAGTATAGTCAATTCTTGGCGTTTTCCACTGGGAAGTATCTATGATAAAGTTTTTAAAAAAAACACCTCGAAACATCAAGATTCTCTTGATGTTATTCATAAAGTATACCTGTCAAAAAAGGCCCCAAAAGGTCAAAAGGCTTTTCCCCCCAAAAAATCAGTAAAATCTTTTTAGAAAGAGTCTGGTGGAGGACTGATGCTATTTTTCATTTCTGCAGACAAAACGGTGCAGCCAGGAGCACTGGAACATAATTTCAAACACATTAACATTGATGGCTACGGTTGTTCAACAAGACTGGCTACTTTAGTGTCTAATTCAACTATAAACAAAACTATTTCAGCCACTGAGCCGAATTTTAATAAAGCAAAAATGTTCCTCAACTCAATGAGGGGAGTGCATGTTTAAAATTTCAAGTATTTAATATGGATGATTAGGGCTGAGAAAAGTAAAGAAGAGAGAAAGAAGAAAATAATCACGGTGAAGATTTTTCTAAAGGAAAGAAAAAGCAATAAATTTCAATAAGAAGATTCCGTTTTACGACACCTGATAATTGACACTAGCGTCCATAGCTTTCCATTATCTCTTTCTCTCTCTATCCATCATTTTGAAATGTTCACTTTTTAGTCTCAACCGAAAATCTAAACTTTTCATTGTTGTTAGGTCAGGAGAACAAAATCCTCTCAGTCGGAGTTTGACTAAAACGTTTTCAATTGATAACTATTTTCTCCATCTTATTAGTGTCGTATATATTTAAACTAATAATAGACTAATGATAATAATGACAAGTTCGTTGACTCAGAATGTTTTGATGAAATTGGAAATAATAAAGTCTCTATACACACACACACACACATATATATATATATATTGTGACATCCACGGACAGATGTGTTGGCGTATTCCATCTCTTCAGTATGGCTATAGACTTACCATTATCCCATCCAGTACTGCAAGGTAGGATTGAAACCTTCACTTCAGACCCGGAGGCCAATATCCTACCTCTGGACCACGGAACTGGACGGTCAGTAAAGCTGAATTAAAGAGATATATTTATTTACACAGAGATTCTTCATCCACCAGAGTGCTCTATTCCTATGGAAGAGCATTTCATAAGCTTACAGTGGATGAGTTACCTCACTTAAAGCGTGCTCAACCCTGAATATGTCTCCTGCGTTTATAGTATCAGTAGCAACCATCCGCCAAGTTTACTGTTGCTTTCATTAATTAGGAGCTGAAAGCCCAATATAACTCGATATTCACTCCCAATGGTAGTCTGATATCAAACTTGAAACATCTGGTCCGAAACAGCCCGGCATCTTAACAAGATGTATCGTGATATACACCGAACATCTGTCGATATCGTCTGCTTCTAATCCATGAATCCCATTACTGTTGCATATAATACTATGATGTGACCGTCATTTGTTGCTAACTTATCCGTCATTTCCTTCCGATACTTAAAATATTGCGTACTTTCCTTCCGGTGCAGAAAAAAAAAAGAAACACAAAATTTTGTTCCGGTTTGCGTCAATAGAAACTGTCAACGGAAACTGTTACAAAAACTATCTACATAAATTTCTTCAGTTTTTTAGTCGGTCTGGCTGGGTATGCATTTATAAATATGTACGTATTTATGTATGCATGATTCATGCACACGAACTGTGTCAATGGAGCTTGAGGGCTGAAATCTTCAATGTTTACTCGTTATTATGCTTAGAAAAAAATTTCACGTTATATGTATATGGTGGGTTCAATTTACGATGTAAGTTTATGCTAAATTCATCCCTTACTTCATGTCCATCAGCATTCATGCATGTTTTTGTTTTTGTAAATCAACACCTTTTAGTGACCATTCCCCAACAGAAGGCAAGTGAATGATTTAGTTGATCAGCCCTAACACGGCATGCTGCATGAAGTCTTTGGTCACTAGCTAGTTTCTATTGAGTGACTAAATAGACTTGTTTTATTTTCCTTGCTATGACAAACAAATTATAACATACCATTCAGTGGTGAGGCCTCTCGTCTTACAGATGATCGGTGAAAAGATCTGCCAGAAAGTGAAAACCTAACCCCTACCATGAATATTTGCCCTCCCTCCCCCTAAAACCCTTGTCCATCCGAGCCACACTAATTCCCACACGAGAAAACAAAGAAACTATTTGTCTTCTTTTTTCATATTAATTATTTCAGTCCTTTCTATCACAATCTGTTCATACCTATCTATCTCAGTCCATTCATATCTATCGATCTATCTATCTATCTATCTATACATACATATATATATATATATATATATATATATATATATATATATATATATATATATATATATATATATATATATATATATTTCTTTTCATATCTATCGATCACAAAGTGTTCGTGTCCACCAATTATCACAATCTGTTCATATGTATGTATGTATATATCTATCACAATCTGTTCATATCTATCTGTCTATCCATTTATCTCTCACAATCTGTTCATATCTATCTGTCTATCCATTTATCTCTCACAATCTGTTCATATCTATCTGTCTATCCATTTATCTCTCACAATCTGTTCATATCTATCTATCTATCATAATCTGATCATATCTTCTCTATTCATATCTATCTGACTCTGTTTTGCTGATTACACTTTCTTCTTCATTTTTTTTCAATTTCTTTTCCTTCTATTCTTCCATTTTCTTTCAGATTTTTCCTTCACTATCGTTTTTTTTTTTGGCATTTTTCTTTCTTTTCTTTCGTTATTTCTCGTCTATTTCGTTGATTAAAACCAGATTTTCCAATGGCCCGACCCGTTGTATTTGGAGAGTTTCCCCATTGTTTTCATAGTAAAAACTTGCAAATTAATGTCCACCCTGGATGGGTCACCTAATTTTCGACGATCCTCAATTTCTTAGCCATCTGCTTTGTTTTAAATTTCTCTAATTCCCAGTCCTTCGTCTAAGGTTCCCATCTTGCGTGTTTGAATAGATGTACAGAACAACTGATAATCACAGGACCCTGTGGAGCAGCGGTTCTCACCCATTTTTTTTTTTTTTTTTGCTCAATCCCCAACTCCGATAATAAGGGAAATTTGATGTTCCCCTTACGATGAGAAAAACTAATTTAATTATGTATCATGTGGCAAAAAGAATCATACATCATATGATATCTTGGTGCCCCGTAATAATGGCCCTGGTGATTATGGCACAGGTGATAATGACACCGGAAATGATGTCCCCAGTTAAAATGGCACCAGAAATCGCACCGGATATAATGGCACAGGTAAAATTGGCACTAGTAAAAATGAGACCGGTGATAATTGCACTAGAGATGATGCCCCGATGAAAATGGCTCCTGTAATAATAACAACAGAAATAATGGAACTGGAAAACTTGGCAGCAGTAAAAGTGCCACCGGTAATAATAGCATCGGAAATGATGCCCCGGTGAAAATGGCTCCCGTAATTATAACGACGGGAATAATGGAATTGGTAAAATTCGCACCAGTCAAAATGACACCGGTGATAATAACACCGGAAATAATGCCTCGATGGAAATGGCTACGGTAATGATAGCGATGGATCTAAAGGCACTGGTAGAAATGACAGCACGATATTAGATGTTCCTTTTACAATGAGAAAAACTAATCCAATCACATATCATGCGGCAAAAATAACGATATATCTTATGCTTTCTCAGTGCCCCGTATGAATGACCCTGGTAATAATGGCCCCGGTTAAAATTAACCCGATTAAATGGCCCCGGTAGAAATTACCTCGGCAAAAATGCCTCAGTAATAATAGCACCGGAAATAAAAAGCCCCGGTAAAAATTACCCGGGTATGAAGAACGAGCGTAGGATGATAGGGAAAAATGGTCCAACTAAAATCAATAGTTTATTAAAAATGAATATTAATTGAAAATCGTATATCAATATTTTTCAGACGTAATTGAATCAAATTTATGTTAACACATAATTTTCAGTTAATTTTCATTTAAAACAAGATATTTTTTAATATCAATCATATCGGTTTGTATACGTAAATTAGGTTATTTTGTTCGACAGAAAATTTTAGTTGAAAACTAATGTGTACGCTGGTGATGAATTCAGGCAAAGAACAACATTCATAAAAATTTCTATTGTAAATCTACCATCCCCCACATTTTGTGAACCGCTGACCCAAACGACTTCAAACTTGACACAACAATGTCCAATGGTCGGACAAACATATCTGGCGAATATCACCTTTGTACAATGGTCACTTGTTGATTATCTCAGTGCATGAACACAAACACATGGAGATTTCTAAAGCATCGATTGATGATAGAGCCAGAAAATAAGATGTATCAACTACTCAGTGATCGGCCAATTATCAGAATAAACATTACAATATATATATATATATCTTTGAAATTTCGGTCCAACTTGGCCTTGAACATCTATCATTTACAATAGTGTAAAATGAACAACTGGAACACATGGTAGGTTACTCTTAAGTAACAATATGGATACCCATTCTACGGATGGGTTTTTCTGCTTGGGTATACGATGATAGAGAATTGTGGCGAATCCTGGGGAAGATCTATGTCCAACGACCGACGTTAAAAGACTGATGATGATGATGATCATGCTGCTGCTGATGATGATATGATGAACGGTGTGATTCTTTTCTATTTGTTTCTTGGTCTAGAATATAGATACCTTTCTCCATTTTAGCAGTATTATCAATTTTAGAAAATGTGTTTTCTGTATCATTCCAATTTTGGTAGAAGTACTGCAAGAACTTTAATATTTACTCGCTTCTCCACGAGAGCAAGATGTGAGACAAGGTTGGCTTAATAAAAAAAGTTCAAAGAATTGGTCCAGTCCCGGCAACTGTTGTTGCGAAGGCGTCAGGGTGAGCCTGACCCTTCCTTTTTTGTGCAATGAGAAGGTGTTGCCCTGGGGCTTACAGATCCCTCGAGACTGGGCAAGGCACTTTGTTTAAGCCACAGGGCGAATCCTAAGACTCTGCAATACCTAGCCTCAGTAAATCGTCGTCGTCGTCGTCGTCGTCGGCAGAGGCAGCGGCTACAGAATTTTACTAACGCAAGGCTCTTGCAGAATTGTAGTTTTATTGAGGAGCGTCGTTGACATTATATACTCAATTACATTAACATCTTTCTTGGGATAGCTCATTTGTGTACAGATTAGGCAAAATGCAGAATAATTCAGTATAGGTTTTAGAATTACCAAGATTAAACAGGATTTCTTATACAGTCGATAATTATCAATAGATTTTTATCGACAAAATCTGTTTCTTGAGAGAATTAATTAAATATTGTCGACAAAGAGATTATGTTTCATTCACCCACATGATACAAAGCTAACTATGAGTGAGAATGCATCAATTCATCGACATCTATTTCGGTTATGCCTCACACAAAGTGTGTTAGTAATATATATATATATATATATATATATATATATATATATATATATATATATAAAGAAAATTTTATCATAAAATGTCGATTTAAAGAAACAAATTATCGATTTCACAATCATTTCTATTCAAATATTGATTTCATTTGCGTTCCAATGCAACTTACGTCTTTTTGGGAGGGATTTGGGAGTTTGTTTATGTTCAACAGCTGCCCAACCAATTAAGCCACAAGAGCTTCACGGCTGGCTTCATCAAATGGAAATCCAGGATTATTAAGAAATCGACGAGTTTATGATATAAGCAATGGGATTTTCTCAGAGATTATGCAACATGCTGTGTAATGACTGTATGCTTGATCACAACGTAGATAACAGACATTTTGTCGAATTTCGCTTCATATGTTGGTAGAGGTAAGTATTCACGGTATCATAAACAGCTTTTCATGCTCGGATTCACCTAGACAGAGATGTATGTTAATGGGGTAAAGACGCTTATATGCCCTACGGTGAAAAAAAAGAATAAAACAGGTCTGATTAGTCGCTCAATAGATACCGTCATGCGACCATGTCTTTTGGCCGCGTTGGGGAAGATCAATTAAAAAATTGAGAAAAAAGTAATCAATGTTATTTCTTTCTTGCATTTTTCGGGCAGTAGTCGCTAAAAAAGTCTAAAAAAAAACAAACTGAGAGATCGATTTAGCAGAAACCTACATTGCAAATTGAACCCCACACTAAAACCCTATTGGGTAAGGGATTTGAAAAAAAAAAAAAAGAAAAGGTTCCCCATTAAAGAGAGGCTGTTTAAATTTTCAGCCCTATAGCTACATTGGTGTGGCCTGTACGTGTGATACATTTTTAGACAACCAGCCAGACTAACTTAAAAACTGAGAGAAACTTATGTTGACAGTTTTGGTTTCAAATATCAACCATAAGCGTCTACAAATAAAACTCTGAAGTCAGTGAAGTGATTGAAGCATTCTATTTGTAATGGTCCGAGGCTTATGAAAGGAATTAAAGAGTTCTTATGTCTTCAAATTCAAAAGTACCAGCCATCTGCCCACGTCTGCACACGCATACACATACGAAGATGGATCAAGTCAATGGCCCAACACGTTGTAATCAGCCGAATTCCGTTCTGAAGATTTCACCGTACAATACTCGATTGAAAAGAAGTAACTTATTCCTTGATCACTCCTTTTTCAATTTTTTTAAATGATCACCCAAAACACAGCATGCTGCCAAAAGACATTGGTAACGTGACAGTTTCAATTGAGTGACTACACTGACCCATCTTAATTTCCGTTGCGTTTCATTGCAATGTAAACACTCTAGCTTTAGGGAGCCACTCTATATCTGTTGACCTCATCTGATAAAAATTCAAGACGCAAAAAGTTCGATGTGTCCATCAGGTAAGCTACGAAGTTTTCTTAAAAGAGTTATGTAACATGCTGTATAATTAACTATACGATTGATCCAACCGTAGAGTTTTCATCATATGCCTATATAGATAAGCATGATTATTTTTTTCATTATGTAAAGATCTAAACTTATGCCAGCGTCCTCTATACACACTTGTGGCCCACAACTTTGGCAATCGGCTAGAAATTACCAGAAATTACCTCTGGCAGCAAAGAATGACCTTTGCTGTCAACTTTACATAACTTATGTCACAAATTAATGTATAATGGGTCTCCCTACCAAGTATTATGTCAAAGGGCTTGGTAGTTTTAGCATGAAAGGGGCACAGACAAATAAACAAATGTAAAATAAGGCCAAAATATTAGTATTGATTTATAATATATATATATATATATATATATATATATATATATATATATATATATATATATATATAATCATGCATGTATTCATATATAATCATCCATATATATATATATATATATATATCATGTGTATGTATATTTGTCATAATGTGTTACATATATGATTGATATATTTGATATCATTGATATATAAGGTAAATATATATATCAAATATGCAGACATACATTAATTTGTGTGCGTGTTAGTGTGTGGATCATATATATGATTAATGAGTGGACAAAAAAATTATGAAAAGAAAGAGGAAAAGAAACAAAAGAAAAAAAATAGAAAAATACAAATAACCGTCCCCACCCAAAAAAAGGGCCCCCCAAAAAACTGAGAAAAAATACTGAAAAAAATACCCCAAATACTGGAAAAACAAGACCAACTTCCAACCGTGAAAAACTGAAAATAAGACTGAAAAAAAAAACAAAATAATTGAGAAGATATACGCCGAAAACGTAAAAAAAAGACTGCATGAAAAACTAAGGAAAGAAGAATGAGAAAAAACCCTAAAGAACTGAAAAAAAAGACTGAAAAAACAATAAACTAATGAAATGTCTGAAAACTCAAGCAAAACTGAAAAAAAAAAAACATCTGATAGTCCGTACTGAAATATTTTTGTGATAAACGAATGTGTCATTAAAGTGATTCACTTCTCTTGTGAAATGGTCAAATCATTTGGAGGACGTCGAGAAAAAAGAAAACCACTAACAACTGATTGGTCAATGAGATAGCGAAAAGCACGTAGTTGTATGATTTTAGTTGCTGGAAGGGGGTTCATAGGACTGACTCACAATATCCTATCAATCTCCCCCCCTCTCTCTCTCTCTCTCTCTCTCTCTCTCTCTCTCTCTCTCTCTCTTCATATAGGTGTGTATGTATGTATGTATGTATGTATCTACCAATCTATCCATCTATGTTTCTATATATATGTATATACATGGTAGTTTCTCTAAGATTTTTGGAGGAGCAATCCACAGTAACCCTCCAGCCTGTGCAATGGAGTTTCATGGTAAAATGCCACACGCCCAGTGCCGACCTCACCCTTTAAACCAACGGTTCTCATCCTATGATCCACAGAGATGGCGCAAAAAGAAGCAGGTTTAAGAGGGGTGTCCTATTCCTTGTTGATGTCTGAGTTGACTCTGGGGGGTCTGCTGCCCATATGCAGGGATATTCCGACAGTATGGCTGACCCATAGCTAAGCCAGTCGGCAGCAAGAATCGAACCTGCAACCTGAAAAACCACTGCATTACCAGCGGCTGTTGAGCTCAATGGTTAGAGCAACGCAACTTTGAAGTGGCCACTCTAGCGGTGGCAGGTTTGATCCTTGCAGCAGCTCAATTTTCTTTAATTGCTTATTCTATTTACGTTGTCCAGGCCAAGTGATACATTGGCTGTGTAACGACAGAGTTATTTCAAATAAGAATTTTTAAATAATATAACGCAATTTATAATCATTCTGTCGGATCATATACATCCATTCCTTAATATATATAAATATATACATATATACATTTATATATTAGTGAGTGAATATATATATTAGCTGAGAGTTACGCCGTTTACAACGTGGGCAACCTATTTGATGTGAGGGTCCTGTATTCCTTCCGATGTGATAATTTTTTTTAATTATACGTATCCAAAACCTTTTAATCAACGAGCTGCCACATTTGTTTGTGATATGGTAACGAGTGTGTGGTGTCGTAGTCTCTTGAGGATATGCACTGTGAATCAGGCGAAGCCCACTTGTCACTCCACGTGGTGGTCTTAAACAACATTCAATAGTCTTTTTCTATTGTCATCTGAACTTCCCCGGAACTCTATAATATCATACGTATCCTACTGCGGAAACAACAGCTGTGCCACTAACAAAACCCTCAACAGATGATGATACTTCTGTGTTTAGACATTGTTTCATATATCTATATACAAGTAATTGTGTGTGTGAGTGAGTGTGAATGTGCGTGTAATATAATCATATGTGTATATATATATATATATAAGTTTATACAGACACACCACGCGTGCATATATAAACAAGGGAGTTGAGTCAGAAGGGTCATCCTCATATATACATAGCAATTGTTGGTTAGAATCGTTAGGTTTTCAAAAACAATTAAACTTGATTGGATTATAGGAAATACATTATCAAAGTGAAAATGGGTTTTTAGTTTTCAGAATCACAAGAACAAGACATATTATCGATTGCTGATGAGTTCGTTAAGCACAAAATGCTGACATTCATCGCTTACATATCCTTTTTTCATATGTTAGTAGACCTATTTACTGTGTTAAATACTGAGCACAGCAATTAGTCATCAATATTGGATGAAATCTGTTTGCTATTTGTTTCTTCTTGTATTCTCACAAATTGAAAATACATTATGAACTATATATATATATACATATATATATATATATATATATATATATATATATATATATATAGACAAAGAGCTCCCTGGTAATTTTTAAATGACTGTTCCTTGTTTCTGCACAAGGGCACGTATGTTTGAATCCCTAAAGTGTAATAGTTGTCCAAAAATGTCATCACACCGAGCGCTTTCGGCTAAACAACTCGGTGTCTTTGGTTTAGCCATTAATGTGTTGATGTGACACAGTGAGGGGTGACAAAAGTGAATTCTTATTTCGGAAAGGTTTCAATTGCAAAATACATTTGAATAAATATGAACTTTACGTGTTTCTGCTGAAAAATAATTTTTCGTTTAAATATTTCAAAAATTTGACACGGTCCTAAATTATCCTCCGATGTTATGTTATGCAAGTAGGTTATTTTCGGATTGCTGTTAATGTACAGTGTTCTGCAAATATATATATATATATATATATATATATATATATATATATATATATATATATATATATATATATATATATATATATATATTGTTAATGTACTGTGTTCAGCAAATATATATATATATATATATATATATATATATATATATATATATTTGCTGAACACAGTACATTAACAAAAAAAAACAATATGTATATATATATATATAAATATATATATATATATAGATATATATATTTTTGCTGAACACAGTACATTAACAAATATATATATATATATATATATATATATATATATATATATATATATATATATATGCTGAACACAGTACATTAACAGCAATCCGAAAATAACCTACTTGCATAACACACACACACACACATATATATATATATATATATATATATATATATATATAAATTACAGAAAACATGCATTATTTCGTTTTGCGCTGCATATTTCAAGTACTAGGTCTTTTCTCGTGTATCTTTTTACAAAATACATATATGTGTCTATATATATGTCTAAATATGTATATACATATTTATATGTTTATATATAAATATGCATATACATATAAACATATTTAGAGATATACATAGATACATTCATATATATATATATGTGTATGCTTGTGTGTGTATGTCCACACATATATACATACATACACGAACACATATGTCTGTTTTGTGGAAGATTTCACAAAATGCATGTGTGTGTATGTATAAGTGTAAATATATATACATATGTGCACGCATACACACATTCATGTGCGTGTGCATGTATACGCTTGGATATATATACATATATATGAATATATTCATTAGCACATATATGCATACATAAACCAAAACTTATACGTATTTTGTGAAAGATTAGACGAGAAAAGACTTGATACGTAAAATATGCAGGACGAAACGAAATCATGCATGTTTTTCTGTAATTTGAGTAAGAAAAGATGCGTCCATCACTACTGACTATTTCGAAGAGATGAATACTGTGGATACTGAGAGGATTTGCATGTTGTTTAAATTAAGTGTCTTGACATCATAAATCATCGAAGTTCAGTCCTTGCTATCATTTGAAAGAGGTTTGGACTGGTCTCTTGATATCATTGCATTCGTTATCTATATGTACTTATACCTAGTTATATCTGATATGTTATAAAAATTAGCCTGAGGGAAACAACGTCTGCGAGTATATGAATGTGTATTAGAAACCGTCAACCAAAACTGTCACCAAGACCGTCAACACGAGTTTCTTTATTTTTTAAGCTGGTCCTGCTAGCTATGTATGTATCACGTGTTCATGTAGCACCGTTAGAGTTAGAGGCTTGAAAATGTAGCAATAGACGAGATAAGTAATTAATTCATTGATCAGTCCTTCCCCATTTTTTAATTGATCACCCCAACACAGCATATTGCCAAAAGGCGTTGGTCATGTGCCGATTTCAATTCAATCATTTACCAGACTTGTTTGTGTTTTGTCCAATTAAGGTAATATTGAGCATGAAAAAATATCTTTTTTATTCAGTAAACCGGACGTACATTTTTGGTCGTACGTTGTTAAATAACGATAACGTCGAAAAGAAGAAATCTTTTATCAGAACAATATCGTTTTGGAGGACCCAACATTTGGTTCTGGCGAAAGGTTCACTTTTCAGCAAATACAGATCCCGACGCAAACAGTCACGTGCAGTCATTGTGAATTTGAACAAGAACCAAAAGTTCAAAGAGGCGTCCACTATAAAGTTTAAACGCCATTCTTTCCTGATCATATAAACCTGAGGAAAGGATGATTTTTGAGTAAGGAACTTCTTATCAAGGAACATCTTTCAACCGAGTTTCAAATAAATTTGACCCCACACAGCTGAGAGACAATTAGGAGACTGATCGAACAACCAACCAGTGGACAGACCCTTTTGCATAGAGGTGAGGATGGCTATAAAAGTACATGTTATCTATTAAAGTTAAATGGTTTGATTTAATCAAAACAATTAAAACACTCTAAATAGATTATTTGTACATATTTTTTATTTCTTTTTTCTTCCTATGATTCACTTACACCTGTATTTAACGGGAATTGTCACCATCGTGACATATTTCTGTGAACGGAGTTCTTTTTTTCTCTTTTTGACGATCATTCTAGAAATTCTGGCTTAAAACATTATTAGTTCAATTTTTTTCACTTTACCACGCAGCTTTTTTTTTCAACTTGTTCTTTTCATAATACCAAATCAGTTTAAATTCAACTAAAAATAGCTTAATCACTCCAGCTGTTTTTATTTCTCTCTTCGTTAACGTATGCGTTCAGCTGGTGTCAAAATAGAAAAAAAGCACAATAATGATGTATCAGTTTCATACCTCTAACACAGGTATGAGTAAATCGTATGGTTAGTGTTTTGATTGAATGTATTTTCAATTGTTTCTTTTTTCTAAGCGAAAGATATCTCTCCAGCTCAACAATAACTTGCAAAATGAGTTTAAAAGAAAAATACACTAAAAGGCGGTTTTGATTCTTCTTCAGTATATGTATTTTTTTTTTTTTAGTAAAAGGGAGCGTTAACGATGTAACACCTTGGAATAAAAGTATAAGTAAATAACAAATAAAATCAAAATCCGTGCAAAGGATCTATTGAACCACTGTAGCAAGCAGGGGTGGCGAATTGAACGACCGGAGCCACTAAAAGTGGCGAAAAGTTCTTTTAAAATTTGTATATGTTTGTATGTTCAAGTGCTTCTGGCAATACTGTTTTGTCTGCAGACTTGGAGATTGGCATCAATCCTCTTGATCCCTTCTATGAAGTGTTTGTTTCATTTGAGAGAAAAAAAATTAACCCTTTTAGCCTTATTTTGACCAATTCATTTTTAGCATCTAGATTTTCTGGAATGTCATAAAAAGAATTTATTCTGAACATATTTATTCTATGATGGAATTTTTCTGACTGACTTCAAATTTTGATGCTACGGTTGTTTAATTATTGACAGTGATGGCAAGTTAAAATTATTTTAATTGTTTTGATCAAATTAAACCATTGATAATAAGAGGTTCGATTCGTCAGTCAATAGAGTCCATCACGTAACCAACATCATGTTGTGTTGTGCAGTGATCAATTAAACATTTGAAGAAGGGGTGATCAATGAATAAATTTCTTCTCCTGCCTTTTGTTGGACAGTACTCACTTGAAAGTGTGAATTTTCAAAAAACAAGCGGGCGCAAACCAGGGATCGATTTAGCATAAGATCACGTTAGTGTGGCCTCTACGCATGATACATACATAACCAATGTGCCAACCAGCTAGACGGACTAGCTTAAAAACTGAGAGAAACCTATGTGGACAATATGTAAAAAGCCATAAAAATGGCACAGGACGGTTTGTGTCAGAAGCATGTTGACTGAATAGTTAACCCTTCGCCTGAATCAAATCTAAGGTCTCCCAAAGCGATATTGTTCCCTTTTATCATTACTTAATAGACTGAACGAACTTTTTACGTTATCTGATAACGTATTTCTTACCGAATAACACATACCAGCATATAAGACTATGATTTGGCAAGGGCTATTTAAGAAAGACCCAAAATTGAACTATTTTTGGCTCACAGCTTTTATACACCATTTTTTTTTTCAAATAGTTTAACACTATTTTGATTAGGAATTATAATTTGATCATATATAATCGTATATATTCAATACTGGGGTCGTTGGAGGGCTAGCTTGTCAAACAAGAGTGTTTAGGTGTTCAAAACTCATCCATCGCTGTTTTGAGAGAATTTTTTTAAGGGTACGGTTTGTATAGTCGAAAATACTGTCATCATTCGGAAAGAAGCTAGCGAGTAGACGAGAAATCTTTTAAGGTGTGTGAAAAAATTCAGAGCGCAAGAAGAAATGAAATTATGTTTATATTAGAAGGATTGATACGAAATTGAAATGATCGAGTCTATTTTCTTATGTTGTAATTCCTGTGCCAGTTTTTTTTTCCATAAAATTTGATGAAAAGAGAAAGTTTTCATTGCATGTTTAGAACAGTTTCATTTCCATCATCATCATCATCAGTCTTTCAACATCCGTCGTTGGACATACACCATCCCCGAGATTTGCCACATTTCTCTATCATGGGTGTCGCGCAGCCAGTACTTTCTGAATTCGTCTACCTCGTCTCTCCATCTGATATTCTGTCTCAGGGGATCCATGTCGTGAGTCACGATGTCCATCGGTTGTTCACTATTCTTGTAACATGGCCAGCCCACTGCCATTTGAGATTTTCAATGGATTCTATGATGTCCCTGACTCCTGATGTACTGTACTGTCTTGTGGTCTCTCCATGTGAGCCCCAGCATAATTATTTTGTGTGCACGTTGTATGGCTCTCAATTTCCATATTAATCTACAAACATGTACAAGCAATACATATATATATATATATATGTGTGTGTGTGTGTGTGTGTGTGTGTGTGTGTGTGTGTGTGTGTGTGTGTGCGTATTAAAATAAACTATCTTAATAATTCAAACAAGTATGAAACACTTCTGGTTTGTTATTATACAGGTACCGTCACATAACAAACGTCTTTTGGCAGCATACCGTGCTTGGGATGATCAAGTAAAAGTTTATTTCTCACGCTTTTTGTTGGGTAGTAAAAAAAAAGTCTGAATTTTCAAAAACAAACAGCACAAACAAAGAGATCAATTTAGCATAAACTTATGTTGCAAATTGAACCCCAACTAAAAACCCATTAAGGAAAGATATTCAGAAAACGGGGAAAAAACGTTCTTCTCAGACATAATAAGGAGTGATTTTTTTTCAATTTCAGTCCTTTAGCTCAATTGGTGCGACATATACGCATTGGGCCACCTTAAATTCAATACATTTGTAAACATACTTTACACGTTACGGTGGAGTTTTGTCATCGTGCGAAAAAATAACACCTTATCGTAAGATATATCATCTCGTGTGAGGTTCGGCACTAACGACTTGCCAAGACGGCTTATCTCTTCTGCGGTGACGAACAGGTTAATAGCTATAGCCAGAATTCGAACTCGGGTCACCGAAAACGTTTACCATGCCGTTACGCCACCTGCACCTACCCTTCAACTTACCCGGCAAAAGAACTTAACATCCTATTTAGAACTTCCGTCCTATGCCTCTACCCAACTAACACATATTTACATTTGACAATTTTGTGTAGTCGACTGCGTCTCATATTTCCCTGTTACATAGGAATGCGGTCGCATTTTGTACACTTCAATTTCTCTTGTTGCCAAATTAGCCGTTTTTTGACTAGATTTTAGCTGTTTCCTCTCCAATTCTGCCGATTGAAATCTACGATAACCAATTAAATCCGTTAAGTTTGAGATAGGTAAATCATCAATTTTCATAAAACAATTGGTCGTAGCATAGAGTTACTCTTTTGATAAATGGGATTTAAACGTATATGCATATATAACATTTAATATATACAAAATTTAGCCGATTTTAGCCAATTCGGCAGACAGTTTTAGCTATAAATAACAAATCATAGTTGGCAACTCCCCTGCCCCTGTTTTTGTCATCTTGTTTCGAATGGCCAACCCCTTCCAAACTGCCAATCGTCGGTATAACTGGGAATGGAGGTAATGAAGGGCTTTGGCCCGTGACCCCCCTATGAGAAAATGGTTCCGTCGCAAATGGATCCCATATGACGCCCTTCTAAGCCACGAGGCTCAGGGTTAGTTTCTTCCGTCTGGGCACAATCCCATACCAACCATAAAATAAGTGGTGTTTAGTATTACGACTTATGCTCTATAATAAACGAAGACATACACACACACACACACACACACACACACACATCTGTACACACGTATCAAAGAGCGAAAGGGGGAGATTAAATGGATTTTGAAAAAAGACAGAACAAACAGATTAGCAAACAAAGATAGTTAAAATAAGATTGAGATAGATAGATAGATAAACAGATAGATAGATAGATAGATAGATAGATATGGACAGACTTACATTTACATCTACGTGAATATTTATGAGCGTATGTTTGAGTATGTGGGTTAATGTCTTTTCATACTCACCGCTATTGGTATATTTGCACACACACACACACACACACACACACACACACACACACACACATGTGGGTTAGGCCAAGAAGAAATGACATCGTTTCTCAAGCCGGGAACTTCTCAGTACTTCTTCGTACACGGACCAACAGTAATTTCATTTTTTTCCTTATGGGCAATATTTGTATCTCAATCATGACAATACCAAGTTAGTAAGGTCGACTTATTTAGTCCAACGGTGGTTTTATTATTTAGTTCTAACAATTATACTCGAACATGCGGTGTCCGAGATCTTTTCTGAGATTTGATTTTACAATTTAAATTTAAAAAGTTTAAGATGACTAAGATGACTGATCCATATGACTATCAGGAGGAAAAACTCTCCCTTTATCAAACTCTTTGTTCAACTCCTTTCCTTTCCAAACAACGAATTGTATCTTTTAATTCCATTTGACTGGGAAGGTTTTGTTGTCCTGGGCCTGTTCCCCACTTGCACGCAATTAAATGTACTAAATGAGAAAACACCGGCATGTCTACAGAATGTTTACGACATGCCATGTTGGTAAAGAGACTGATAAGCATTTTCGAATGTTCCCCTACTTTTGCTTGGTTGAAAATCGTAAATAACTCCTTTTATTTTCATTACAGGTCTAGTACCTATTACCCGAAATGCCTGAGACGAGAAGTGTTTCGGATTTCGGATTTCGGGAGATTTCTACGAACATAATTAGATAAACGTAAACATTTTCTCTTTTCTCATCACTTACTCAAAAGGAAATCTGAAACCCTTTTTTGAAATTTTCAAGTAAGTCTTTGTGCAGAAAAAAAGAATGGGCAAAAAATACATTAATGGTTCTGACAATAATTAGTCTTGATCGGAACTTGTTTCGTCTTTCACTGATTATGATGTAAATGTAGCTTTACGTTCCGAGAATCAAACAAAGATATCCAAGCTTTCATCGAAATCAGAATGGAATAAATCCTTTGAAATTAGCCCCATTTCTCGTCTTCGAATCATAATACAGTGAGGTCAGGTGTAGATTGCGACCTCATCCTGACTTGTAAAAAGTTTCGGAGTTTACAATAAGGGTTACCCAACCTGTATAATTGTTTTTAACCTTTACAGATCCCCAAACTAAGCTTCTTTGTCTGCCTCACAAGCAGGTTTTCCTGAATTCTATTCCCGTTATAAGTGAAGGGGTCGAATTTCCCTGTGCACTTAGTACTCAGCTAATTGAGTTCACTAGATGGCGTGACGAACTAAACAGGTTCAGGAAGTGTTGGCTCAGTGATGCCCATGATAGAGATCTGGTAAATCTTAGGGAACATCTATGTCCGACGATGGACGCTAAAAAGCCGTTTGAGATAAACCCTTCGATGGACATTCAGCCAGCCGTAGTTTTGTCGATTCAACTCTAAGGCCAGCCACAATTCTGTTCATTCGACATCATGGCTTATCAGTATTATATCTGTTCGACTTGATGGCCTATTGGATTTTGTTAATTCGACATTTTCTTGGATTTTTCGTTGGATATTTTGTCTGTTAATATTTCGTCCATTGGTGTTGTGTCTGTCGGTAATTCATCTTGAATTTCATTTTATTTTGAAATAAATAAAAAGAGAACTTGTGAAGTTATTGAGTCGACAGTTCGTTAATTTTATCACGTCTATCGTCTCACTATTAAAATACGAGCTCGTCTTATTTCAACAATCGTGCTCTGAAGGTTCACAATTGGAAAACAATTTGTGTAAACATTGGCGACACTCGACGTTACCAAATCTCGGACACAGCGCATGAAGATATATATATATATATATATATATATATATATATATATATATATATATATATATCGAGTGAGCAAACACCTATTTGAAAAGCTTAAGAGCCTAGGCCTTGTTGTGGCGTCTTTTTAATGTTTATTTTTCTGTTTCTGGTTTCGTTTTTTTTGTTGTTGTTTTATTTCGTTGGCGGGATTTTTTCTATTCCTTCTTTTGCCCATGAGGCGAACATGACTATTTAAATGACATCCCTGACAGTCTCTGGAGACCTGTTCGGTCAGTCAGTAATGGCAAAATGGTACCACGAAATGATCAGTCATTTAGTACAAGATGTTTGTGTAACTACGTACCATAGATGTACGCATGCGCAGACGCAGACGTTGGCGCGCAGTGACCTGTAAAGGAACAATCGAAGAAAAGTGGAAAAATATTTATATATACACTGATTAAACATTTATACAAACACCTATATATATATATAATATAAATATGCAAGTGTGCTTGTGCACACGCAAAATTATATATATATGTATATATATATATATATATGATTTCTCATTTTCACGTGTATGCACATATTTAATTGCATATGTATATATACATACAAAAATGCATCTCATTGTACACATGTGCATATAATATGTATACATATATACATATATATATATATACACACACACACACATATATATATATATATATATATATATATATATATATATATATATATATATATTGCAATACGAAACAGGGATTGTAATGTTATACAATACAATATCCTATGTATGATGGGTCCATTTCATGAATTGCCCATGCCCAAACTGAGCAGAAAGTGTTCGTTTAGCGAATCCTTACTCCATTATATATATATATATATATAGAGAGAGAGAGAGAGAGAGTCGTGTTAACCTTTTAACACGTAATGCTGATAGAATAATCAATTTCTCATTCAATTCTTTCTGAATATTCCGAAAATATCTACGAGCATCTGGTAGTCAAGACACTCTTGATCTGATCAGTTTCATTTCAACAAGTAGTTTTATACCTACGTGTTCATTATATAATCTTAAGTTCTTATTATATGCGATTTGATTGTATGCACACACACACACACACATACACACACATATATATATATATATATATGTATATATATATGTATGTGTGTGTATGTGTGTTTGCGTGTGTGTGTGTATGAGTGAGTACATAATCTCGATAGCCATTTTCATCATTATATCAAAACACAGAAAAATACATATAAGTATAGATTCAGGTATAATGGCAAATTAATATTTACCTGTGAAGAAACACTTATGTCCGTGTGCGTACGCATATATGTAAGATATATTAGAGGTGATATCCGAAATTTTGGCAAATTTAAATAGCATTGATGAACCCAATGTTGAATGAACTTGTATGATGTAAACCTCTATGAGTAGTTGCTTTGGTGAGTCAGTTAATACTTCAAAGGAGACGGTGGAAGCTAAGTGTTAGGGTAAAAATTCACAGGGCTTTGAAATTTGAACAGAACACCATAGTTAGACCAGAGGATCGAATCTAGTCAGAGTAAAGACTTTTAGGCTCGAATTCCTCGGACCTTTGAGTGTATACATATATATATATATATATATATATATATATATATACATATATATATATACATATATATATATATATATATATGTATATACATATATATATATACATATATATATATACATATATATATATATATATATATATATATATATATGTGTGTGTGTGTGTAGATGACAATGACTTTTGGAAGGTGAAGAGAAAAAACTCAGCAGATAGATGTTACATCTCATTTTTTTTGTTGTTATTATTCCATGGACATAGCTCGATGTGTTCCGACGGGGCCCAGCCGTCATTTTCAGAGAAAAATATTATCGGTGGTTTCGTAGAGAAAAATATGCTGTTTATATGTTTTAAGCTAAAGAGGAAACTTCGCATCCACAATGCAAACATATATATATATATATATATATATATATATATATATATATATAGCGAGAGAGTGAGACAGACTCGGTAGTAAAGTATATGGAAGTTAGGTTTATTTATCTGCAAATGTTCTCATCAATGGTCTAGACATATTTTGGGAGGTATTCCTATCTTCAGTAGCGTGTGCTGTGTGTGTGTGTTTGTACTTTTTTTAAGGTTATAGGTTTGACGTTGATCCTGAGTCCACCATTAGGAGCTTAGCTTTGTGAGCAAAAAATGGTATCCAGGCTGTTGGGGGCATCTTGTCGTGTGAGAGAAAGTCCAGCCAGTGATGAAGTTTATGGTTTAGCAGTAGCAGTTGGTCTTCGAGAGTACAAAAGGTGTCAGGGTATGAGAGAAGTGATGTGGTGTTAGATTGTGTGGGTATGTTAGGGATAGTGCAAATGCAGGGGTGGTGAGGTTTAGAGAGTACATAGGTTTTAACCTTACAAGTCATCAAAAATATGTTGGCTATGATTTGAATAAGTGATATGACTGGCTAAGGTGGAGTTTGCTATGAGTCTGAGTGACTTTGAAGTATATATATATATATATACATATATATATATATATATATATATATATATATATATACATATATATATATATATATATATATATATATATATATATATATAATGTCTGAGACTCAATGGGAGTATGGTAGCTTCTAGGAGAACAAATTGTGATGTGTCTTCCATGAAGCAACGTATGTGTAAGAAAAGACCGTGTGCACAGTTCCATAATTGCTTGGAAAGATCTTCTGTTGATCAGCAATGGAGCAAAGGCTAATATTCAGACCAATGTGTAGGCTAAGACAGGTTCAGAGGGATTTGATGTCTGCTTTGTACCCAACCGTCTTCTCGTTCATTCACTGTCCATATCTGGTATTTACGTTTCTCAATGCATTATTTAATTTGAAACTATTTGAACTGACATTACCTCTACTACAGGGTAAATGTGTCAGTTGGCCAAGACAGAGTATATCGAATAAACAAATGGGCTACTGAAAGAAGATCAGATATAGATAATGAAGGATCAAGAGAAAATTTGGGTGTAAATCATACATGTGCGTGTGAGAAAAAGAGAGTTAGTGAATTAGTGCGTGTGCGCATGTGTGTTTGTGTGTGTAAGTCAGTGTGTATCTTCGTGCATGTGTGTGTATGTGCACATGATGTCTTGCCCCCCCCCCCCAAAAAAAAACCCACACGAGACATGAAGGGAAGCCCTGCCATCGGTTCTCGAAATATTCGTAATAGCTGGATACTTTCGGGACAGACCTCCCAATTATATATTTTTTAGAAAAGTAATAACCAACACACACACACACACACACGCACACACACACACACACACACACACACGCACACACACACACACACACAATCTATTTTCTTCTTCCCTAACAAAGCATACTTTTATGCAAACATACACTCGTACGAGTATACACACCAAGAAGTATGTTTTGAGTACAGAAAACCAGGGCACTTAACCCAAATTTATTTCCATTGAGACGACTTTATAGGTATACACATCTTGAAAAGGCCTTATTTAGATAAACTTATATTTGTTTCTAGCAACTCATTCTAAGGCACATGTCTAACATACAAATAAATTTACTTCTTATCAGTCCAAGAAGCCTAGAAAAACAAAAACAAAGAAACGCCAGGAAGCAACAAGGTCATTTATGATGAAATTTTATACCGAGAACTACAAAAACATATTACAAATGTTCTTTTTTTCCTAAACAGAGTTAAGCTAAAAATTAGGGATGTTTAGATTTTCTCTGAAATTATCTTCAATAAAAGTCCAAATAGATTAACATAATTATTATTATTATTCAGTGACCATAAAAGCCATTGTCCCGTAAGTAGTAGTGTGATTTTAATGACTCAAAACAAATGTCTATTTATCCCTAATCCAAACACTCCCATATGGTGTTCACTTCTATGATTGGCCTTCTGATGAAGTTATTAGATCATAGCGTATGCGCTGATTCTTCTACTCGTCTTATTTTCTGGTGTTGTTTTCTATAATTCAAACTTAATTCCACAGGCGTTGGTAACCTTGACTTTCACTCCACGCATGATCAAGTGGGACTGTTTCAAGTTCGCCCATGATGATGGACGCAACTGTCACCATCATTTTCCATGAATATTATCCAGTTCTCTGTCAGTACCAAGATATTTTCCAGACTTCATTCTTCCATTTTTTTACAGGCCTCTTTAGGACTGTTACCGGTGCTCCAACAACAATGGGCACTACTGTTTCATGATCGCTCCCTCTCAAGGTCTTGATAATTTTCAAGAGTTTTACTTTCTTTTTATTTCACTAGGTGGTCTATTCAGACAACGATCGCCAGTTTGGGACGAATTTTCTCCTTTTTATTTATAATGACTTGATCTAAATTGCATAATCAAATCTCTATTGCTTGCACAAATCCCAGATGATCACCATTCACACCCATTCATGTTGATTTTGTAATCTTCTTGTGCCAACTTGCAGTATTTGCCTTTTTTTTATGTTTGACTGTATCATCTCTAGCTATGTATATTCTTCAGCTACTATCTTACTGTACCCTGGGCGTATTTGAAACAGTCCCGCAGAGCCTTGATCATGCGTGGAGTGAAAGTCAGGGTTAACAACCCCAGTGGAATGAAGTTATAATAATAGAAAACAACACTGGAAAATAAGATGGGTAAAAGAATCATGGTTCTGGAGGATTTCGCTCCTGAAGGGTCCATGATCCAAACAGTTTGTTTGTTCTGGATCGCCATTTGTAGAGGTTCAGTTTCTTGCTACAAATATCCTCTTCGCCACCATGTCTGCAAATCCTTTTATTTTCTCTTGTACATTACTGTCATATACCCTTTGAGTTTTCATATCAATGGGAACCATTTCCACTATTCTTTCTGGTCCTTGACAAAAACCTGACATTTGTCCAACTCTTTCCCTCTTTTTCGATTTGATTCTGCTGGCTTGCTGGAGGAGAGACACCAACAATCATATAGACTTTCTCTATGTTTACTCTGATTAGATTTGGTCATCGGGCCTGGATTGGATGATCTGTTCGAATCTTAAATCCCCATAAAACTTTATTTTTCTTATTGTCCAAGAGGTTCTGTTTTGTAAATATACAGTTATACTTTGAATAGTTTAGTTAATTCGCTTCTGAATAGTCCGTACTCTTCCAAACTGCACCGTTCAGGTCTTATGATTCAATTTAATTTGTTTTTTCATACAGTTTATTCTAGGTTACATTACAGTCCTCATTGCATCATCGTTTCTTCACAGCCTATTTTCGTACTTAGAGCGAGATTGCTTAATATATCGTTGACGGTTTTAATATTTGATTTGTTGCCGCATTTTTCAAACAGTTTCGTTGCCACAAGTGTTACGTTATCTCCTAATCAAATATATTCGTAGGCGTCGAGAATGAACAATGTGATTTTCTTAGTTCCCAGTCTGTAATCATGGACACTTACATTTGAAGGTAACAAGTCGGCAGATAAAACAAATATATATATATATATATATATATATATATATATATATATATATATATATATATATACATATATATATATACATACATATATATATATATATATATATATATATATATATATATATATATATATGTATGTATGTATGTATGTATATATCCTACTCATCATTTGAAATAATTGCCACTTCCTCGGCAACGAAATCAACAGAATTCAAATACAGGTAGTCCCCGCTTATCGGAAGTTAGCTTTACGCCACTTTTCGAAAAAAAAAAGGGGGGGGGAGATCAAAATAATGTTCAGCTTTTGTTATGAAGAAAGTCATTATAGAGGCAGCGCACACCCTCTTCCTCTCTCTCTCTCCAAAAGTCTCCTATACCTCCCATCGCAACAACTTCCAGCAACAACTCAGCCTGACATATAATTTTAACCGTTTTTATTTCTCCATATAAATGAATGGCACTTGCTTTTTCACTGTACGCCATTTGGGCTTACGAAATACTTTTATTGGAATTTTCTAATTGTGCATCTGCGAATTCTTTTCTCGGTGATTAACAAGTATATAGTCAGGGACGAATTAGCCTATATGCAAACTAAGCCACGGCATAAGGCCCAAGACATTGAAGGGGCCCACAAATTAATATATATATATATATATATATACATATATATGTGTGTGTGTGTATGTGTGTGTGTGTGTGTGTGTGTGTGTGTGTGTGTGACTATATATTTAGGAAAAAGTTTATTCATGATAAAATAATCACTTGATTCATTTGGTACGTGAATAATAAAAACTAAAGGCAAAATAGTAATTTTAAATTTATAATTCTTTCCATATAATCAACTTTCGAAAGAGTTTTAATATTTTTTTGATTTTTCTCTTTCTATTACATTTTAAAATGTCTACCTTACTCCAACAATTTCTTATTCATCTGAAATAAAAAAAAAACTAATCTATGAAATTGTGAATCTCCGATTTCTGTTCAGATCTCCCTTTTTCAATACGACGAGCCTCATAATTAGGGGTAACGTAGGGCCCGTTGTGGTCCTCATCTGGCCCTTTATAAAATATTCCAAAACAGGAAACAAAGTAGCAACTATATATGACATTTTAATACGCAGTTTTATTTTTCTTCGAGGCTTTTAAAAGCTGCTTTATATTTATTTCTCTTTCAACTAATCTCTATCGTCCTGAGTCAATAGACAGAAATGAGTGTTAGGAATAAGACTCTCGACTGAAATCTATTTATATGTCTGTCTGTCTGTCTGTCTATCAAGGGGTTTGTCTGGTTGTTGACATATTTGAGAGTTAGCATTCAGCGCCAGAAGTTGGTGCTCGACACTATACTTTTTCGCCGGGCAAATTGAAAAGAAAAGCGATCAAATAAAAAATACAACCAAATTTGAAAATTAGCCAGAATAAAAATTTGAAATCAAATTTAAAAAAATATGCCATGCAAATTAAAAATCCATACTACGATTCAGTCCGTCAGTCTTATTGATTTGCTTGGCATATTTCTTAATATGCTCGGCGAAATTTTGAATTTCGTTGACTTGTTTTTCAATTTACTCATCGTAATTTTTTTTTCTATTTTTCATCTAAATTTGGTCCCCGTATTTTAAAATGTGAATGCTGTTTGTATTTGGATTTACTTACTTGACTTTTCAATTTTCTTGCAGAACGGTATGAACCTCCAATTCAATCTCTTGGACAAATAATGCATCCATAGACTAAATGATCAATTAGGAATTAATTCGTAACGACATACATGATCTAACACACACACACACACACACACATAGACATACACTCATACGTGTTACTTCTACACGAACATACCACATACTTCTAGATGGATACAGCAACGAGTTCATACTCTAACTTTATCTTACATGACAAATATGGTTCTTCCAACTCCAATCTAATCACTCTACTTATTAATGCACTTAATCCCATGATGAATAATTATCACATCGGTCGAACGTCATACAGTAGTAATGCCATTATATATATATATATATATATATATATATATATATACATATATATATATGTGTATGTATATATATATACATGTATATATATATATATATATATGTATATACATATATATATGTATGTATATATATATATATATATATATATATGCTGACAAATATGTATGTATATATATATATATCAACAAAGACTTCAGTTTATGCATATATATATATATATATATACTGACAGATATGTATATGTATGTATATTAACAAAGACGTTAGTTTACGCACATATATGCATATATATATATATATATATATATATATATATATATATATACATATTGTGTGTGTGTGTGTAGATAAGTATATTTATATGTTGTATACTATATATTGACATCTTTCTCGAGAGAGAGTATAACAAAATCTATATACCAATATATATATATATATATATATATATATATATATATATATATATATATATATATATATTGATACTCTTTTATACATATATATATAGAGAGAGAGGGGGAGAAAGAGAGAGGCTGTATGTGTACACATATATAATGCACATAACTACATAAAAACATAATCTAAACACTGTGGTTGATAAAGGTGTCTACATGACGAAACCGAGCAGCGCAGGTATGTCTAAGTACTTTCTCCCCAACCTTATGTCTCGCCAAGTTGTTTGTTTAGTCATTGGGACCAGGAAAGTGAAAACACTTTTTTTTCTTTTAAACCCTGACCAGATTCAAACGAGTTGTGAAATGGCGATGTTTGCTCGAAAATAAAGCAAACAAATGTCACGTAATTTTTGTTTGGTACGTTTGTATAAAAGACGATGATAAACGAGCGTGGGTGACTGGCAGTTTGGTGTAACATAATCACCGAACAGAATTCCGGATACAGGACTGCAAGATATTTATGACCAATCTCTGCCAGTGGTAGCCTGATCAATGCCTGTCTCTTCGAGGCTTTCAATTTTTATTCTCTCGCCTGCTCCATATCCATAAAGTCCGCTCCCATTAATCCTAAAAAGAAAGGTGAATAACCAATGCATCCTCCCAATAGTCACTTATGGAACTGAAACATGGAACCTAACCAAGAGACAGATCTATAAATTAGGAACCATGCAACGTACACGTGAAAGAATTATGCTGGGCCTCAAATGGAAAGACCACAAGACAGCACAGTATGTCCGAGAAAAGACAAGAGTCAAGGACATCATAAAATCCATTAAGAATCTCAAATGGTAGTAGGCTAGTCATGTTGCAAGAATGGCAGACAACCGATGGACATCGTGACTCACGACATGGATCCCCTGAGATCACATGCGAAACCGAGGCTGGCAGAATATTAGATGGAAAGACAAGCTAGAAAAATTCAGAAAGTACTGGCTCCGCGAAGCCTGCGATAGAGAAGTGTGGCGAACCCTGGAGAAGGTCTATGTCCAACGACGGACGTTGAAAGACTGATGATGAGGATGATGATGATGATGATGATGATGATGATGATGATGATAAGGCAAAGCATGGTTGCCCTGTGCAGAGGTAAACTGTTGAGGCGTTGATTAAAGGTCAAAATGCTCAAGGGAGGTTTTGTACCACCTGCTTCTGTAGAAGAAAGAAAGAAACGATCACGGTTATTCTAAAAGGAGTATTTCATGAATAAATGTATAGAAAAAATCAGGTGTTACGTATGAATACTTATTCGTATCAACCCGCTTCCAACGAAAGTGAGATGTGAGACAAGGTCAGTTAAATAAGGGGTCTCGTATATATCCTTATTACAATGATTCTAAGATGAGTATATGTGACAGAAACTGCTGATGATGTGAGATGGCTGCTGTTAATATTTAGTTGCTGCTGTTGATGTACGATTAAACCCTGACAGGTGTTTTACCGATGGATGCTTCGTCTACGGAAACGAACGTTTCGTCGATTTTTTATCATTCATTAGACAGACTGATATTTGGGTTTTTTATTTATGAATCAGTGAATCTATTTGCTCAAAATATTCATACTGCATTCTCCGAAAAGCAACGTCTGGTCAGTCATACAATAGGAACCGGCAAGTGCCAACGTCTTTTGCAGCATACCATTGTTAGGGGCGATCAATTGAAAAATGGAGAATGGCGTGATCAACGAATGAATAGCTTCTATCGTTTTTGTAGGGCAGTGGATGGAATGGGGCAAAAGAACAAAATGAACATTTTTCTGGTCATAAAATGAGTAAATCCTGAATTTTTCTAGCTCAGTGTCTCCATACTTCTGGCGGTGTAATAGAGCCCCACAGGAATTCTAGCTAACAGTCTGCACCACATACTAGCTCCTTTGACTGTCCACACGATATCAACAAAAGTTCTTGTTGAATTTCAATAAAATTGTGGGTTTGCAATATGCTACGGAAGAAGTGATTAAAGTTTGGAACGGATCCATCAACAATTACCCCCTTTATTTTACAGCTGGCAGTCTACATAGGGGTTTCATTTTAAAACACAGTTCTCTGACGTTTGATTGGGAATAGCTTGAAATGACCTGCTCTGGGATATATGCTTCTTTTATGAACTTTACACAGCATGAAATTTCCCTTCCAGCGATATACAATATGTCCACATCTGATGAAGATATTTTTCTGATAAAGGCACCATAGCAAAACTCAGCCATAATGGAAAATGGTGCTATTTTTTTTTCAACTGATCTTAAACGTTTACCGAAGATATTCTTACTTACATTGAGTTCCGTGGCATGCCAAATTGGCAGCATTAGTCAATTCAAAGATTTCCTGCTGGGAGTCTATCATAACACTAGGATTAACATCAGCGCGCGATACATAAGCCACATCCACTTCGAAAATGAATAAAATTTTGTGGATAATTTTGATGACAGTTTTGGTTGGCAGTTTCTTACAAACCTATCGATACGTTGAATTGAAAAGAATTTTATGCTATTTTTTCATTTGCAGACATTTTTTTTAATATAATTTCAATCATTTGTTGATTTATTAGATTAAAAATTGAAATTTCAACTTTAAAACTGACCGAATAACTGTCAGTAGGATGGGATTTTGGCTGGTATATATATATATATATATATATATATATATATATATATATATATATATATATATATATATATATTTATATATATATATCGTTGATAATATGATGTATTGCAGTCGACTTAGATATGTAACTCTTTGACTACTCCAAAAATACTTGATTATCAGGTACTTAACGTGACCAAGTCAAAATTGATAATGATGTTGCAATAATTCATGGATTTAAAAAAAAAGTTATTTCATTAAAAAAGACCACTAAATCTCAATTGTAAACATCAACAAGAGTGGAATATCAGTTGTAAGAAGTTAGATTTGAGGTGTTAAATCAGCTACCGTTTAAGTATTAAGTCCCTGTAGTTGCATGGTCAAAAGCGTATACTGGACATTTCTCTGGCTTACCGTCCGATTCAAAGTTTTGATAAAAGCAATCGAAACTTAGGATATAGGTAAAAATCAGTCAAAATTAATAATAATAATAATAATAATAATAATAATAATAATAATAATAATAATAATAATAATAATAATAATAATAATAATAATAATAATAATAATAACGGAACTATTCACACATAAAGTTGTAAGAATTTCTTAGATACTACCCCTACTACTCATCTTGTTACCCTCACTACTACTCTTACTACTACTACACTTGCTACTCCTACTACTCTTACTACGACTCTTGCTACTACTATTTCTCTCATTACTACTCTTGCCGCCCCATCTACTCTTATTACTACAACTAAATGTACAACGATATAGCACAGAACAAAGCAACAAAAGATAAATGAAGTAATAAAATCAATCATTAGAAAATTACTGGTCTGGTTAGTCACTCAATAGAAACTGTCACATAACCAAAGTCTTTTGACTGCATGCCATGATCACGATTATCCATCAGAAAACTGAGAAAATGGGGTGATCTATGAATAGGTTACTTCCCTCGCCTTTTATTGGGCTGTGATCACTAAGAAGTCTAGATTCGAAAGAAAAAAAAGAAAAAGAAGACAAAAAAGCAAACAAAAAATTTAAATCAAGGGGCCAATTATTTAGAATGAACTTGCATTGGAAAATGATTCCTACTCACTAAAATCTATTGAGGGATAATGTTTTTTTCCAGGCATATTAAGGGATAAATGTTAAGATTTTCAGTCTTCTAGCTTCATTGGTGTGGCATTTATGCGTGATACACACATAGCCAGCCCGCCAGCCAGACCAAAAAACTAAAGAAACTCATGTTAGCAGTTTTGGTGACAGCTTTAGTTGATTTTCTAATATACAATAATAATTTTAAAACAACAAGGCTAACTTAGGAATATAGCTCCATCAAGTAGTTAACGATACAGCATGAAATAAAGTCACAAAAAGATGAGGTAATTTATCATCATCAAATTTTTATCGTCCGTAGTTGGACATAAACTTTCCCCAGGATTAGCCAGACTTCTCTATAATGGGTGTCGCGGAACCAATACTCTCTGAACTTGCCTTGTCCGTCTCGTCATCTTATTTCCAGTCGGCCTCGGTTTTGAATGTGATCTCTGGAGATTCATATTTCTGAATTTTTTCTCAATCTTTCCCTTCATCTTATCTTTAGCCATTCACTATTTCGCATATGATCTCTGGGGATCCACGTTGTGAGTCGTGGTGTCTTGTCTGTCATTCTTGCAACATGACCAGCCCATTGTCATTTTAGTTTTCCAATTGATTCTGTAATATCTAGGACTGTTTTCCCCCTAATATATTGTTCTGTTTTGTGTCTCTCCATGTGATGTTGCGCATGATTCTTTCGTGTGAACGTTGCATGGTTCTCAGTTTTAGGGTCATTCTCTTGATTAGGTTCCATGTTTCAGCTCCATAAGTGACTATCATGAGAATGCATTGGTTGTATAGCCTTCTTTTCAGGACCAATAAGATTTTCTTGCTTTTAAAGGTTCACTTGGCTCTACCGAAGTCTTGCCAGTGATTCTTCGCTTGATTTCTTCTTTTGAGGATTTCATGGTGTTTCGTTGCCCCATGTAGATGTCCTGGTCTATTCTCTCCAAATTTGTTGTGTGTTTATTTCCGATGTGTTCATTGTACATGACTTTTGTTTTGCTGAAATTCATGTGGAGGCCAACTTTCTTGATTTTTCATTTAGTTTGTCCGGCATTAGTTGGTGGTCATGAACGTTTTCTGCGAAAAAGACGATGTCGTCTGCAAATAATCAAAATTAATTACAATAAAATATGTGAAATAATAGATAAAGAATTAAACGTCATTTCTCTTGATTACCACTGATGTTACTAGAGATTTGGAGGGCCTGGCTCCCTTAAGGCCCCTTTCAATATTTAGTGAGAGTTTTTATTGTATAATGTCAGTGGAAATACAGTAGGTCAACTATTCATAAAGCTTTTGGGTCCCCTTCACTGGAGCTGGGGGCGTTTTCAAATCGTCCTCTCCCTCAACCTTTCCTCTGCCAAAGTTCTCTTTAAACTTCTCCGTGGCCTGCGCGGGACCAAAAAGTCTGTGTGCAATTTAGGAAGTGGTGTGTGCCGGCAATATTTTTACTTTGAAGAAAATCATCGATTTTTGGTCCAAAGTTTATGAAACAAAGGTCAGTTATTTATAACAAAAAGTTAAAATAGATGATTTATCTAGTGTATTGATATTTCTTCATTATCTATCAATTAATATTTAATTCTATATTTTTCTTTATTAGTGTACATAATCTTTTCATGACCTTGCATCAAATGATGCTACTCAGAGCAAGACTGATATGAAGATTGCTTTTCCGGTTCCATAGTTTTCTTATTGAACTTTCTTCGTTATCTGACTCTTTTGAAATTCTTATGTAGCATTGAAAATTCACTGCCTGGCATAATTATTCTTGTGCGCGGCCACGTAGCTTGAAGTGGAAACTGATTACCGCGATATGCTCAGTTACAATAATTAACTACCGACCTCTTGTCTCTTTGGCTGCGTCTAATTCTTTGGACCTAATTCCAATTGTGGTTCCTTCCCACGCAGTGGCTTTCAAGAGAACTATTTCTCCATACGCACCTCTTCTCGGAAATTAGTTGCTTTTTCACACACTGATCAATCTCTTGGGGGTTAAGAGTAGACATCAATCGACCCAAGAACCATGTGATTCCATCTGGGCTGAATCTCTCACCAAAAACCCCCACAACAGTGACCAGGATAGGCAGGAGGAAACCAGGCTAAGCTTGAATGGCTCTGAGTAGCGTTCTTTAACCTGGTTCCCTCACTATGCGATGGAAGGGAAGAGAGGGTTGAAAAAAAGGTGTGGATGGAAAGAGTTGGGGGGTTCTGTGAACACGTGTGGGAAGAGAGAAAGAGGTGAGATAGGGAGAGGTTAGAAAGTAAGGGTGGGAGGAAAGGAGAGAGGGAAAGAAGACAAAGAGAAGAGGGGAGGGAAAGACGAAGAGGGATAAGAAGGAAAAGTGTTGCTGTACACATGTGGGGTGAGAGAAAGAGGTGAGATGAGAAAAGGTTAGAAGGAAAAGTTAGAAGGAAAGAGGAGACTAGAAGAGGGGAAGGAGAAAAAGTGGGAGTAGGTGAAGAAAGAGGGGGGGGAATAAAACAGTCGCTGAACAAGTGTGGAAAGAAAAATGGAGGCCAGAGAAGAAAAGGTTAGGAGATAAACTTATAAGGAAAGGCTGGAAGGGAAGAGGAGAGGGAAAGGAGAGAAAGAGAAAAAGAGAGGGAGAGGGGAGAAAAGGGAAAAAGAATCGATGAGCACGTGTGGGTAGAGAGAAAGAGACGAAATAAGAAAAGGTTAGAAGGAGAGGGTGTGAGGAAAGAGGAGAGGGAAGGACAAAGAGTAGAGGAGAGGGAAAGAGGAGAAAGAGAAGAGGAGAGGGAAAGACGTAAAAGGATAAGAGGAGAAAGAGTTGCTGAAAAAATGTGGTAAGAGAGAAAGAGGCAAGAGAAAGAAAGAAAGATTTGAAGGAAAAGGTTGGAGGGAAAAGGAGAGGGAAAAAAGGAGGAGCGGAAAAGAATACGTGTGGGAAGAGTGAAGAAACAAGAGAAGGAAAGGTTAGAAGGAAAGAGGAGAGGGAGAGATGAGGAGAGGGATGGGGTAGAACAAGAGGGAAAAGAGCAGCTGAACACGTGTAGGAAGAGAAAAAGAGGCAAGAAAAAAAGGTTAGAAGGAAATGGTCGAAAGAAAGAGGAGAGGGAAAGAATAGAAGGGGAGGAGGAGAGGGGCAGAGGAGAAGAGGGAGATGAGAAAGCGTAGATGAACATGTATGGGAAGAGAGAAAGAGGAGACCAAGAGGAGAGGGCATAAACGGGGAAGAAATAAAATTTCGGTGGTATAAGGTCATAGAAAGCCCGAGAAACAATTTGATGACTGAATCACGAAAATGCGAAATTATATGAATATATGATTCCCTCTCTCCAAATGCTTGGACATTTTGCATCAGCATAATACATTTATGGGACTTACTATCGGTCCTTTTATAATAAATAGGTGAAAATTTCCCACTCCTGCATTTAACAGAAGACCCCCTTTAATTTATTTTCGAGAGTCGATCTCTACCCTCTCTTTCCTGATAGTTCGTGGGTTTGTGCTAAGGACGAAGAAAAAGAAATACACGAGCGAGAGGAAAGTAGGAGAGGAAAAAGGAAAGAAAGAGAAAAAGAGACACAAAGAAAGAACAGAGATGAAGGGGTTGAATCGAGAGAGAGAGAAACAGAGATGGAGAGAAGGGGAGAGAGAGACAGAAGAAAGACAGAAAAAAATAAAGGAAGATAAAAAGCCAAAACATAAAAAATGGAAAGTTAAACTATATTAAAGACATCAAACAGAATACTACTATCCCCGTTATTCGAAAGTAGAGCATGGCGTTAAGCGAAGAAGCAATTACCAATAATCTTAATGGAGGGAATTTTTGAGCATTCCTAAATCTTGAAGATTGGGATGAGCTTGTGATGTTGGGCTGAGTCAGCAGAGTTTGGTTGGTAGGGGATAGAGGAGACTAAGGTGTGGAAGAGGGTGTGCGCTGCCTCAGTTATGGCTCAAAGCAAAGGCTGAATGCTATTTCCGTTTATTGCTTTCTTACGTAAAAGTGAAAAGGATTGGTATAGAGATCTTCTGAAAATCAGGGGAAGAAGAAGAAGAAGAAGAAGAAGAAGAAGAAGAAACTGTTTATCATTATCGAACGGATATTTCTTTCAAAATCTTTTGGCCACGAACGCTTTGAAAAATTTTGAAAATTCATATTGATTTGACGTGAATTAACTTTTTATAATGTAAAGTTGCTCACAGCAGTCAATTTGATAACATTATAAATGTTATAACAATAAATATAGATTTATAATAATGAATTCAAATTGTTCCAAATCTTATATCTTTTGCTTAATGTTATCAACCAACTATTGTTATCTAAAAGACCCTGTTCTGCAGTGACCGCAAAGAGCAGCTTCACCTGTATATGAAAACGAGGCTAACAAAATTGGAGATGGAAAATTTAAAAAGTGAAGAAATTATTACTCTGAAAAGAGGTGAACAATGAAACTTGATAAGAAGTGGAGGATTATCTCGTATTAAAAAGGGATTATTATCAAATTAGTGAGCGTCACTTGATGAAAATAAGTGGAAAAAAATCGAGATGAAATTACAATACACTAAGTACGACTTGAATTTCTGTATAATTTTTTTTTTTTGCAAGAGGGATTATCACAGACGAAGGAATTGCTCCTATCCAGAATTAGACAACGGGATCGGGGACATTCCAACCTGACGTTTTCATGCCCCCCCCCCCAAACCCGACTCAGATTTCCAAATCATACCCAGTTACGACATCTATCTGAAGAAAGCCGTGAATCAGTGGTTAGGAAATTTTGTAAACTCGAGGACCCAAAGAGG
>OY735232.1:29702840-29737840 GCA_963457665.1 Thysanoteuthis rhombus
ATTGTAAATTGAGCCCCCACTAAAAAACATTCTGGGAAATTTAAAAAAAAAAAGAAAGTATAATAAAGAGTAAACATTTCAATTTTTAGCACTCTAGCTCTATTGGCGTGCCCTGTACGCTTGATAGATACATTGCCAGCAGACCAACTTGAAAACTGACGAAACCTATTTTAACGATTCTGGTGACAGTTTTTCTAATTGACGGTTTCTTATATCTTTAATGTAGATATAGATGTGCTTATGCTTATGTATGCTTGTGTGTGTGCTTATGTATGTATATACGAGGGGCTGTTGGAAAGTTCTATGCTTGAGAAACGATGTTAGTTCTCCGTCTGACCAACTTCCAAAAATCTTAGCTGTTTTTTTTTTCTTCACTGTAGCTGTGAAGGGTGTTCTCTTTTATTGTAAGGTGCCAATTTACAGGATCCCGTGCGTTTGTTCCAGTCTTTGTTTATCGGTCATACTTGGTCGGACCGGAACATTTCAGCACCCCTCGCACGTCTACATAATGCTATGCCCTTGTAACTTGTCTCTTTCGATTAAATCCGAAGAATATTTCGGTTGACAGTGACAAATGAGGCCATCCTCTTTTTTTTCTCAGATAGATCTAAGCCACAGGTTCCCACTTATGGCACAGTCAAAGATTCTTGTCAGATAGCTGATCCTTCACGTTGCTTTACAAAAAACGAAACAAAGATAATGGTTTCTTGCACCTATTGGCTCTTTAGCCAGTTCCTTGTCGTAAAAGAAAAAATAAAATAAAGATAACTTCATGTTTATTGTCTGACATTCTAAAATGGGGAATCATCATTGGGCAACTAATTATTGCGACCTATATGCTCATCTTCCTTGTATTTCTCACAACGTTTCGAGCCATACGTTCTCCGCTGGTGAATGTGGGGGCGCCGGCGGGCGAACTTCTAGTGGCAGGCAGAAGCTGAGTTCAAACTCGAGTTGGGACAGTTTGTGTTCACTTTGAACTAATGCCTCTGGGGAAGGCATGAATCCAACCCCAGTTATGGATAAATAACGGGATAGACTGCGTTCTCTAGCTACCGTTAGCCAGCAGTTTAGGAGATGGATAATTATTTCAAACCACTGCATTGTGACATGCGAAGAGCACGGTGTGTGACAAACAGAGAGTCCTAGTTTTCCTGACTATGTCTTGTCGCCTGACTGCCGGACCCAGAGAGAGAGCGGGACTGACAGCGTGGAATTCTTCCTCTCTATAATCCAACTCATGCCCAAGTCATTGCTTCAGATCCTACGGTGAACTGCATCTGTTGCACCGCTCAGAGCTGAAGCCATGGTCCTCTTCGACCGTGGAAGACAAACATAATTAAAAGATAATTGAATCTGAAAGACGTATCAAATTCACACACTCGAACTCAACATGATTATACCGAAAGGACAGGCTAACAGACATCTTTTGATTGTCAGTAGGGGAACACTGCTTTTCTATCTGCGCATAAATTAGGGGATTTTTCAAGAATGATCAGGATATGTGATATGGGACCATTTTAAAGTGAGACATTCGCCCGGTATGGTACCCGAGCCAAAGCCGCCACAAAAACAACAAAAAAAAATAAATAAAAAGCCGTGTGTTATTAACAGAACGATGTACTCCAAGCTCGCTGCAATGTAGACTTCTATTATCCACATCTATGAAATGTAATGTGTATGAAGGCTATTCTCCAAGCTCACGACAATACAAATCCATATTATTCACGTCCATAAATTGCAGTGTGTATAAAAGGTTATTCTCCAAGCTCAATGCCGATCTCTATTATCTATCTATATAGAATGCAATGTGTATAGAAGGCTATTCTCTAAGTTCACTGCAATACAAATCTCTATCATCCACGTCTATAAAATGCTATGTGTATAGGAGACTATTCCCCAAGCTCACTGCAATGCTAATCTCTATTATCCACGTACATGAAATGCAACGTGTATCCATATATTCTATATATACGCTCATTTTTGACGGCATGGTTGAACTAGTTGATAATAATCAACAGCGTTTCATCTCTGATATTTGAATCCATACTATGATCAGTGTGACTTTCACCATTGTTTCTTCAATCTGTTATATGTAATAGAGATAGATCTTATTTTTCGGATAAAATTATCTTTCAACCACCATTTGAAATTATGGACTCTTCCGCGTAAACGTGTTCAATCTCTTTTTAATAAAACCTCAAATAAAATTGATAAGACGTGAACATTTGTTTACGCTATTATCAGCGTTGAAGTTGTGAATCATTTTACATCTTGAAATAAGAGAATGCGAAGAAGCCGCTCGGAATCTCGTGTAGATATCTTCAACAGCCTGCTGGGATGCCATGTTAATATAACTTTTATTTTTACATCCCCAAAACATTAACATGGAAGACAAGTGATGATCCCAACAAGACGAAGATTACACTATAATATTATCATTACTATTATACTATAATATAAAAGTATGTGCAAAACATAACAAAGAAAATATTGAAGAAAATTGCATGTGTGTTAGTAAATAATTGATTGCTCATTCTATAATATGGATTGTACCACATTAAGCTTGTTTCACTTATAATTCAAGTGGAATTCTCACACCTAGTTGGTAATTCGGAGTACACACACACACACACACACACACAAGCATATATATATATATATATATATATATATATATATATATATATATATATATATAGTTTCTTATGTTGAAAAAATCATCTCATAGAAATTCAAATGTGTCCGTTTTTTACGCAGAAAATGAATAGTTATAATCGAATCATTCGTTACATGAAAAGTGTTTTTTTCCGTATGGCTTTGGCCGTTTTTACTGCAGGTGTTTGTTTGCTGGCTTGCTTGCGTCTGTCTGTCTGTCTGTCTGTCTGTCTGTCTCTCTCTCTCTCTCTCTCTATATATATATATATATATATATATATATATATATATATATATGTCAATCTTCATAAATCTATGGCAGGTCACCCTAAAAATTGAATCATCATTAAATCTATTCGTTTTTTGCTGAATATTTCACAGTCTTTCACGAATTGTGTCATTAATCATATATTTTTTTTTACATTCTTACTATTAGTTCCCACGGGATGTTTATGTAAGCGTTAAATTCGTTTTATAATACATCAACGCTTTCATCTCTTTTAATGAATACATTCATAGTGACGAAGCAGTTTTTTGTGTGTGCAAAAAACGTCGTTTTCATGATAATATCCTCTTGATTTTTCATTAGATGAAGTATTGTCAATCATTATTAGTTCTTGACAAGTCCAGGGAAACCTTGATTGGTGCAGTTTTGATTACTTCATGTTTCGATTTAGTACGTTTTAGGTATTGGTGTACAAATTGATGAAACTAAGTATAAGCCGAAAGCAAAGACACAATAGATTATAAGACCTTGTGTGGTTTTGAACAGTGTGCAACATGTTGTAACTAACTAGGAAGTTGCATTGAAAAGAGACTGAAATTTGAAAAAATTTAGTTCATTTCAACGGAAAAATATTCTTTTTTTTTTTAGAAAATATCATTTCTAGGAAATATTTCTTTCATTTTCATTTCAGTTTTCTTTGAACTGCAACTTCTCAGACCATCAGCATACGGTTTGGAGTATTATCTTAATTTTTTTTTCATAAGATGGAAAATAGCAAACTATAATTAATTTTTAACAACTCAAATGTTAGTAATCTTCATACTACAAATGTACGGAAAAAAATAGCATCAAATATGACACTAGGCGATTCGGGGAAAATGTGGAGTAAGTTTATATGGCTAAATTTGATCTTCTACTAACTGAAAATCTCTTTTAGCCCAAGCCATTGAACAACTACTAAGGAAAGACAAACTTGAGCCAGGAAAGACGTTATTCTTAATTATTCTCTCTTTCCAACTCATGTCGTTGATTAGAGACAGTAGACTAATGGCCATAGAAAGGCAGCATATGTAGTTGCTACAAAAAGCAACTAAAATCAAAACAGGTCTGGTTAATCACTCAAAAAATGTCTTTTGGCAGCATACTGTCTTAGGGATGATCAATGAAAAATTGGGGAAAAAAGGTGATAAATTAATAAGTTACTTTCTCCTCTTTTCTTGGGCAGTAAAATAGTCTGATTTTTTTTCTAAACTAAGGAATAAAATTAGCATGAACTTGCATTGAAAATTGATTTTCATTTTTGAAAATTCCCCCAAGAGTCTTCGTAACTCAGTGAATATGTTCTACAACGTTGAAAGTCGGGAAGGAAATAAGACAAGCATTGATTACATATTAGGACTATTTTTATTGATATCTGAAGCGAAAGTTTTGACCCTACCAAGAGATACTGGAAGGGATTCTGGATAGTCTACAGCCACACTAAAGAGTTGTAATACAACGAAACAGCTGTCTGTGGATGACACAATTATTAATTATGATCATAATTAATGCTCCTTTCTTTAGGGTTGGGCACTCTTAGGTAGGGCATTCGTCTGCAATGAGCTGCTATAGCAATGCTCTTCCAAATCTGGAATGGAGCATTCTGGTGGATGGGGAATTACGCGCTAGTATATATCGCTTAATTCGGTCCTACTGACCGTCCAGTTCTGCAGAGAGTTAGTGGGTCTGAATCGAAGGTTTTGACCCTACCTAGCAGTACTGGAAGGGATTCTGGAGTGTCTATAGCCACACTGAAGAGTTGTAATACAACGAAACAGCTGTCTATCGATGACACAATTATTAATCATAATTATATATATATATATATATGTGTGTGTGTGTGTGTGTGTGTGTGTGTGTGCAACCGGCAATATCAAAGTCTATAATCAATGCTCCTATCTTTAAGGTTGAGCACTTTTAGGTAGGGCACTCGTCTACTATATACTACTATGCAATACTCTTCCAATTCTGGGATGGAGCACACTGGTAGTCAGGGAATTATGTGTAAGTAAATATATCGCTGAATTCACACTGAAGAGTTGCAATTCAACGAAACAGTTGTCTGTGGATGACACAATCATTAATCATAATTTGATATATATATATATATATATATATATATATGTGTGTGTGTGTGTGTGTGTGCGTTCGGCAATATCAAAGTCTAATGACATTTACGAGAATGTGTTTTACATGTTATGCCATTGCAATTTCATCAGGAATAATTTGGAAACTTCTGTTTCTCAACATTATTTCAGATGGCGTAAAATGTAAAGAAGATCTTCTTAAATGTCATATTGCTTCGACATATATAAATGTATGAGTGCGTATGTCTATCTGTATGTGTGTGTATCTGCGCGTGTGCGCTCGTTTGAATGAGAATATATCTACGTAATATGATACCTTCGTAACTTGTGCCTTGTAGAAATATTCCAGTTGATTATGACAAACGAGGCTCCAAATATAATGAAAATGCATTGCTAATAATTTTTTTTAAAGACAAACATAACAAATAATATTATTGTAAATGATTTCACCATAGACAGGTCTGGTTAGTCACTCAATAGAAACCGTCACTTGACCAATATCTTTTGGCAGAATATCTTGGAAAAAGGGCTGATCAATGGATACGTTAATTCTGACACATTTGTTTGGGCAGTGATCACTAATAGAAAATTTTTAATAATCGGCACAAACTAAGGGATCAATTCAGCGTAAGCTTGCTTTGACAATTGAGCCCCGACTAAAAACTTATGGGGGATTTTCAGAAGACAAATTAGCGTTTTTTGTAGACATAACAAATAGACAATCTTCCCGGTCCTCTAGCTCCGTTGGCGCAGCCTGTGTGCATGATGCATAACCAGCCAGTCAGCCAGCCAGACCAACTTGAAAACTGAAGAACCCTATGTTCTCAGTTTGGGAGACAGTTCTGGTTGACAGTTCTTCTAATACGCATAGAAAATCGGGAAGAAAGCGTTTGTCAGTAGCCATTGAAGCAAGCATTACTGACAGAATAGAGATATTATATTACAATAGGCCGATTATATTTGGCTTTTCTCTTCCATGAAGAAAAGGCTGTGTTAATGACGTAACATCAGCAGCGGAAGATGATACAAGGCAACACGGAAGGATGTTTTTCTATTAGAATCTAAATACGATTGCAGAAATCTGTATATGTGTACGTACACTGCGACTACCCTACAAATGACCATTGTACGAAGCTGATATTTGACAGACATATTATTTGGCACACATACAGTGTCCAGTTTGAAGTTTTTTTGATCAGCGTTTCTCAAGAAAAAAGATCTTGCTTCATGGTTTCAGTAAACTATCTAATCCGCTCTTCAGAATTATCTTCACGGAAATCAAATGTCTAAATTGATAACAAGTGAGGTAACCGGAATAATTCGAGGCTATAGTTTCGTACGACAGACTGAAAATCGTTTTATCACATATTTACATAGTAGTTATGGCAGACTGCTCAACACACCATAAAGTCTTCCAAACATGGACCTTTGGAGCGGGCGCTGTCTCGGTACCAAGACTTACGAATATCCATTTGAAGAAGACTTGTAGAGAAGCTGACATATCAAAAGTTGTCTGCCTTGATTGATGCTCGACATAAACGCTTCTAGATGGTTCACTTACGACAGGGATTCTATAAAATAGCCTAAAGCTGTTTTCGCCCTCTGTTCCTCTCACACACTACACAAACACCTTCATCCTTTAGCTATCCTGTCTCCATCTGCTATAACCTTTTTGTTACGCCATACTATATTCGTTTGCAAGTAAATAATAGTCAACTTACTTTTAAAGAGAAAATCGTATCGACTTAATTGTTGTGCTATCGCCTTCCTCCAGGGTTCCCTTAAACTATCTCAGTCAGCACTGCTCAATTGCACTTAACGGAGCAGGTCGGGACTTGTCCTGACGCTTTCGTGGCGGAGGTTGCTTTGGTTGCTTAGCGAATCAAAGCCGCGTCGGCTGGAGCCATTTTTGGATAGAGGGCTCCTATTTTCCCCGCGTTAAGCCTCGACCTTGTGTCACATTTTGCTGTGGCGAGACAGTAAATAAATACAGCCCCGCCCAGAGGCCTTGCTCACCTATAAAACAAAGTCAGTACATTCTTTGTAGTATTTCATCGTTTGCTGACGTGACGTTGTAATGTGTCATCTCTTCATACGAAAGCCATCGATGCAAATTCATCAACATCAGTATCTTAACGTCAGTCGTTGGACATAAACCTTCCCTAGGATTTGCCACATTTCTCTATCATGGGCGACGCGGAGCCAGCACTTTTTGAATTTGTCCAGCTTGTCTCTCTATCTAATACTCTGCCGGCCTTGGTTGCACATGTGATCTCTGGGGATCCATGTGGTGAGTAGCAATATCCATCGGTTGTCTGTTATTCCCGCGACGTCACCAGCCCTTTGCCATTTTAGTTTTCTAATAGATTCTATGATGTCCTTATCTCTTGTCTTCTCCCCGGTCTATTTTGCTGTCTTGTGGTCTCTCGATGTAAGGTTGAGCATAATTCTTTCATATGCACGTTGCATGGTTCTCAATTTGCGGATCTGTTTCTTGGTTCGGTTCCATGTTTCAGCTCCATAAGTGATTATTGGGGAGATGCATTGGTTGTACACCCTTCTTTTTAGGATTAATTGGATCTTTTTGTTTTTGAAGGTTGAGCTTGCTCTGCCAAAGGCTTGCCATCCTAGGTGATTCTTCGCTTAATGTCTTCTCCTTTTAGTGGTCTCATGGAGATTCGTTGTCCTAGGTAGATCTACCGTTCGAGTCCTGTTATAACCTGAAATTTAAAATGGATTGATCCATGTGAAATAGATTATCATAGCTAAAAATAAAAAAAATTGATCAGCAGCAGTAGCTTTTTAGCGTCTGTTGTTGGACATAGATCGCTTCCAAGATTCCTCTGACGTCTCTATCTTGAAGCCAGTACTTTCTGAATTTGTTTCGCTCGTCACGCCATCTTACTTTCTCTCGGCTACAATTTTGCGCATGATATCTAGGATCCATGCTGTGAGTCCTGATATCCAGCGGTGGTCTGACATTGTTACAACATGTCCAACCCATTGCAAATTGAGTTTTCTAATGGTTTCTATCAAATCTCAGACTCCGATTTTTTCTCTTATATACAGTGCTGTCTTGTGGTTCTCTCATGTGCACGTTGCATGCTTCTCAGCTTGAACTTGAAGGTGTTGTAACGAAATAGCAAGAAAAATACACCCAAGAATCACTGGATGCTTACAACAAAAATAATAGAAAAAGGTGAGTATTAACGAAAGAAAGAAATGTTTTATTCAAGTTGAGACTTTGGAAGAATCAAAATTACGATACTTCGGTTACTATAAATAAATTACTAAATAAAATAGCTTTGTTCTCCTCGATGCCAATCCCTACATGAATAACCCCGTCAATTTTTACGGGTATCTATACTAGTACTATGATAAGGGCAGACTTTTTTAGTAACTAGAGTCAGAATTTGAAGTGTCATAAGAGTTTTTAATCTACTACTTAGCTTAGAGCAAGCAACACAGGACCATGTTATCCTATAAATAGGCATATGACAGTGTACAAGTCAGTGCTTATATGCTGGAAAACGTTCCTGAAGATATGGTCAGTGTATATAAATATCTGTCCATTTTAACATTATATGCATATAAATGCAATTTAATTGCACGTTATATCATGTGCTTTTTATATTACATTATATCATATTATATACAATGTATACGTATTTGAATATTGTATCATGTGTGTGTCAGCATCATCATCAGTCTTTCATTATCCGTCGTTGGACATACACCTTCCCAAGGATTCGTTACACCTCTCTATCGTGCGCGTCGTAGAGCTAATACCTTCTGAATTTGTCATGTCCGTTTCTCCATCTTGTATTCAGCCGGCCTTGGTTGCGCACATGGTCTCTGGGGGTCTATGTTGTAAGTTGTGATACCTATCCATGAAACATTACCAGCCCATTGCCATTTGGGCTTCACAGAAGATTCTATGATGTGCTGGAATCCCGTTTTCTCCCTGATATACTATTCTGTCTTGTGATCTCTCCATGTTAAGGTTAAGCATGATTCTCCCATGCGCACGTTGCATTCTTCTCAGTCTGCAGGTCCGTCTCTTGGTTAAGTTCCATGTTTCAGCCTCGTAGATGAGTATTGCGAGGATGCATTAGTTATATACCTTTATTTTTAGGATTACTGGGATCGTCTTGTTTTTGAAGGTTGAGTTTGCTCTGCCGAAGACTTGCCATCCTAGAGTAATTCTTTGCATGATTTCTTCTTTTTCTGGGCATTTTATGGAGATTCGTTGTCCTGGATAGATGTAGTGTTCTACTTTCTCAAGTTTTGCGTCTTCGATTTTGATCGTTGTGCTGCAAATATGGGTCAGTAAAAGCAGTAGGAAAAGACCAGACACAAGATGGATAGAATGGTTCACCAGTAAGACAGAAAAGAGGGCAGCACCATTACGTTTGTCGTGGAAGGAGATAGGGGGAGGCTTTCTCCAGCGGTGGACCTATAAAGGTTGCTGCTTCAGATGATGATGATGGTATTGTGTATATGTGTGTATATTATACGCATATATAAGCTTATTATATTATGTGAATATAATTCACGTGTGTTCATATATATATATATATATATATATATATATATATATATATATATATATATATATATGAGCACATATATGGATGTGTTTGATAAGAACATAACATATATTCACATATATGTATAAGTAATTATTATTTGATGGCATATATATATATATATATATATATATATATATATATATATATATATATATATATATATATGCATACAATTACTTTCTACAATATCGCAATTGTTTTTGGTAGATCCCAATAAACAATGGTATGGTCACACCCATTTACGTCAACTAAAACTCCCACGTATATATAGACATAGTTATACAATATATATATATATATATATATATATATATATATATATATATACACTCGTGTGTTATTTTGACCGACTGTATAGGTGTGTGTGCGTGTGTATGTGTGCGTGCCTAAATGATATAAAATTCACTGAATCATGTATTTATTTATGTGATATAAATATATATATATATATATACATATATATATATATCACATAAATATATATATATATATATATATATGTGTGAGTGTGTGTGTGTGTGTGTGTGTATATATATAGTTTTATGAAGCGTAAATAAAAAGTATTATGTTACTAAGTACCCAACAGTTGGTTATTTTTCCCCTAATTTGTCATACTTCTACGCCATAATAGTCTTCGTTTTTTTTCTCCTTCCCAACCACAAACTCGTGGTCCTCCCCGTCTTCCCTGCCCCTACCATATTTACTCGCAGTAGTTGTTGTTGTTGTTGTAACTGATACTATTTATTAATATTAATCATTTTTTAAGGTTTATTACTGCTAATTATATGTTGATTAACAGAAGCAAGTAATATTTATTATCATCTCACATATCTATAGTAATTAACGTGACGTGCTTTTTCAATTTAACTTACTATTACTTGTATTTTCCTTTCCTTAAATCATCATTTGAGTGATGAAGTCATTTTTATATTTATTGTTAGTTGTCGAATATACTTGGTAGAGTTGTGGGGGTTATTTATGCATGGATTGTCCGTAAGGGGCCTAAAATTAACAAAAATGTTTCAACAGAATCAGGACCATATATGGACCTTTTAGGGTATGTCTGGACTTGTCCAGATTGGCTAAGCCAGGTATGGATGCCAGACATCGGTATTTGTATCCCTGCGTGGCCAGACTTCCCTTGGACAGGTTTTAGAGTAACTGCCTAAAATCTAACTAAATCCAGAGGAAATCCAGCCACGTACGATTGCTAAATTCGAAAGTCCAGACATGTATGGATGCCAGACGCTGACAGTTAGCATCTCTATGTGCACGGTTTTTCCCCGAACACATTCTCAAGTAACCATCTAAAAATTGCTAAAATATGTCCGAAAGAAATCTGGACACGTGAGGACTATGTATGCTAACGTCCGACAGCATTCGTACCAGGCTAAACCTATCTGAAAAACCACGGAAATATCTGAACAAGTCTATACATGATCTTTGCAGACCCCCTTACTGTCAAAACAGGTTCGAATGTTACCCAGTTGTTCGGACAGATGTTAGATTCACGGGTTACCCTGAAATTTGTCAAAAGAAAAAAAAAGGGAAAAATAGGAACATTATATTATATCTGGTTTTAGTTGTACTGTTGTCTAGATGGTCTAAGTTCAACACCGAATATCCGTTCCTTTTAATCTCTTTGCTAGGCTCTTCGGGACTCTTCTCAGCGCCTCCACCATGAGCGGTACCTTGTCATTATCATGTTCCTAAATTTTTTCAGTTTTCTACAAGGTCGTGATACTTCTGAAGCTTTTCATTTTCTTTTAGTCTCACCCTGCAGTAACAGTAAAACCTACTATCTGATGTGTTTTCCTTTTCTTATTAACGACAACTACAATTGGTCTTCTGGCTTGAATTAGGTTATCCATTTGAATATCAAAGTCGAAGAGGATTTGATATCTTTCATTCTCTAGTGTAAATACTGATCTCTGCATGTATAGATTTGTATGATTAAAACACAGTCGCTTGCACAATTCACAATGGATCACCCTCTCCAGTCTTGACTGTTTTTTGTACTCTTTCTTGGCTAATTAAATGCATTTGGTTACTATGTGTTTAATTGTATCACTTTTACCTCTTGTGTCTTAATTATCTTAGCCTTTATCAAATTATTTCTCATGGCATTTTTGTGGGCCGCTATTAAGAACGAGAGTTTTTTTTTCTCTTTAGGTTTCCTCTATAAAGCCATAATCATGTTTATTTATCTGCAATTTCTTGAGTTTGTCTTCAGGAATACCTGTAGGGTCGTTTTTTCTTCACACTTATGGAGTTTTTTTTCTATTCTTCTCCAGGTTAGATTTATTAGAGTCTCTCCTAACTCTGTCTTGCATAATCTTCAAGCCCCTTGATAGAGAAGATCCGACACAATCTTTGATACTAACAAGTCCTCTCCTCCCTCTCTTTTTCTTTTTATGCAAACTCAGTCGACATTGTCGGGTGTTAAGCTTTATGTATCGTCACAAGTTCTCTAGTTTCGTAGTCCAAGACTCTCAGTTCTGCTCTTGTTTGGTCTAAGAAGGGTCTGATAATGGAAACTGTCCAGGTATTTATTCCTTTGATGAAGTTTCTGCTGCAGAGTTTAGTTCTAAGTCTTCTTTTCGTTCTCTTGGGGTCTTCTCTGTGAACTTTTCCCTTTGCCACGCTCAGCCTCCAAAATACCCAGGTACTCGTAATTTTCTTTTCCCGGTCGACGCTTTGATAATTTCCTGCTTGGATAATTCCCCTCTTCATCTGTTGTTCCTCTCCAACAATTTGTCATCATCAGCGTTGCACATCTTTCAATGTCAAACAATTCCAATTGACCGCTTTTGTAACAGTTACCAATTATAATAATGATAATTGTTATCATTATTTCTAGTGTATTTTACGGCCATTCCGTTCGCTAAAATTTTCAATGAAATTATCATTGTTTTTTATCGATAATATTTGCTCACAGTCTTGTTGATATCACCAAAAGCATCGATTTTATTATTATTATTATTATCATGATTAATATTACTATTATTATTATCATCATTGTTGTTGTTGTTGTTGTTATTTGTTATTGTTGTGTTGCTTTTGTTATTAACGTTGTTGTTGACATTGACTTTGTAGTTATTGTTTCGCTTGATTTTCCTACCGTCAAAGGGCGTTCATTTAATGATAGTTTTGGACATCTGATCCTCTTGTGTCCGTCCAAAATCCGTTCTGTCGCAGATACGCGTGGGAACTGGACACACCCACTTCAGTCAAGTGGACAATAAAAACAAAAGAAAAAAGGGGGAAGAATCGTCTAAAGAGAACGAAGTGTTCTCTGAAAGAAATCACGCAAGAATTCTGTTCCAATGTATTTCGTCGATTGAAAGCGACTTCCCCAAGCATTAATCATAACAGCAAAGACTACGATGACGATGATGATGATGATGGTGGTGGTGGTAGTAGTGGTGGTGGTGTTGGTGGTGGTGATTATGATGATGATGATATTGGTGGTGGTGGTGGTGGTGGTAAGGATGATGATGATGATGATGATGTTGGTGGTGGTGGTAAGGATGATGATGATGATGATGGCATCAGCAGCACTATCACCAGAAACAGTTGTGTCTCATCAAACCGAACCCCCACCGAAACAGAATGTGTCGCAAGGTCGGAATCCCACACACCCAGAACGTGTGGGTAGGATGTCCTCAAAAATTCTCTCAGTCCTCGCAATTATTGTTGCAAGAACATAATAGTGCTGGTCTTAAGGTCTTAGTACGGATCCCATTCCCCTGGATTTGACCCTATAGAGCGGTACCGCGAGTAATTGTCAGAGCCATACTTAGATGTTGGATCTGGCCATTACCAGACCTGAGAAAAATATTTTTTCATACCTGTGTTATAGATTTCAGCACTGTGTGAATATCTAAAGATTTTCCAATGGTTTAGAAAATACTAGGATGTAAGAAACTGTCACCTAAATCTGTATGTTTCATCAGTTTTTATGCTGGCCCGGCTGGCTGGCTGGGTACGTATGTATCATGAGAACAGACCGCACCAATAGAGCTATAGCAGGCTGAAAAGCTAACCAGTCACTCCTTATCTAAAAAAAATTTTTTTATTTTTCTTTTTTTCTCAAATTTCTCCTTCTAAATATTTTTTTAGTTGGGGAGTTCAATTTACAATGTTCAAATTGAAACTTTATTCAAAATTGATCTCTAAGATTATGCCACGCTTGTTCACTAGGAAATTCAGACTTTTTAGTGATCACTGGCTAAGAAAGGGCGAGAACAGTAACTAATTCATTTATTCCACCTTTTCAAAAATTTTTAATTGATCACCCCTAACACGTACGTTTTCTAAAGACGCAGCTCACTTGACAGTTTCTGCTGAGTGACTAATCAGACCTGCTTTTGATATAATTCGTAAATCATATCATGATAAAACAATTTATTTGTGCTTGTTTATGCTTTTTGATTGGTTGTATTGACAAATAATTCATAAGATTAAGAAAAATAAGTAAATACACGTATAATTTTATGCTAAAACAAACATCGAAATTTATCAAAAGTTTATGTTAAATTTTTTTTTCCATCTTTTGTTCCCCTAGTCGATTTATAGTTCGGTAATTTACGGCTCAAATTGCGATTTGAAATTGCATCGAAGAATGATAGTGGCTGATCTGCAAACGAATATTGAGAGATTCAAAACTTGCTTATCCATAGGAGCTGACAGATCACAGAGTATTAGATTAGGGAGATTCATAGCGTAACAATCATAAGAATATTTCGTAAAGAAAAAGCTGTTGAGGGAAATCTGTGATGGTGTGAGGGGATGTCAGAATCAAACCGGTTGGATCTGAGAAAGGAAGTAAGTTACACCGTGCAATGCGGTTTCTATTCCTTGGTAATAAACGTTATTTTCTGATTGCTTATGTGTAAGAAGTATTTAAAAGATGTTAGTTATTCTCTCTGAACTTTGCCTCAATGACCAGGACAGTGATATTCATCAGCAATTGTTTTTCTTACTTTATGTGATTAAAAAGTACAATGTTACCCGATGTCCAATTAAAAATAGGTAGATTTCAAATCATAAACGTCCAAAAGCGAACTTTAAAGGGGATAATTGATATTTCATGTATATTTGACACGATCTGTCCGGGAGAAAAGGCTTGCTACCAAGGAACAATTTCTCTAAAAGCTGAACAATGTCTTCAGTAATTTGCTTAAATCTCCAGGAATGTTAGAATACAGAGGTAAGTCGTCATCACAGTCAACGGTCGAGTCAAAATTTAAAGTCAAGAATGAATGAAAAATCCCATCGGAGAATAAATATGGTCAGAATAAATTTTATCTATGACATCACTGGTATCCACAGAGTGTCTAGATTTTATTGATGAACCAGCCAAAATAAGGCCCGTCTTGTGCAATACTGATGCAAATTTACAAGTCTGGGGATAAAACGGTATGAGCAGGAGTGCTGGAACACACACACAATCAGATGAACAAACACATAAATACATGTACAAATAAAAATTTTAAAAAAAAGGATATAAACCTTCACCATCTTTGATGGCTACGGTTGTCTAATAATTTTTTTAACAAAATTCCGGGAATTCCTAGAAAACCTAAATGCACCCTGAACAGTTCTCTACCGATAAGTATTAAAGGTTCTTGGAGAACGAAATTATGGTGTCTGAAAGTTGTCGAGTAATCGCGGTGCTGAGACACAGGGACACACACAGACATTTCTCCAATTGTAGTGGGATAATCAACATAGAATGTCAGACCAGAATGCATAAAAGAAAGGGCGTGGCACACCATCGGGATGATACTAGACCGCCTGTTTTTTAGTGACCAGACAAAATTTGTTACAGCTTGGCAGGGAAGTTCCAATTCATTTGCCCGATTAGAAATTGTACCTTCAGATTGACATTTATTCCTGTCTTTATAGAAGGAGAGAAATAATTAAACCCTCGCTATAACGAACCTCTATATAACGAATTTCGGCTTTAACAAACTCGTGAGTTCATTCCTAACTAAGTTCGAATTTACCAATCCAAGTTCGATAAATACGACGAAAACGTGGATTCTCGACACTTCCCGATTCGGTGAGTAGGGATAGAAATGAAAAAAAAACTGTACAGTTAATTACCAAACTCACTAGCCCCAGATACTCAATTATAGCGCGGGTTTACTGCACATTGGGCTTGACAAAATAAACTTGGAGCAGTTTTTTAGCCCCAAAAGGAATTTTCAAAATAAGCACACCTTCTAGTAAATGATATATATATATATATATATATATATATATATATATATATATATATATATATATATATGCACAGTGATAGAGAGTAAATTGACATAATCATCATCTAATTCTGTTAGTGATTTGAAATAATATCTTCAGTAAATTAAATCTGGCTTTAGATAAATCTTTGAAATCTCGCTCCAACTTGGCCATGAACATCTATCATTTACAATAGTGTAAAATGAACAACTGGAACACATGGTAGGTCACTCATAAGTAACAATATGGATACCCGTCCTACGGATGGGTTTTTCTGCTTGGGTACATGGTGATAGAGAATTGTGGCGAATCCTGGGGAAGGTCCTTGTCCAACGACGGACGTTAAAAGACTGGTGATGATGATGATGATGATGATGATATGATGATGATGATGATGATGATATGATGAACGGTGTGATTCTTTTCTATTTGTTTCTTATATATATATATATATATATATATATATATATATATATATAATACCTCGATTTCCAAGGGAAATTATGAATCACTGTCACCCATGTATGCTGCTTTTTACTTTATGGAATCACTGCCACCAATGTATGCTTTTTACTTTGTGGGAAAAAAAAGTTACTTTGATGAAAATCCTACCAGTTTGAACCATAAATTAATGATTTGAAAAAATAAATTTAAAAAAAACAGGTCTTATTAGTTGCTCAATAGGAACTGCCACGTGACAAACATTCCCAGCTAAGATGTTATGATGGGGGTGATCTATTGAAAAATAGGGTAAAAATGCGTCTCCAATGAATAAGATACTTTTGTAGCCTTTGGGGGCACTGAAAATTATGCATTTTCAAAACACAAAACCCTGGCGCCATCGGACTCAAATTAAAAAGCTAATTTGGCATAAACTTGAAAAGTTTCAAGTTTCTGCAACGAACAGTTAGGGCTGGGTGAAAGCCGGATAGATAGATACACATGAATATCAGAACACATGAATTGCCTAAACAGTGTTTAAACAGGTCAGATGAGGGTATCGGCGATTAAAAAATTTTATTGTTTAAAAAGGTTAATGTCAAAAAGGAAGAAAGGAAATATCATTATTTTTACTCAATAGATTAAACGAAATTAGCCTAGATAGATAGATAGATAGATAGATACTATGATTGATAAACCCAACCCATAAATAGATATATAGTGAGGTTGATATACCAGACCCATACTTATTTTGAATTCAAGTCTGAAATTCTCAATATATGGAGTTCAATTTATGTCATTACCATTCATTTCTTAATTATGTGCATTGATAAGAAAAAAGATTATGTTGAAAAATAAATAACTTATCAGTTTCAAAGAAATATAACGTATTTATAATCATTTCTGTCAGGCTATACATCCATTTCTTAATAATACATATATATATATATATATATATATATATATATAATATATATATATATATATATATATATATATATATATATATATATATATATATATGTATGTATATGTTGTTATTATTATTATTATTATTATTATTATTATTATTATTATTATTATTATTATTATTATTATTATTATTCAGTAATTTCTCACTCTTCAAATAAAGTACTGATCCTGACCAACCTAATGCAGGGAATCTTCACAAGTATCAAATGGCAGGAATTGTGAAAAATCGAGGTTAAATGTATTTGGCTAAAATGTATGTAAACTTCTGATATCAACTATATCTATCCATCTATCTATTTCTCTATTTCTCTCTCTCTCTCTATCTATCTATCTATCTATCTATCAATCTATCTATCTATCTATATATATATGTGTGTGTGTGTGTGTGTGTGTGTGTGTGTGTGAAGAGTGCTCGATATGGGGGGTAGAGCGTATGTAAATAGATCTACACAGAAAATCTAGCGCTTCGCAGTAAGTCCGAATTTCATGACTGTTCAATCGCCAGGTCGTCTCTCTCTCTCTCTCTCTTTATATATATATATATATAGAGAGAGAGAGAGAGATGTAGATATATATATACATAGAGAGAGAGAGAGAGAAAGAGAAAGAGATAGATGGATGTTTCAGATGGAGAAAAAATATCTTTTATTTTTACTTAATAAACGGAACGAACTTATTACGTTACTCCATATATCGGGGGGCAGAATGAAAAAAAGAATTTTTCAATTTTGCATGAATAGCCGATTATTTGCTAACGTCTGACATCTTTGAAAGGGTGGCCTCTCAAGTGCACCCATTCACTCGTCCCTCCTCCTGTGAATCCCCCCTTTAGCTACTTTCAATATCGAAATCCTATCCAAGGGCATTTATTCTGTAACTGACTCCTTACATATTTTCGGCTATATTTGTTTAAAATTCAGTCGCCCGGAAGCCAAGAATCTTCAAGTTGTTAACCGACCCCAACCACCAAGGCCGACATCTTCCTATCATCAACCACTGGCTGTGTGGTTTGTGCACAGGTCTGTTGCGCACAAGTCCTGAGGATCAGATATTTCTTTCGAAAAGTTTTTGAATCTGGATTTCTGAAGTTCCTGATCTTTGATTGGTCCTTCATCATGCGTGCTAATCATCTTCAGCAAGTGGGTTATTACAGGCAAAGATCGCAAGCCCTAAAGAGGGAGTGTGTGTCAAAGACCGAGTGCGCCGTTGCAAGCGTTAGTCAATGAGGTTTAACTGAGGCTGCGTGTGCTAAGCACATTGGGGAGCCTCTGAACTCGTCCTTAGGTTCTCCCATTATTACTCGGCCCAACTGCAGGGTCTCAGTTTCCCCGGGGCAGCACTGCTCCATTGCACTTAAAGGAGCAGGTCCCCTGGTGGATGCTTTCGCAGGTGACGTTGTCTAGCCATTACGATGAGCTTTTCAATGGTAACTGCGTCAGCTGGAGCCATTTTTGGAAGGTTTGCTCCTTTTTCTTCCCACGTTAAGCCCGACCTTGTGTCACATATTGCTGTGGTGGGACAGTGATTAAATAGCATCAAGGTTATATCTCTAACTGGAGTGGAAGGGGTGAGAGATTGATCCATGCCTTTCCCAAGAGCATTAGTATGAATTGAACACAAATAGCCCAACTCAGCATTTGAATTCGGCTCGCCGATTCCAATTTCCTGCCTGGTAACCGTTACATCACTCCGACCTGCAGTGAAGTTTTGGCGTATGACCTTTTCTCTCATTAGTGATACACTCAGAAGAGCTATTCCCGTTACTGAATAATTGACCCGAATTAATTGCTGTGTAGAAAAATGTGAAAAAGAAATATCATATACTTTACAGCCCCATTCTATCAGTAATTCTTGCCTTAATTCCTGACCATTGACAATCCTCTTCTTACGCACTACCTCATTTTATCGTCGGTAGAATGAAATTTGCTGCCCCTGGGGCTGGTGGATGTCACTGTCAATAGGATATTCAGACGGAGACTTCAGCGTTCACTTGAAGTACTTCAAAATGCAGTTAATGCATCCAGAAAAATGTTGACTCTGTAGTTGTCGTGTTTCATCACAAAGAAAACAAATAATTAGATAAAAACTTTCTATTTCAAGGACCTTATTGATATTTGATATAATGGAAAATGCTCAGTCAAATTAATTATTTCACTTAGCTTTACTTTTCTTTACTTTATAAAAGACTAGCAGGGATGCCTGATGTTGCTCGAGGAAAATAACTATAATATACATATATAGAGAGAGGGTGTACCTTTTTATATGAAGGATAAAAATCTCTACAGCTTTTTCCCAGGGCAAATAGAAAAGTGAGACAAGCAAATTAAAAACTAAGGCAAGCAGATAAAAAGTTTTAGCATGTTATTTTTTTTTTTTTAATACGGCTAATAGATAGAAGAAATTGTTAAAAAATAAGGCGAGCAAATTAAAAAAAAGTTGAGCATTCCCAACCCGTCCTTGTAAATACTACATCATTATCATAAACTTCAGAAATGCCTTTCCAAACTTCCGGTACACTTAACCCCACTTGGGTTTTTAGAGTAAACTGTGTCAAATGTGCATTATATATTTGGCGAGGATCTTCATCAAAATAAATTAGAGTTATCACTTTTCCACAAACAACTCTGGAAGATTAGGCACGCACATGCTATAAAGGCTTCAGTAAACTCCGAAGACATCACCACTAACGTCGTGTAAAGGGGTCACTGGGAACTTTGGCATTAACCTAATAAATGTGTAAATACTAAGTTTGATCCGTAAATGTAAAAAAAACTAGGACAGTGCCTGTCTTGAAGGTGCATGTGTGGAAGAGACCGGACTATATATCAGGAGCAGTCTGCAAATATCCCAAGGAATCATATGCGAAATTGTGGTTAGCAGAAAAAAAGATTACGAACAAGTTTAGAGATTACTGACTCCACGGTGCCCATGATAGAGAGGTCTGGCCATTCTCAGGGATGATGATGATATTGATTTATTTTCCTCGTACAAAACAACAGCTTTGAAGTATTCCGGTTATTTGTTATTAGTGTTACCAATTTGGATACTTTAGATTTAGATTTAAATAATCCTGAAGAACGGAGACTAAGGGAGATATTTAATGAAAAATATGAATAGAACTTATAATCATCATTTTTGATAAATTTATTAGATGTCTCGAGAACAACTGATCCAAACAGCTTCAATCTTAGCACTTCACTGCCTTGTGTATTGACCAATATATCTCGCGAGTGGCAACTTTGTACTATGGTTAGTTGTCGAATAATCTCTGTGCATATATGCGAATAACACAGACAGAGATTTCTTCAGCTGTAGTTGGATAAATATATAAATTTAATGAAGAAAATAAGCAAAAGTGACAGAAAACGCATATTTTTCCTGAAATCAGTTCATAAAAAGTTGACTGCTTGACACAATATCAATAAACACTCAATAGAAACCGTCACGTGACCAACGTCTTTTGACAGCAAGCCGTGTTGGGGTGATCAATCAAAAAATTGGGATAAGGGGCGATCAATAAATAAGTTATTTTTTTCTCGCCTTTGGTTGAATTACTGAAAATTTTGAACTTACAGAAAACACGCAAAAAGTGACCAATTTAGCATAAACCTACACAATAAATTGAACTCCCAAATATTTGAGGGTGTAGATATAAAGGGTAAAGCTGGAGATTCAGCCCTCTAGCTCCTGTGCTACGACCTTCACACATGATACATGCATACTCACATAACCAGTTGTGAGTCGTGATGTCCATCGATTATCTGCCATTTTTGCAACATGGCCTGCACATTGCCATTTAGGTTTTCTAATAGACTCTATAATTTCTCTGACTCCTGTTTCCTTCCTTATATACTGTGCTGTCTTGTGATCTCTCCATATCCAAAAAGAAAATTCTCATATTAACAGGAGAAAACTGCTCCTTAATTGTTGCAACTATCGAACGTTTCAAATTTGAAAAATGGTTTTTCTCATACAACGCCCAAATATTGATACATAGGTATCGGTTTAATTTAATCTGATGCAGAGACATACGGTTGGAACATTTAGCGAGGATCGATCTCACTACAGTAGTAATGGTCTAACGAAACTAGTTTCCAAGACACTACTCTATGGCGTTGTTCTTTATCTCTACTGGAAATTTTATAGGTTCGGGAGGGAGTAAACGTGGTTATAACCTGTTTGGTGATCTAAAACCACCTCGATTTTTTTTTGTCTTTATCTTACCTTATACCCTATAAAGCTTTTTTTTATGAACGAAAAAAGTAGCCTAATGTCTTCAGCCAATCAATAGTTATAATGTTTCGAATTGTGATTTTTTTTTTCATTTTAGCCAATTAACAAAAAGCAGCGTGAAGCAAAAGAAAATACTGACAAAGCATATCAAGGCAATGCACCGAGATGACTTATGTGCTCTCTCATAGCCAGGATATGATGAAATATTTAATTTCAAGTGAAAATCATGGTTTTAGTTCAAAAAATGATATTTCCCTGACATATTGTAAACAAGAAAGCGTAAATCTCTGCAAAAATTACACAAGAATTGTGCTGTTTTTGCATAAATATCTTTAAGATAAAAATGAAAATTCACGAACTGAATCACCAGAAAGTATATATCTTTCTTGAAGTGGGTTTTGAGGAGGTTATAAGGAGAATGAAATTAGTCTGCTTTTTTTATTATATATTATTTTTTATAAAATCATGAAAATTTGTTTAATTTGCTGTGTATTTTGACATTAACGTAAAACTTGATTTTTACTATTTGTACACCATCCGATATGAAAAATAAATAACTCTTCTCATTTCACTAGAATCAAAATTTGAAAATTCCTCTATAGAATACAAAGCCGATAGGTTTTTCTCATGAATCCCAGATTTTCGTCTTTTGATGTGTTTGGCTTCTCAACAAACTTTCAAAGTATATAAAGACAAAAGGATGTTCTTTTTCCCAACACATGTATTCAGCATGTAGACAGTTTTTCTTTATCAGGCTACATAAAGTCTCAGAGCCCTTTCAGCTCCAAAAAGTGATAGAACAAGATGATACCGGCTCACCCAAACTCTTCACTGCCTGCATCGAGATGATCTTCCGAAACTTAGACTCGGAAAATAAAGGAATTAGAATAGACGACGAAATTTGAGCAACCTCTGATTAGCTGACGACGTGTCCTTTTTGCAGAGAACTTCCACGATCCCCATCTAATGCTAAATGAACTTTATGAAGACAGTAATAAAGTCAGCCTTTATATGGACCTTTGCAAAACTTAGGTCATGTGCTACAATCACACTGGGAATAAATACACAACACAAAAAGGAGAGAGTAGACAACTATATCTACCAAAGACAACGAATCTTCATGAAATTCTCATAAAAGAGAAATCAAGCGAAGAATCAGTCTGGAATGGCAAGTTTTCGGCAGTACAGGCTCGACCTTCAAGAACAAGAAAAATCTCATTGGTTCAAAAATAGAGTCTACAACATCATCCTCCCAATAGTCACCTATGGAGCTGAAATATGGAACTTAACCAAGAGACCGACCCTGAAACGGTGAACCATGTAACATGCACGTGAAAGAATCAAGCTCAATATCACATGGAGAGATTACAAGACAGAATAATATATTAGAGAAAAAACAGGAGCCCGAGACATCATTGTATCCATTTTAAAAATTTAAATGGCAATGGGCTGGTCATGTTGCAAGAATGGCAGATACCTGATGGAAATCATGACTCGTAACATGAATTTCCACAGATCATATGCGAAACCGAGGCCGGCAGAATACAAGATGGAGAGAGAAACTAGACAAGTTAAGAAAGTACTCCGCTCATGATAGAGAAGTTTGGTGAATGCTAGAGAAGGTGTATGTCCAACGACGGACAATGAAAGACTGACAATGATGAGTAACTTATTGCTCATATAATCCCTACTTCACCAAACACCAGGTGTAGAGCCCACTGTGTAGAGTGTTTCACAAAGACGCAACTCTGAGGGTGAGTGGGTAGATTCTTTGCGCATGTAAATTTTATGCTAAAAAACTAGTCACGTTGAAACACTACACTCTGATACAAGAGTACTTAGCAAAAGAAATGATTGTATCCTGCACTAGCATCGTTCGAGCATCTTCTCCTTTGTTTTCGGTCTCCTATGTCGTTTTCCAATGTAATGAAACTGATAAGACTTCGCAATCACTTTCCACACGATACAGTTGGAATGTATGCGTAATTAGGATATTTTTGTATCATTTTTTTAAAATAAAATTCTATTTAGGACTACAAAAATTAATTCTAAATACCCAACACTAAATGGCTCTCGATATCATTGTTAACCACTTCAGGCTATTCTTTTTTTTTTTTTTTTTTTTCGTAACGATCATCTTACATTTTAGATATTTACTAGGCTAAGCCAAGATTCATGGAGAGCCACGATTGATGAGCAACCAGTGAGAATTGAAATCAAGCAGTGGATTTTCCAACACTAGTCATCGCTAGACGGTAGGTGTGTCCATCACTTTATTCTACATGATGCAATCACGGCTTAGGTAAACAAAAACACGTACTTTAGTCACTTTCTGTAAGAGTGACACACGAACACACACACACACACACACACACACACACGCATATATATATATATATATATATATATATATATATATATATGTGTGTGTGTGTGTGTGTGTGTGTGTGTGTGTGTGTAAATATATATATATATATATATATATATATATATATATATATATATATATATGTGTGTGTATGTATGCGTGTGTAAAGCGCCTATTTTACACAAGATGCGTTCTGAGATGATTGACAATCTGAGGACCTCGTCCAATCTGGAAACACTTCGTTCACTACTACTTTAGAGTAGGAATTGTTCAAAGTAGGAGCGGACGAACTACGAGTTTCTCTCGTAACGACAAATTAAAATTCTATTTATGCACTTTACAAAAATATACATAGATAGGAATTTTACTTTATATAATGTCTCTATTTATAAACCGTATAAAATAAAATTTTGCTTGACTCCAGTTGTTAATACCTAACTGCTTGTCTCCAGCTGAACAATACATAACTGTTGCAAGGGGAAAATTTGCTTCATTATTTATCCACCTCATAAGCATAAATTGCGATTCTATTCTTGCACCTCATAAATAGACACGATACAAATTTTACCTTAAATATGATATAAGATTATACTCGTTCAAAATCCCACTGAAACCTAATTTGACAATACAAGTTCGTATAAACAAAACAATAACGAGGGTAAAAAGTTTGCTTCACGGCAGATTAAAATGATGGAGTAGTTATATTCTTATAACCACACGCGAATATGACGGGGAAGACCGTAGCAAGAAACCTGTCTTGCTTTTTGGTATTCCCCAAGACAGGGTCATATTAAAACAGTTGATAAACCCTGTAATAAAGAATAAAATTACAGATATAAATAAGAAATATAACTGAATTATACGTATCAATAGTAATGGGATAGCACCTTGAAATGACAATGAACTGACAAAGGATGACTTGCATAATACGTAGTCGTGGTTATCCAGGAAAAATTTAAAATTTGACAAATAAAATTTTCCTTTTCAGTGGTAAAAACCTGGAAAGTTTACACGACTGTATATGTAACACTCTTTCATTTTTCATCATTCGTCACGATTTGTTGGAAAACAATTTGTTATTTTTACGTTCAAGTAGTAAATCGCACACAGAAAAAGGCTCCAGAGGTTTTTATTTACCTATGTGGAGGCCTCACATCAAAGCAACTAACATAATCAAGACAATGCAACTGGTATTCAATTCTTAATTTGGATATTTCAAGTATGTTGGCAACTTCCAGTGTTATATAACATTGGTTCTCCGCAAATAATGTTTTCGCTATTAACCACAACTGGTTAATCCGATCTTCATTTTCACGTGCGTAGTTAGTCGACATTTTTGAGTTTAGGGAAAATATCATGTTAAGACCAATAGGTCAACAGCATTTGTAAAGAATTAGGTGACCAGAAAAGAGAGTGGTTTATGAAAGATGGACAGCGTTCCTGACAAAGAAAGAACGTTGTTATATTAATAAGAGGTGGGATGATAAGAGAGAGAAAGAGTTGATAAAGATATAAATATACGATATAGAGAGTGAGCAAAGAGAGATGCATACTTTTCTTTTGCGTCTCACTACGTCATATTGTTTTTTTCAAAAGGAAGTACAAGAAAGAGAGAAAGACAGAAAGCAGACTATACAGTGTTTGCACTTCATGTATATATATATATATTTATAAGTTTTTCATTTTCCAGTGATTCAAGTTGCATTTCGGGCGATATTTTCGTTTAATTTTTTCAAGCAGTGAATATTCATTTCAATGGGATTAACTTGAAAACTCAATTGGAAAGAAATAATTCTAAGGCAGAAAAAAACGTAAACAAACATCGTCAAATATTGTCGAAAATTGTATACAAAACGTCGCAGTTTTTGAACAGAGACCTTTTTTATTCTTTAAAATAGAAAGTATTAGATGCAACCCTTTATCAGACCGAACTAAGATCAGTACATACACGTAAGATTATCTACTGCTTTACTATAGTTCAATTCTAATCCCAAAGTTAATGTACACGAAATATATATTTATATATATATATATATATATATATATATATATATATATATATATATATATATATATATATATGCTTGGAACTCTATTTGAAATGACATCCTGTTGACACATGGAGAATGTGTCACTCGTCCTAGATATCGTAAATTGGAATACATGATTAAAAAATGAGAAAGTAGAAAAATGGAACGGCTTTCTTTCATTGTTTTTGTTTGTTTTGTTTTTTCTATTTACACTGTCTAGGCCAAATGACTAATTCTCTTCTGTCACAACTGGAAGTCATTTCAAATAGAGTTTCAAAAATATAATGCATTCATAAGTATTCTGTTGGGTTATATATCCATTTTTTTAATATATATATGTGTGTGTGTGTGAGTGTGTGCGTGTGTGTGTCAAAAATTAAATGTAGTACGGACTTCCTTGCAACTGCTTCCTTATTAATGCATTTAATTCAGAGGTAAATATATAGGTTGTCGATATATATATATATTTATATATATATATATATATATATATATATATATATATATATAGATAGATAGATAGATAGATAGATAGATAGATAGATAGATACTGCAAATCAAAATTTCAATATGATATAATACAATATCCGATGAGTGACTGGAACGTGAACGTGTTAGTGTAGCAAATGTATATATATATATATATATATATATATATATATATATATATATATATATATATATATATATATATATATATATATATAATGATATTTCCGACAACTTACAGTTTGATGATTTAACAATTTCGGAAAACTGCCAGTCAGTGAAACGCGTAATCGGAAATAAGTATATAAAAATAATTGGATAGATAGATAGCTAGCTAGCTAGCTAGCTAGATAGATAGATAGATTTAATTAGGAGTGGGTAGAATTGAAAGGCAAAACGTAATTCAGAAAATTACTCTTGAGAATCAAACATTAATGATCTTTTCTCATGTCTTATAGAAATTGATACTTTTTAAGGAATTAGGGAAAAATGTTGAAAAATTTAATGTTCTCCTCCCCCCTATCCACTTCCCTTCTCCCAAAAGATGAAAAAAAAAATATTCCCACAATCAACGTTTGGGAACGGTATACTAAGGTTGCCAGATAGGTGGAGATAGGTGGAGACTTTATGGCCAAAATACGTCAAAAAGAGTCAAAAAGTTGCCAAATCCAGAAATCGCTTGTAGAAGTAATTATTCCATTATTGATTTTCATTAGATTGAATATCGTGAATCTTGAGTATATTTTTTCTGGTACGTACAACTATTTATTTTTACTTATCTGATTTTGATTTCTTCTTGCTACAGGTAGGCTGAGGGTTTTTTTCATAATGACTGTTTATGAAACATTACAATACTAAATTATACAGCAAAAATGAGAATTTTCTAAAATCTTGGGCACGCTCGTTTTGAACGAGATGCATATTTGGAAGGGGTCCGTCTTTATTGTGCGTAAAGCAGCTTACCATAATTAAAATGAAAATAATAAAATAAAATAATAAAATAAAATGATTTCCCGTCCGTCGTACGAAACAACGGCTTTGAAATATTTCGATCACTTCTCTTAAATTTAGACTTTTTATATCTAAATTTAGATCTATGGATAAAAGGTGAGAAAATATGCTATTATCAAAAGATTATTTCAAATTGGTGGGAAAATTACTTCTCGTACTTTCTTTCCAGATGAAAAAACGAATTCATGAAAATCTTGTTTATGATGTCGTAAACAACAATAACAAACAAAATATACATTTTTTTGAAATGCCATTACATCATCCAAACAATAATTTGATTTATCCTCGCTCTATCAGAAATTTCGGAAGAAAAAACCTTCATGTATATGCCCATGCTCATGAACGCTGTTGACGTATATATTCTGGGAAAATGCTATATCATTTCAAGGTGAATTCTTATTGTAAATCTAGCACCCCATCATATAGATATGAATGTAAACGATTTCAAACTTGACACTACAATGTCCGGAGCATGGACCATTACATCGGTCGAATCTCAACTTTATTCAAGGGCCAGTTCTGGAGTAATCGTGGTGCACGCGTGCACGTGCACACACACATGTGCGTACGGAGATTTCTCAAGTAAGTCAAAATTACTAAAATTTGAATACGGCCTAACCAAAAAGTTCACAGCAAAATGCTCTTAAAAAAGGCGAGGTTTGTCAAATTTGGCCACAAAATTCTCAAAATGGCAACCCAATATTTTTTTCTCGTACGAGAAAGTGCTGTCAACTGCGTCTCCAAGATTTTGCTCAAGGTTAGACTATGCTTTGAGTAACCATACAAACAAAGCCGTTTATAATAAACACGGATAATTGTCAAACGGTTATTGTGATCAAAATTAGTCAATCCCAAACACTCTAAAAAATCATATTTAAGATATATTTCTCATTGATTATATTACTAATTTATGACGTGAATCTGTTTAAAACAATGAATTCAATAGAATAGCAATGCTTATTTTTATTTAAAAGACTTTGTCTCAAAGTGATCACAACAGGTAGCTCATTCTGTATTCACTGAATGTAGTACGGCTTCTTGCCGCTACTCTTTAGAGTGGGCAGAATTATTTGTGAGCCAATGTACACGCTCATAGAGGACGGCTTCGAAGAAGATGGATGAAAAATGACGGACTTTTTATGGTGAAATTTCTTGAACTTTTGGGTATGTATATTCGGAGCCAGGCGCTTCGTCATGGGGCAATGATTAGTAAGTTAGTCCCACAGATCATTACTACTGTGTAGTGAGTTCAAGGCCTCAAGTTTGGTACCCCATACTAATGGACATGTGTCATAACTAAGCTAAGCTTAGTAAATAACTTCAATATTAGTGCTAAAATATTTTTTTCAAAAGAGAACCCATGGAAGATTCTTTTAACAAGTATCCCACGACTTCCTTGATTCCCTTAGGACTTACACTCCAGAAATATCTGGGTCAGGGAATTTGTGGTGACGTCGTCCGTATTCATTCTTACCGGTGACTGAATCACATGGGTTTGAACGTCTCGAATGACCTCGTACCTAACAATCACACGCTCCTAATATGGAATCGACCACAAAAAGTGAGTTTTCTTCCAGAAATAAACCGTGCTGTTCATCTTTGACTTAAAAATTAATTACTTTTGAGATGTGACCCTCGAACCTGAAGGTCTCTTTATCAAACTCCGGCGTTCTCTCACAGAATGTTTCCGAACAACCGCTACCCACGTGTCTTAAATCAGGGTCTCTGATTGGTTAATTCAACTATGATGGTGGTGCTGTGGTTATTCTATTCCTGGGAGAGTTGCTGCGTCTTTTTAAGAAAATAATGTGGAAAAAAAAATGGTTGAAAGGAAGGAAAATAAATTACGGTGTTGAGAGTTTTTGAAAACGTTTTGCCAGTGGAATTAATCCACCTTAGATTCGTGTGATAATTGTACCGGAAAAGTTTTATGTGTGTCACATTACAGAATATTTGTCCCATGTGTTAATTTTCTCTTAATACTTCTTATACATCGTTTTTTGTTTATTGTTTTTTTATATCATTTTTCTGTGATTTGCTTTCCTTCTTCTATATGTTTCTTTATTGTTTTTCTTTCCGTTTTTTCTTTCTTTCTTTCTCTTCTGCATTCTTTGCTTTCATTTCTGTCTTTCTTGTTCATTAGAAACTTTCAACCAAGGCTGTCACAAGAATTGTCAACACAAGTTTCTCTCGGTTTTTAAACTGGTCTGACCATGTATGTGCAATGCATACAGGTCGCACCAATGGAGCTAGAGGGCTGGAAATTGAAAGATTCACCCCTTATGTCTAGAAAAAATACATTTTGTACTTTTTTCAAATCACTCCATAGGTTTTCTTTTTTTTCGGGGGTTGGGATCAATTAAAAATATGAGTTTATGCTAAATCGATCCCTTAGTTGGTGTCTATTTATTACTAAAAATTAAGACTTTTTTGTGATCACTGCCCAACAAGAGGCTAGGAAAGGAACTTATTCATTGATCACCCTTTTTATCAATGTTTTAACTGATCACCCCACCAAAGAAATCGGTTGCATGACGGTTTCTATTGAGTGGTCGACTTCATTTTCTTTTAATTTTTTTTCCTTCGTTTATCTTTCTTTCTCGTTCCTTTTGCGCTTCAATTTTTACCTTTTATCCCAGGAGAATGAATACTCCTTCGAATTAACAATCTGAGTTCTTCATTCTCTTTTTGGTTTTATCATTCTTTCTTTTCTTCTTCCTATCTTCTTTCGTTTGATCTTTTTCCTCCCTTTTTCTATCTTTCATCACCTTTATTCTTTCTTGACTTTTTCCTTATTTCTTGATAGTTTTTATTTTTCTTTCGCTCTTTCTCTTACTTTCTCTTTTTTCATTGTTTGCTTTCTTTTCTTTTTTTTTCTTCTTGCCTTTCTTCCCTTTCTCTCGTTCTTTATTTACCTCTCCCTTTTTCTGTCTTTCTTTCTTTCTATCTTTGTCAGTCGTTCTCTTTCTTTCATTTTTCTTTCATTATACCTTATTACTTTCTCACTTTCTTGTTCATTTTCTTCCATCTTACACGCTTCCTTTGAATTCTCTCTCTCTCTCTCCATCTCTGTTTCATCACTACCTTACACCTCTTCTCCGTCTATCTCCATTCTCTCTCTCTCTCTCTCTCTCTCTCTCTCTCTTCCTTCCTTCCTCCTTCCCCCTTCCACGTCTCTTCATCCTCTCACTTTATCCCCTGATTATCTACATATGGGAAGCATAATTCAGCTGTTTTAAAGAAAATTGTAATTTTAATCGACCTCTCTAGAATAGGAGACACGTTTTGGTGTGAAAGAAAATAAGTGAAAATCCCAGGAAATAGTTCATCTGTCGTACTCTCCGAACTGAGGAGTCGTGAGGAAGCGATTCTTTTATTTTTCCCAAGGATATCTTGGAATTATTTTTCCGTGAAATCCATGAGAACGACATCAAATATTTTTCAATTTCTGACCAGAAGCTCCTTAATGTCAATTTCAGCATGTGCGAGGGGGGAATGAGAGATAAGGAGAGAGAAAGAGAGGGAAAAAATTAGTGTGTGTGCGTGCATATACACACATATGTATATATGATACGTAACATGGGAATGATATACATTCTATGAGTATATTTGCGTGGGAAAATTATGTGTACAGGTATTTTCTGCATTCAGAAATTCCGCTTTACGCCATTTGTGTTCACTTTATGAAAAAGGGCTCAAGCCGAAAATGTCGTTATTGGGGCGATGTGTACTTTATCCCACTATCTCATCCACCCCAGTCTCTTGTGCCTCTGAGCAACCCGATCTCTGACGACTCAGCATAATATACCATCATCAACATCTAAAAAAAAGAAATGAACTCGCCTCAAGATTTAGAAAAAATTGGTTTCTGAAACAATAATGAATATTAAAATGAACATTGTATGTGTTCAGGTCTATATCTGATCTGTTACATCTATAGATCTACAATTGTATTTTACGGTGATCGGTTTTCAATAGAATCACTTCTTTTTATTTAAATTTCGGTTTTAACCAGTGTCTAAAACGGTTCCATTAGGCCCCAAATAGGTTGTATATGTGCCTGAAATTCACAAATGGTTTTCCCCATTCTATCATTCATCATCAGTCTTTCAACGTCCGTCGTTGGACATAGACCTTCCCCAGGATTTGCCACACTTCCCTATCATGGGCGTCACGGAGCCAGTACTTTCTGAACTTGTCTAGCTTGTCTCTCCATCTAATATTTTGCCGGCCTCGGTTGCGCATGTGGTCTCGGGGGATCCATATTGTGAGTTGCGATGTCCATCGATTGTCTGCCATTCTTGCAATATGGCCAGCCCACTGCCATTTGAGATTTTTTAATGGATTCTATGATGTCCCTAACTCTCGTCTTTTCTTGGATGTACTGTGCTGTCTTGTGGTCTCTCCAAGTGAGGCCCAGCATTATTTTTTCATGTGCACGTTGCATGGTTCTCAATTTGCGGGTCTGTCTCTATCTCCATGGGCTTTCATTAATTGAATAGTTTGATTTTAGATATATATACTATATTTTTAGATTATATTTCGGATTATTTCCGGGAGAATCTAGATTTTTTGGCCTTAATTTTGGATTAAAATTTTAGACAAGTTGGTAACCAAGGACCTTTCCGTCAATATCATGGAACAGACAATTCAAATTTGACACTTTATTGTAATTTAATTTATGTTATATTCTGAATAAATTGGATGATCTTGACATTTTCCAAAAGGGAACTCAATTCTAGGCTCAGTTCAAGAGAGACACATTTGCATATCATTCTTATCTGAAAGCCTTGCACAAAATTTTGCTTACATTGAGAAAACGAGCGATAGTCACTTCATTATAAAATTATACATACGACACCGCAAGGCCAACTAGCTTAACCTCAGTTTGAATTTCTCATTTCGTTTGGCTATTTGTAATCTTTCAAATATTTCGTTTTTTTTTTTAAATCTTATTATCGTTGTTTAACCTGACGTTATGTATTTACAGTAGCAAATAAAGGAATGAAAGCAGTTGGGGGCCTGGCTCTCTGCCCCCTGGGTCTTGGCTTGATTTACAACCGTGAAAAGGATCACTCGAAATCTGCCGGTTCGACCTTTGTGAAATATCGTCGTTATCATCATCATCATCATCATCATCATCATCATCATCATCAGTCTTTTTACGTCCGTCGTCGGACATAGACCTTCCCCTGGATTCGTCACACTTCTATATCACGGGCGTTGCGGAGCCAGTATTTTCTGAATTTGTGTAGCTCGTTTCTCCATCTAATATTCTGCCAGCCTCGGCTCCGCATGTGATCTCGCGGGATCCATGTCGAGAGTTGTGATGTCCATCGGTTGTCCACCATTCTTGCAACATGGCCAACCCACTGCCATTTGAGATTTGTTAATGGATTCTATGATGTCCCTGACTTTTGTCTTTTCCTGGATGTACTGTGCTGTCTTGTGGTCTCTCCATGTGAGGCCCAGCATAATTCTTTCATGTGCACGTTGCATACCAAGAGACAGATCTGCAAATTGAGAACTGTGGAATATGCAGGACAGTAAAGTGTCAGATTATTACGGATATTCCTTCTCTTCTACGGAAGAGACTAGGAGACAAAGAAGCCTGCCTGCTGCAGTGTCAAACTCAACTCCTACTTCTATTTTGACTGAAGATGATTACCGAGACCATTGCATTGTGAGTAAAATAAATTTAAATTGAATATATTCTTGTATAAATTAAAATGAAATTATTTCATCGTAATAAACAAACACATTTATACTAGCTCATCTCTAGCATATATTTTTGTAGATAAGTAAGAATCGTTTGTTTGGCTCATTTGGAAAGAGAGCCGCCTACCGATATCTTGATTGTGATTAAAAATAGGGAAATGTTAAATTCATACATAGGTGTGATTTAACGGGACGGGACAGACAAACTGAAGAGTTTACTCACCAGATTCAGGTGAAGATTGTTGTTGTTGTTGTGGTTATTGTTATGGAGGGGGGACCAAAGTCAACCACTGAGTTAGACTTAGGAGTTTCACCTCAATTTCAAAGTGAACAGAAAAAGAACTTATGGATAGACCCCCTTCGAAACCCTCAAGAAATAGTTTTCTCTCAACTTTTCCTTTGGAATATTCCCTTTGGTCTAGTGAGTAAGCCTTTCGAATTTGTACCAAATTTGATTGGGCTTGTGCCAATGTTCAAGGGTAGGGGTCACAGTGACAAATAGAGCTGATTATTTTATATCATAGATTTCTGAACACAATAAAACAATGGATTTCCTTAAATATATCTTTTTTTATTCTATTCAAAAGCAATATTCCTTTTAATGTCGCAACAAATATTTTTTCAAATAAATGTAATTGTGTCTAGCGAAAGAAGCTTGTTAACCATTGCCTTCCCAGCGAGATACCAAATTAACAACGACTTAGCTTAGTTAAGGATGAGGCTACAAGTCTAGGCCATCCAGCAATAAGTAAACAATTATTGACCTTTTTTTATTAGAGCAAGGAATTACTAGATTTGTCATAGTACATTACAGGAACAAGTAATACAGAAATTGGAATAAGAATATTGTTATACACTAATCTTCCAAGTGGGAAAAGTCTGTTTGCTTAACAAGAACCATAAGCTCAGCGACACGTCCACCGTCATACTTCAATATCGGCGATTTCCAATTTTGAAGGGATTCTAAATGAAGTAGTGATACCATTACTAGCTGTGGTGGAAGTAGCGGGAGAAGGAGAAAGAGAAAGGGGGAAGGTGAGGATAGTTCATCCGAAATTCTGGCTACTAAAAACCAATTAGTAAGTTTAAATGAAAGTCAGTGTGCAATTTTTATAGTTAATTAGGCATGGTTATTTTATTTGATAAGTGGGATTTAAATGGGTATTTATGACAATTTGGTCATAAAGTTAGCTGGAAATTGAAGAGTTCGGCCAATTTTTGCTATTTTCGCAGACATTTTTAGCTATTAACAAACGACACTTTGCCACACAATTAAAAAAATCGCTTGATATTCCATCTATGAATGACGTGGCACCTTTTTTTGATATCACACCTCTTATATTATATCAGCCAGTGAATAAAACACGAAACCTCTTCCTTCATCTTTCCATTGTTTAGCGTGATTGGTACCAACCGACCGACCGACCGACCGACCGACCGACCGACTGACTGACCTAAAAACATCTAATAGAGATACGTGGACATATCTAGAAAAAAAAATCAGTATTCAAAATTTTGACCTTTTACCCGGGCTCAAACATCGACCTGACGTGCAGCTGACCTAGCGGTTAACGGCATGCGATATTAAATCGGCGAACCAAATTTAAACTCTGACCGGGGAAAGCTTGCGTTCGCTCCGCACGATTACTATTGGAAAAGACATAAATCCACTTCACCAGTGGAAGCCCTTTAGTTCCACGAGACTGTCCCTCTTGGGCGTCAGGCTAGCATCCTGGTCCCGTGGAAACGCACATTTGCTACAAATAATGATTGGATACCCATGGAGTGTTCGAGAAATGAAGCGAAATCCATTGCTCCATGAGTCGTGTTAACTGAGCTGATCGGCGAATACGGACCCGGGGTGGATTACACAACTATGCCACTAGG
>OY735232.1:29740340-29782840 GCA_963457665.1 Thysanoteuthis rhombus
CATAAGAGAAATTCCTCCAACTCTGTAAAAGGGCAGATTGGGCTCTCTAGCCCTAGGAAGGTTTCCAACCAGGAAGTGGAACCCTTGACGCCTAATTTGACGTTCTTCTGGCAGCTCCCAGGAGCTCCATGAGCTTCGACAAGGAAAGTGCTCTGAGGGGTACACTCCTGTGTCGTTCCATTGTTTATAGAAACAAAAGGAGGAAGTCAATCTGATTCCTAGGATTAATAGGTAATAGTATTTCTAAATTTAGAGTTGAAGAATGGGTATAAAATTGTAGCCTCCTATACAGCTCGGGTACTCGATTTGGGACTACGAAGTCTACTACGACAGTCCAGCGTGTTTTTCTGCTCCGATGTTTCAAATTTGTGTAATGCAATAGGTATTTCTAGAACAGTTCCCACTATTTTTATGTTGTGCCCTGGTACAATGGTATTTAATTGATTAATATCATCAAATAGAATAATATAGTGGATTGCCAAGTCATATATATTATTCAATTGGGTGATACATCACCTCTGTCATCAAATGGGCTTGATTTGAGCAACGTGTTTTTTTCCTGGTACATTTGTGTATAAAACGACCCTCTTTCTATTTTCGATTAAATTTTGGTGTTATACATGAAGAAATACGGTAGCTTGATCTGGTACAAACCAATGGTGTAGGGCACCAAGCAAGAATCGTAATAACTACAAAGTACTGATGGTTTCTTAGAAAGCTATATAACCATTGCTCCACGTTGAGACACCCTTAGGTATTTACGAAACTGATTTTTTTCTCAAAGCCATAAATGTGGGTATCCGCTACTACTGTTCAGGGAGTGTAAAGAAAATATAAACATTCCAAGTGGAGGGGGGGTCGAAAGGATATACATGGATATTAGTTGCCAGGTTAAGAACTGGGGAGTGCTTAAGCTATGATTCATCTTAATCTATTCCTGTTCACAGTGACCCCTTGATCACCGGTCTCTATTATGTTCCAAATTTCATACCCTTTCACATTCAGTGATAAGGCCTGATCTGGGTGGGGGTGAATGTCCTATCTGTACCCCCCCCCAAAGAAAAGGACGCCCATGAACGGGAAGAATCTAGTGAGAATCGATCTCACAACAATGTTTGGTTAAACAAGCTCCTTGGCCATTACCCAGTTAAACTTTGGAAACTTTTATAATGTCTTTTCCATCTGTCTCAGATCGGGTCAGCTAACGCGGATCAGTGACTGTTGACAAATATTTTATGCCGAAGCTGATGTCAGCAAAAATCGTATTTGTTTGAAAAAAACATAACAAAAAACAACTACCATGTTATGTCCTACCGTTTTGGAATCTACACCACACAAGAAAAAAGATCACAGAACCAGAAAATATACAAAGAATAGCAACTGAAAAGGTCCCTGGACTTTAAAAACTCCCAGATGAAGAAATACTCCACAAACCAAAACTAACTGCATCAGGAGAAGGAAGAAAAGGGAAGATCTAATACAAAAATCTAAAAGGATAAAAGGTATAGATAACATTCCAACAAAAATGTGCTTTACAATGAACAAAAGAAACAATAACAAAATTTATAAAGTACTTCGCAAAAAGAGAAAACTTCTTTAAAAAGACTAATAAACAACTGGAACTCACTAGTACAGTACGACCCAACTATACTAATAACGAAAATAGTAAATAACTTCATAGATAAATCGACGAATATTAAAAACACGAAAAAAACATTTTGAAGTAAATAAATTCAACAGAGATACAAGCACAAATATGTATATCATCTTCTCTCGCAAAAAATTCAGTTATTTTTATTGCAAATCAGACTCAGAGGCTCTCATGACAACGCAACGCACGAGACAATGAGTTCGGCTTCATCTCTCGAAAGATCAAGGGAAATCTTATCGATGTTTTTATAGCAATTATGGGCCGGGTTGCTAGCCCCATACCTACGATAAATTGCCTTACAGGGCTTAAGGGCCCCAACTGACTCGCTATTTACCGATGGCTGGGGGTGAAGTGGATATATACTTTTCCCAAGGGCATTAACAAGAGATGAACGCAAGCTACCCCAGCCTGAGTTTGAACTCGATTCACCGATTCTATTCTCAGTGCCGTTAACCGTTAGGACACGTGCACTTTCTTTTACCGACACAGACAAGCAGGAATCGAGAAACGCCCATGTTTACATGATAATGATTATAAATTGCGATATTTTATATTGGAACTCTATTTGAAATGATCTCCTGTTATTACATGATGGATGAATCATTCGGCATGGACAATGTAAATAAAAAAAACAATTAAAGAAAATGGATGCAACACAATTCATATTCATTTTGTCGGATTATACATCAATTTCTTGATAAGATTATTATCGGCGTTGGAAGAAACAAATACAGCAGATATAGCCCATGAATAAACAGAATGAGTATCAGAAGTTAAAACAGTTATTTGGGCCATTGCATTATAGGCAGTTGTTGAGCGCAATATAAGCGCGATACTACGTGGAAGCAGCTATTCTAGTGGTCGCAGGTTCGATTTCTGCGGCAGCCACATTTTCTTTAATTGTTTATTCTATTTACTTTGTCAAGTCCAAATGATATGTTCACCGTGTTATAACGAGAGATCGTTCCAAATGAGGTTAGGATATAATATAACGCAATTCCTAATGATTCTGTCGGATCATATATTCATTTCTTAATAACATATATATCGTATTTCGCAGCGTATTGGACGCATATTTTTCTCGGAAATTTGCCTGGATTGATAGATAGATACACATGCATAGAACATACACACGCACACACGCATACATTTATATATATATATATATATATATATATATATATATATATATATATATATATATATATATATATATATATATATATATATACAAATACTTACACTCACATATGCATATATATATGTGTGTGTGAACGGGTCTGTAAATCTGAGCAAGTTTTTATGTTGGTGGCAAGAATAATAGTCGATTTATGGCAGATGGCATAGTAAATAGACAAGTATTTTCACAGCTGGTCGTTTCTTCCAAGATGAAGCAGGTTTCATCTTGTAACAGATGCAGAGCTTCTTCTTTTTAGTCTGCCTTAGGTAAACGAGGAAAGAAAGAAAGAAAGAAAAAAACTTCCACCAACGCCACCGGCATGACCAACAAAAAGTACAATTAATGTGCCGAAAGTTACTGGGTCAAGCAATAAACATCTTGGAATTGGATTAATTAATAATATTGTCAAACTCTAATACAAGTTGAGGTTAACTCTGTTTCCCCCGGAAAAAGTCTAATTTAAGGGAGTAAACGCATTGTTATTTGTCTATTTCGTCATATTAAACCAAACCAATAGATAGAATTAGCATAAGTACCGTGATTTGAAATGACGGCCAAGTGATTGCTAGGCAGACCTCTTACCTGCTGAGTCAAATTGACAAATCTTATATTAATGAATTTGAAGAGTATGTGGGTACAATATATCCAGCAATATGTATAAGTTGGCAACAAGGAAAAATACTTGTATTTAAATCAGATAATCGTAATCAATTTGAAGCCGGCTCCAGAGCAAGCTCAAACTTCAAAAACAAGAAGATCCCATTAATTCTAAAAAGAAGGGTATACAATTAATACATACTCCTGATAGTCACCTATCGAGCTGAAGTATGGAACCTGACAAAGAGACAGACTCGCAAACTGAGAAGCATGCTGCGTGCACATGAAATATTCATCGTCAACCTCACATTGAGAGATCACAAGACAGCACAGTATATCAAGGAGAAAACAGAAGTCCGAGACATCATAAGATCCATTGGAAAATTCATATGGCAATGGGTTGGTCATGTTGCAAAAATGACATACAACCCATGGACATCACGACTCACAACATGGATCTTCACAGATCATATGTGCAACCCAAGCCAGCAGAAAACAAAATGGAAAGATGAACTACACAATTTCAGAAAGTATTGGCTCTGCGACACCCAAGTTAGAGAAGTGTGGCGAATCCTTGGGAAGCTCTATGTCCAACCACGGACGATAAATACTGATGATGATGATGATGATGATGATGATGATGATGATGATGATGATGATGATGATGATGAAACACTTTCTAATTCCCTCATGCAAGAATAATCATCACACTCACACACATTATAACTGACCATTTAATAAATCAGAGGCATAACCCAGAAAATTCTCCGTGGTTCCCAAACTTTTCCGGGAGACAGCACCTTCAGCAAATATGGAACAATTACATATACATCCTTGTGCTTCAACCCTTGGTTTGTGTTATAATCTTTGGCTGGACTGGAAGTAGTCTTGGGGTTTGACCCTGAAGCAACCAAACCTGTCTTGTTTTTTCTTAATTAGATGGAAAATTATCAAAAATGATTTTTTACTAGTATTTTTCAATTTTAGTTGCTCTTCATTGCAAGGAGGTGGGTTCGACCGAACTGGTAACGACACAAAGAATGAACCTGATTAGTTCGCGGAAATATCATTGGGTAAGGCACCATTGCATCATCCCAATAGTTATGGGTACAATAATGCAGGTTTAAGTGCGTGAAGCCACTTCAGGTACTAAGTTTATTTCACAAAAATCAAAGCCGAGTAAGTGTTTGTGTTCTATGTTTAGCCTAAACAAAGACAGCTGAAGCAGCAGCCACTTTTTGCTCAACTTATCATCACAGTCACCCAGGCTGTCAGTGAATGGTTGAGACCAAACAGCACCGATCGGGCAGAGAGGATAAGCTCCAGACGGGGCTCGAACTTGACATCGGGAAACCAGCCGATAGACCAACTAGAGCTTTCGTGGCTTACAGTAAATCAAAACTAAATGTTTGATCAACAGGTCTGGTTATTCACTCAATAGAAACCGTCACAGAAACAACGTCATCTGGCAGCATACTATGTTGGGGGTAATCAATTAAAAAAATCGAAAAGGGGGATGATTAATGAATAAGTTACTTCTCTCACCTTTTGCTGGGTAACGATCACTGAACAAAGTCTGAATTTTCAAAAAAAAACGACATTCGGATAAAAACTAGGAACCAATTCAGCATAAACTTACATGAGAAGAATTAGAAACGAAACTGAAAAAAAACATTTTTGTAAACATGATAATGAGTAAATGTCTGAATTTTCAGCCCTCTGACTAAATCGATGCCGCGGTACGCGTGATACATACATACTTATATAGCCAGCCAGACCGACTACAAAACTGAAGTAACCTATTTGATACTTTTGGTTTCTAATAATAAAGGGTGGGTCAACCCACAGTATTGAGCAGATCTTTCAAGTCTCCCACATTCTGCATGAGACACGCATTTTGATACATTCTGATATTCACACACTTGAAAAGAAAATCGTCACGCATTTTACAAAAAGCGTGAGATTTATTTAGATTTCCGATTTAAATCTTATCTAATGAGGAACGTTTTAATCATAAATGTACACAACTCTTAATTTCAGGAGGTGATTGGGCCTAAAATGCAACTTTAGCTAACCTTGTATACATAACTTCCAAAATTTTTCTTGGGGAGCTCCCAGACTCACCTCCAAGTCCCTACACTCCCCTACAAGCTCACCCCTCCCATTTTCAACCCTGCGTTCGTTAATTCTTCTTTCGGTGGCGGGGTTGCGAGTTCACACGATTCTCACATATTCTTAGAAGTTAAATTTGACAGGTCTGATTGATGTAAAAAGCAATAATCATAAGCTGGAGTTGAAAAGAGTGTATCGAATAATAGTGTTGGGATGAAAACCAACGATGAAAGGGAGGAAAACTAATAAAATCTACTCTAATCATGAACTGTTTAATTTTCTTTGTTCGCTGTCGGTAATACTGGACCCCTCAGGGGGGTTAGAATTCTGCTGGAAGAATACTTCCTACCCAATGCTCCAAGGTTGATAAATGATATGAAGAATGGATCTGGGTGTGCGTCATAAAGCAATGATCAGCAAGTTAATATGGCTGGCCTTCGTTAGCAGGTTCAGTTGTTGGATTGTTAAATCTGTCACAATGAATTGTCTGATACGAAACAGCTATGTCAATAAATGATATGGAAAAAAATGACCAGATGCATGTCGTATAGTAATAATCAGAAAGTTAATCTTGCTAACTTGTTTTAGCGGGTTCAATCGTCATTGGATCTCTCACTATTGATGGTCTAATTATCATATATATATATATATATATATATATATATATATATATATATATAATCTTATGGAGAAAAATAAAGAGCAAAAAGGACGTTGTATAACAGTGATCAGCAATGTTGGGTTCGATCCTCGGGAGATCTCACCGAGTAGGTGGCCTGATACCAACCCATGCTGTCAATATACTTATATAATGAGCAGTTTTTCTGTCCATGACTCTTGACTCTTCCACTTGAAGTTTTCGCAAATAAAAATACCCCTCACCAAACATTTGGAATTATGAACACTTCAATTGAACACGCATTCTTTTATTTTTTTTTCCTCTTAGAAATTGTTTCATGGGAATTCAAATATATCCATGAATTTGTTCACGGGTATTAAGTAAACTAGTAATAGTACTTTCATACATCCATATATGTATATATATATATATATATATATATATATATATATATATATATATATATATATATATATATATATATATATATATATATATATTCACATATGTATATATGTATATATATATATATATGTGTGTATGTGCGGGCGTAGTATATATGGTACAGATCAGGTTAGCGATATAGCATAATGTAAAGCAATGTCTGATGTGCAATGGATTTATTTCATAGAGTGCTCGATACATTCAGCTCCATACTTCAAAAGTCAAGTTGTTTTAAAGTAGAGCTGGAAATATATAATAGGAAGTGGATTTGCTACACAAAAAAGTTAATGTTTCTGCCCTCTCTGGGCCTCATCATTCGCCTGATGAGGCTCAAAAAGTGTGTGTGTGTATGTGTGTGTGTGTGTGTGGGTGGGTGGGTGTGTGTGACATGTACACATTAAAGCATATATTTATCACGGTTTTCTCTCTATATGTATATATTATATAGATAGATAGATAGATAGAGAGAGAGAGATAGATGGAAAGATAGATATAATGTGAGCGCACGTGTTTATATATATATATATATATATATATACGTGTGTGTGTGTGCGTGTGTGTGTTGAATTAATGGAAATAAGACGAACATAAAAAAATCACTGCATCATTTTTCACTCGTTAACCCGTGTTAAGATTCTTTCTAAAATGGTGATCATCCGCCCTCCTCAACTTCTATCTGAAATACACACAGGATATGACCCGTTTATTATATGAAAGCTCAACTCGCTTATTTCCGCTAATATTTGGATCTGTGATAAGAGAAATGGAAATGCCTCGGCAGGGAATCCTTTCTTTTCAAACAAGATGCACCCGTCTCACTCTCTCTTAATTTTGGTGACTTGGCTCTACGAATTTGGCTACCCTTCTCGACTTACAGTTAATATGCAGTCCTGTAAACTAGTAATAATCTTGATTCGAAATTAAACGACCATTTACTGCGTGCGAACAAGATACATGCTGAGAGGTCTTTTTTTTTTTTTCGATTGATATATATTTTATGTTTGTTACTTTCAGCCGAGCGTCCGTTTTATGTTGCCGGTTACAGGGTACCATTTTGAAAAGATTCACATGAATCCATCTTGATAGTACCAAATCATGAATCTTACTATTCATGCGATACTACTTGATACAGCAGTAGAATAACTCGAGTTACGATACCAAATGCTAAAGTATAATACACACCTACTTATATCCATCTTGATATAATCAAATCATTAATTATCCGACTTTTACACCCTAATGCTATAAAATAGATAGATTTACAATACTAAAAAAATAAGAAAAAGATACGATATAATATACTCTTGCTTGTATCTATCTTGATGGCTCCAAAATATGAATCATCGTGGAACCAATACTTCATTGGGGAACAACGTAATATATTAGGTGTTATTAGCACACTTTTTGCGAAAAGTAAAGACTGGATATGCAGTTGAAACTCGGGTTTTCACCGCAAACTTTTGCAAACCCCAAATATATTTCAAATAAAAGTCTTTCTACGAAGTTTTTTAAACATCCATTGTTAATGTGCAAGAAATCAACTCAGGAATCCATTCCAAGATGAGAAAATTCCTAAAAGTTTTTGAAAACAAAGAAATTCTATTTTGAGAAAAGACCAGAGCTAGCCCAAGGCACAGGCAACTAGGACACTCGCCTAGGACACTAAGTGCTTGAGGGCGCCCGTATGAGTCTGAGACTGTCAAATTTCCCAAATACAAATGGAACCAGAGAGCACTCTGAGGGTGCATACCTCAGCCAACGTCATTACCAAGTGGGTAACTGTAAAAAAGGATCGGCCCCAAAATTTAATCACTTCTTCCATGGCTTATCCTGCAAAATTTCATTGAAATTGACTGAGAACTTTTGCAGATGTCGTGTTGATAGACATGAACTTTTAGAGACATTATGCGATGTTGGCAAAAAACAACAGCTGTGGGCAGGTAATTATGCATCGGTCTGCCCAAAATTTTTATCACTTCTTTCATAGCTTATTGATTACTCTTCTTCAGAATTACATTGTAATTCATTGAGAACCTTTGGAGATATTGTGTGGACAGTCAAGAGCGTATGAATGCATGTATAAAGGAGAAGAAATGGAAAGATATCACACGTTCAAAAAAAAAAATTGCTTGATGCGCTCCGAAATTTACCAAATCTTCTTCATCGAATGACCACCATTCCATAAAATATTATTGGAATTCATCGAGTACGTTCGGAGTTATTGTTTGAAGAGAGAGAAGAAAAGCCAGACTGACTGACAGGCGGACTGACACGACTGAATACATATACTTCCTATTTCGATGCAAGTGGTAAAAATGCGAAAATAAAGCAATTCAACGGGATATAAAGGTCAAAATGAGAGAATTCACAGATGGGAAGTCAGATTTTCAAGGATTTTCGTAAAGTTAAATATTCTCCCTTGGAGTGAAACTGAGAGAAACTATTGAAAAAGGATATCCTTATGGCTGACGACCAATAATTAGGACAATTCTTTACATTAGACAGCGCCCAAGTTTAGCTTACCGGGGCACCAAGAACCCAATGTCTGATCCCGTAAAAGGTCATGTTACAGCTATCTTTACAATTAAAGTTATCAGATCTGTTAGAATCCGATGTTTTTAAATTTAGCATTATCGATCATAGTTAATTTTTGACGAGTATTTCTTCCATCTTATTTTTCTTGCTTCTTATTACATTAGTTGTAGATATAATAGTATTTGAATTTCTTTCGGGAAGCCTTTCCAATTTATAAATTTTGTCAAGTATTTCTAGAGTCTTATTTCTCTTGTTTTTTATTACACAAGCAGTATTAGATGTTCGAATGTCTTGCAGGAAGCATTTATTATGTAAGTCGATCACAGTTCCCCAAAAAATGGCAGACCGGATTTGAACCGGTTACCAGTGTCTTTAAGGAATTAAGTAACCCGAAGAGAGAGTCGTTAAAAGAGAGATTGAGAGTGTTCCTAACCAAGGAAGAAGGCTGCAATCTTAATAAGAGGGAAGTGGTGATAAAAAAGAGAAACTATTAAAGATAGGAAGATACGATATAGAGAGCGGACAAAGAAAGAGGAAAATTTCTCTCTTCTTACGGCACATAACATCATATTAGTCCTTTGTAAAAGTCAATCCTTGAGATAAAAAAAATAAAAATGTAAGAAAGAAAAAAGACTATACAGTATTTATAATTAATGTGTACACTTCATATATATAGATTTATATTTATAACTTTTTTTTCGATAAATACAGAACAGTGCTCAAAGGAAAGAAAGAATGAAAGAAAGAAAGCAGATGTCTATAATTGATTGGTACACTTCATATATATATATATATATATATATATATATATATATATTCATAACTTATCAATTTCTCAATGAATCATATTGCATTTCGCACGATATTTTCATTTTTATTTTCGATACAATGATCATCTGTTCTTTATTTTGGACGTTTTAACGGGGATCAATTTGAAAATTCCATTGAGAAGAATTAGTTTTATTACAGGAATAAATGCTACCAAATGCTGTCAAAAATGGTAAAAACAACATCACAGATTTTTTAACTATGCTTTTGTACTAGTAGTGTCAGAAATATTAGTATTCGAATTTCCCACAGGGAACATTTCCAATTATTAATTTTGTCAAGTATAATAGTACTCGAATTTCTTTGAGGCAGCATTCAAATCATTCATTTTTGACGGGTGTTTTTTTCCATCTTATTTCTGTTGCTTTTTATTTCACTAAATTTTATTACATCTATGGAATAATATCGACGCTCATCCTCCTATAATTTCGGATAACATTTCTGAAACAATTTCTAAGGTTGAACAAGGTTAAAATTTTCACGGATTCAAGACGTCGTTAACATATCAACTGAATTATTTTCTATTCAGCATAAACATGGGGTATCCTTTGCCAGTTTCCCATTTGGTATAGAATGATATATCTTTAGGTGAAGGGCCCGAAATGATATATATTCGCAGTATATCTTAGTGCCAACCCTGTTACAAATGAAGAATATCGCCATCTTTTCATCATCATCATCATCATCATCATCATCATCATCATCATCATTTTTTAAATCCGACGTTGGATATAGGCCTTCCCCAGTATTCGTAGTACCTCTCTATTATGTGCGTCACGGAACCAATGCCTCCTAAACTTGTCTTGTTCGTCGCTCCATTTTGTATTCTGCCGGCTTCGGTTTCGCATGTAATCGCTGGGGATCCATGTTGTGAGTCGTGATGATTATCGGTTGTCAGCCATTCTTGCAACATAACCAGCCCATTGCCATTTGAGTTTTCTAATGGCTTCTATGATGTTTTGGTCTCCTGTTTTTTTCCCCTAATACATCGTGCTGTCCAATGATCTCTCCATGTGAGGTTGATTGAGCATGACTCTTTCATGTGCACGTTGCATGGTTCTCTATTGGTGGGTCTGTCTCTTGGTTAGGTTCCCTGTTTCAGCTCCATAGGTGACTATCGGTAGGATGCATTGGTTGTAGACCCTTCTTTTCAAGACTATGGATACATTAAATTGGGGTTTTATGAACAAGTATACAGTCCCATTATCCTTTATTAACCATATAGTTTCAATATTCAACCCCGCTCGCCCTATGTGAGAAGGCCTGATCAACAGTTGGCAAATATCTTGTTTGTTCATAATACTAAAAATAAGTTACAAATTCTGGGATTTTTATTCTTCAGTCTTTTGAAGTAAATTTCTTGCATCACTTATGAATAAGTAGTGGTACTTTCCGGGGGCAGGAGCATTTACAACCCCTTATTGACCCCCAATGACATAATGAGATGGGGATTCACAGAATCACACAAGAAAATGAGGTAGTTGTTTCAATTTAACCCCTGACCTGGTAGATTGTCGGGTATCCTGCTGTGTACTTCCCCTTCGTTGGGGCACTTCTCAGAGGAATGGGAATTACTTGGCGGTGGCCATCCCCCCTTCAAGTAATTTGCAACAGGTCGTATTGGGTTACATGGTACCGGTAGCAAGTAGCAATTCATGACCCGACCGTTTGGAAGAAGTGGAATCAGTCTGCCATTGGGGCTCCATTCAGGGCAGCATACGTTAGGATGTACCTACTCCTTTTGGTGCAATAGAAGATAATGTGTGTGTATGTGTGTGTGTGTAAGTTTTTAGACTATATATATATATATATATATATATATATAATCACGAAATTGAGAATAATCATAAAATGTGCTTTTTTTCTTATTTGTAACTGACCTGTCGTCATCATACTATGAAAATATCATTTGGCCTAGCATAATAATAAACAATTAAAGGAATGGGTATTTTATTAATTTCATATCAATTTTTTCTTATTTCTGCACGAGAGAATGTATGTTTGAATCCACAGAGTGAAATAGTTCTGGAAAGGTGTTATCATACCTAGTGCTTCCCCCTGAATAACTAACTATTTTGACAGTTCCACAATTACTCTAACCACGGTGTATTTAGTTGTTTGACCGAAAAAATATTAAAAGCACCAATATCCAAAAGCTATCGACCAGTGTGTTCCCCAAACGTGACCCCCAATACAGAAGTTTTTGGTCGGACTTAAGGTAAAGAGGTTATTTTAGTGTTTCTTCATTTAGTTTGGTCCAGTAAATTTTACTTGAATTCAATAATCAAGTACAGGAATTCAACGAGAATAGGTTGGAATGGGTCCGAAGTTTTCATTCATTTGTAGATGCTATCTTCCCCCTTTTTTAAAGGTGGAGTCTGTCGTGCTCATATTGCACTTCATCTTACAACTTCAGTGTACTGGCTTGAGGGATGTCCAGCCGTCCAAGTTCCTGCTCACGTGGAAAGCCCTCTAAAAATCTTCTTTCGCAAAGCCAAGCCATTTTTCACAACCATTTTCCTCTTCCGAAGTGTCAATTATGCTTTATATTCAGAAATTGTGGTATGAATATATTTGCACGATTTTTTTATTCATAATATTTTTTTCTTTTAATGATTTTGTTTATCATTTTTATCAAGCTCCAATAGAGTTGACTTTATTACCGCAATAAGTCAGTCATGGAATTTAAGATTTCTGAATTTAAGACATAAATAAGAGAGACACGGGGGAAGAATGAGCCTTTCTGTGATGTCGTGTCTTGTCAACTAGCGTTTTCCAAGTTCTTGTTTTTCATGTTTTTTTTGTTTTTGTTTTTGTTTTGTTTTTTGTAAACATCGAATTTCTATAATGAAAAATATTTTTGTCAAATTTCTGCAATTTGAGTTTCAAATTTATTTTTGTTTGACACAACGACAGGAGTTTTCAATCATTTGTGGATGCTTTTTTTCCGTTCCGGTTCCGTCACACTTTACCTTAAAACCTCAGTGTGAAGGCAGGTGGGATGTTCAGCCCTCTAAGGTCCTGCTCTCGAGAAAAAAGAAACGAAAATCTTCGTTTGCGAAGCCAAGCCTTTTATTCATTCATTCATTATTCACAACTTCTAAAGCCTCAATCTCGCTTTATATTCAGAAATTGTGATGTAAATATATTTGCACGATTTTCTGCTCGTAATATTTTTAGCATTTCATTCGTTTTTTTTTTTTTGTTTTTTTCTTTCATCGTTTTTTTTTTTTAAATTTCATTCTTTTCAGATCATCCTGCGACAATCAAGAGCATCCTTTTGGTCGCGACCATCGGCTTGGGAACCACCACTGAAGAGGTTTTATTCTCACGACACGGTACGTCCCACAGATCCGTGCACTGAAAAGACTGGGAAACAAAACTGTGGTTCCTCTGTAAATATCTGCGGGATGGCCAAATTGTCAGATGGGGTTCGTTTATCTAACATTTCAAAAGAAGTTTGACATATAGAATGGTTACTTCTTGTAGAATGCACCAACGACTGTTTTTGCGTGACTCATCTCTGAACATTCTGTTATTGACAACTTGTGGATATCGTAGATTTTACAAAGCTACAACACAGTTGTTAAGGAATCTTGAAAGGTGGTTATTTTTTTTTACTCTTTTGGAAAAGAATTCGGTTAACTTTTATTTCACCGATAAATGATAAGATGTTTTTTTAATAAGTACAACATTGGAGGGGAAGGTACAAATTAGGTTTATTGTCAGACAAGTAATAGCGATCTTTATAAATCCATATAACCAATTACTGTTGATAATTCTCGTATTTTTAGAAATTAGAAATCAATAATATAACATTTACTGAATAGACAAAATATATAAATACAATATTCATAGAACACACAATAGAAATAAGTATCATTATCATCATTATCATCATCATCAGTCTTTTATCTTCTGTCGTTCCCCGGGATTCACTGCAATTATCTATCATGGGCGTCGCAAAGCAAGTATTTTCTGAATTTGTCTAGTTCATCTCTCCATCTTGTATTCTGTCGGCCTCGGTTGCGCGTGTGATCTGTGGGAATCCACGTTGTGAGTCGTGATATCCAGCGGTTGTCTTTCATTCTTGCAACATGGCCTGCCCATTGCCATCTGAGTTTTTTTTAATAGTTTCTATGATGTCTCAGACTCCCGTTTTCTTCCTTATCTCTCCATGTAAGGCCGAGCAAACTTGATGAAATATTATTTGTTGGTTCTTCTTATCTATTTTATTTTTATTTTTTTAGATCAATCAGTTTCATTATCATTATTATCAAACTCTTAGAGAGTTCATTTTATTATTGCAATTGGACAGAAATGGAATTTAAGATTTCTGAACATAAGACGTGAATATGAGAGAGAGAGAAGGGAGAGTGATTCCGTGACAAATGGAAAATATCGTCAAACTCTCGTTATTTGAATTTTTACTTCATCTCCATTTGTCACAACAACGACAATGACCACACTAAAAACCAGTGGCGTCATGACGGCGCGAATAAGAGTTAAGTAAAAAAAAATAATGACGAATTCACTCTCTCAACTCAGGTCGACTTATTTCATTGCAAAATCTACTAACAAATGAGTTGAAATGGGATACCAAGTTTTTGGAATACTATTGTATGGAAAAATGAATTCTATTTGTTTATTTCTCAGATTTTAATGAGGCAAGGGAGTTTGACTTTAGAGTAACCAAGCTTCTTTTTTTTTACAATTTCTCTCTGTCTTATTCTTACTTTTTGTCACAAAACTCTGGGTTGATAAAATCTGCGCTGGATACAGCACTGTTATTCTATCACTTCCTTGTTCAACATTAGTCATTTTCCACATAAACAAACTCAATATTTCTTGCAGTAAGAAAAAGAAATTGAAGATTTAACACCAGTTTATGCGGATCTTTCTCTGAAAAAAGTAAATTTCAGCACTCAATCTGTACGTTGTGCATTGAACATCAGGAATGCACTACAATTGATTTATCATAAAAATGTATTGCAAATAATATTTAGCGAAGTCTCGCCTCTCTATAAGAGGCCCTGTCCGTCGGTCAGTCGTTCTGAGCCCATATAGTTTCTGAGCTGTTTCAAGTCAGATTTTATAGGAACTTGATGGAAAAGTGTCCCCCGATGAGATGCTTCTTACCTAGAAGAGTCTTTCATTCAGTCAGTGTCCCTTGACTTGGCAATAAAGGCGTTTGAACTTCATGTTTTAAAATCGATTGAAAATGATTTTCTCAGATTTTTCAAATCTGATTTACTTGGAAATTGGTAGAAAGACATCTCTTTCACGTAATATGGCGAAAATGGTGTTTAAACATTTTCTTAATCGATTTTCTGAGCTGTTTAAAGTCAGATTTACTTGAAATTTGATAAAAAGACTTCCTTCACGTGATCCGGTAATTTCAAATCAAATTTACTTGAAACTTGTTAGAAAGATGAGATGTCTCTTAGCTAAAAATCATCTTACACTCTAAATCATATTGTGCAGCAATAATGGAGTCCAAACGTTATAGTGGACGCCTCATTGAACTTTTGGTTCTTGTTTTACAATCGAAATGCATTTAAAATCAGTCAAAAACTGGAACTGTTTTAATCCTTACTCACACGATAAAGCTATTATGAGTATAATGTTAAAACATTGTTAATGATATTACTATAGAAATGCACTGAGAATTAAGTAGGTAGAGATTATTAGTGTTCAGGAATTAAGTCAAGTGTTACTGACAGGACAGATATATATATATATATATATATATATATATATATATATATATATATATATATATATATATATATATATATATATATATACATATGTGTGTGTATACAATACTTCCGCCAATTCCCATTTTCCGGTTATTATTCTTATAAAAACAAAAAAAAGTGGGTGAAACATTCTGGAGGTAAAAAGAAATAGATTTCGCATTAACCGTATTTTGTAAATGGTAGCCAAGATTAAGCTGAGGAGTGGCTGTCTACATCCCACTGAATTCTTGGCGTCTCATGACCACGCTGCCCATCCATAAAATGTACAAGATACAGAAAAATGCAACTGTAGGTAGATAGTATATATGTAACAGTCAATGCACACCATATCGATGCAGACTGTGGCTTCCTCATCCGGTGCTCTGTGATACGGCATCTCCCATGGTCTGACACATTTTGAATCGTCTGCCATTAGTCCGTGGATCTGACATTAGAGTTCTTTCATTCGGTTTCAAACCGCGGTTTGAAGCGTAATTTGGCGGCTGATAAACCGGCTCGTTAAAGCGGGTGAGTGTAGAACTTTCGATGATTATGTTAATATAAGATTAGACATTTATTTATCAATATTTTTTTCTTAATCTTATAAATAATTTTTCGGGTCGAGGTAGATTCATCTATCTCACTTAAGCCGAATCAATTGTTTTCTTGTCAGTTTTGCAATGTTGTTCAGAGAATTTTACGAACAAGAATTTTGTAGGAAAAGGTTACTGTTGGAAAAGTTGTTTTTTTTCTAGGGAAAGTTCTGAAAATGCTCAACATTTCGTTCCATGCTTAATTTTGCGATTAAAAAGTGGGGAAAAAAAGATTAGAAAATTCCAATCCATTAGAACCCGCCCCCCAAAACTATCACAAGAAGATTTTTGGTGTGTGGGTGGTGATCAATTTGCAATATAAGTTTATGCTAAATTGATCTATAGATTTGAGTCAAGCAGTGTTCACGTTTGTTTGTTTTTTAATTCAAATTTTCTTGATGATTGCTGCTCAACAAAATGCAAGAGATGTAACTTATTCATTGATCATTTTTTTAATTTTTACAATTGCTCATCCTCAACACGAGATGTTGTTCACGTGACAGTTTCAATTAAATGACTAGCCAGAACTGTTCTTATATGATTTATATGATATGAATTATATTAAAAGTATATTGTTCTATAATCCATAAAATTGAAAAATTATCGGTTTTCCTTTATTTTCTGGGATCTGGCAATTTCTGTGACCCGGCATTGGCCAGGTCCCAAGTAGTTCAGATTAAAGGAAAGCAGCCTTATTTACTGAGCTTAGTTTAACATCGGGCCAAAGTAAAGGTTAAGGGAGATGCAGAGAGGAAAATAATACTCCATCATGATTTCAACTGTAGAGGTCCAGGTTTCGGTGCAGACGAGCGGTCTCTCATCGATTTTCCGAGCCCGGAGACTGTGGGGGTGTTAATGGAAGAAAGAATATTGGCAAAAGCCAGCTTCTTTTCGTAGGTTGGCAGATTTTTTTTTTTAAAGTATAAATCAAAATCAGGACTTGAGTTGTATTTTAACATCGAATACTGGGGACGAAACTGGCTTACGTTCAAGTCACGCTGAACGCACACGTTCCGGGTTAAACTGCGATAAGATTAGACTGATGACTACTGAGAAACATCTCATTATTGCTGGGTGGGTGCTACCGTAGAGATCAGGTCATTTCTAAATCTCACCGAAGCAACGTGAATCGTAAATCGCAAAGTAACTTATGAAAAGATTTGAAATCACTTTCTTTATCACTCCTGAGATGGACGGCGCCTTTCCGATTGGACATGGAGACCATATTGCAGGCGCTACTTTTACAAGCGTTCCACGAAACAGTGACATTTTTACTAAGTACTTAATAGTTCTTCATCACATGAACGATTCGTTCACAGCTTTTATTTTTGGGTTCATACATATTCGAATGATTCCATAAACAAGGCTAAATTCCAACAATTATAAACGTATGTAAATACATATATGTGCAGAAGAGAAAGTTGCTTTGTGAAGAGGGTCCCAAGGAAATTTAATTATTGAAAAGGATCCGCCGAGTAATTGTGTTCTTGAGTCATTTCCCGCGATTTTTCTCAATCGGTCATCGTCGATGCCTTTCATGGGTCTTCCAATGGCTAACTTTGAATATTTTCTGGAGCGAAATTTCCGAACCCTACTTGCATTGTTTCATCGCAAACAATTATTTTCCCGACTGTCAAATTGATGTTCCTCTCTCTCTAGGGAAAGTGTAGTTCTGCTTGCTCAACATGCAAGATATTCTCAGGAGTGAAAACAAAGTTTACGGCAAACGGACTATGTGAAAATTCACATATCACACTAGAACTTGTAGATTTATACTACCAAATGCTTCAGTATTATACAAATCTACATAAATCCATCTTGATAGTACCAAATCATGAATCGTTATGAAGCATTCACTTCATACGATGCAACCTAATACAAGTTGTATCTCTCTGATCTAGTGTTCTATAGTCCAGTAACTCACATAATTCGGCACTTTTGAAATCTGTTGTCATAAGTTTTGTAGTTCTGCCACTAAAAGTTCTTCTATTCACTCCTTTAACAGAACCGAAAAACTATGAAATCGACAACTTAAGATGTTCATTCAAAGCATAAGATTGTACTTGCATCAACTTTTTTTAAAAATCTTATGAATTATTTTTCAATACAACCAATTAGAAGGCATTATCAAACAAATGATATTCATTTACTATAACATAATCTATTAAAAAAACTGTCACCTAAAATGTCAACAAGGGTTTCCCTCAGTTTTCAAGTTGGTCCAGCTAGCAATGTAAGTATCATGTATGTAGACCACGACAATGAGCTGGATACGGGATTGGTAATTCCACATTAACTAATTATGTCAACAAAAAAGTAGGTTTTTACAGCGGGTTCAGTCTGCAATGTAAGTTCATGTTAAATTTGTCCTTAGTTATGCCCGCTAGTTTTTTTGGAAATTCGGACATCTTAGTGATTACTGTCCAACAAAAGTCGAGAGATGTAACTTGTCCATTGATCACCACTTCTTCTAAAGTTTTAATTGATCACCCCCGACATGGCAGGCCATCAAAAAACGTAGGTCACCTGACGCTTTCTATCGGGTGACAAACCAAACCTATATTAATTATATTGAAAAGATATGGTTTTATTTTCTACACCATAAGAAAGCCGTTAAAAATCGATAATCTGTTGAAATTCATTACGTAACAATATACAAATTAATTTCTATTTTCTGGCATTTTCTGAAGTCCGACAACGGCCAGACCCAAAATTTTTACTAGATCAAAGACATACACCAAATAAAAATCAGTTAAAAAAAACTTGAATGGCAATGGGCAGGCCATGTTGCAAGAATGTAAGACAAATGCTGGACATCACGACCCACAACGTAGATACACAGATATCATGTGCGAAATTGTTGCCCACAAAAATTAAGATGGCGTGACGACTCGGGGTCTGGGAATGCTGGCGCTAGTTGAGAAAAGATAGATCCATCCCTTTCCCAAAGGTATTAGTGCAGATGAACACAAATTGTCCCGGCTGGAGTTTGAACTCGGCACATTGATTGCATTCTCCACGCTGTTAACTGTTCAGCCACTCTGTATACACTGATCAATCCGTATAAAAAGCCATATATGCAAATTAGTATGTTTAACTGTATGATTGGTTGTCTGTTTTTCTGATTCCCGTTATAACCTAAATATAATAGATTGGTCCATGTGAAATAGATTAACATTGCTAATAAGAGTTATCATAGGGTCGTCACAAAATGAGTCCGTAGTGACATAACAATGAAGATTATGTCTCAGAAGCACATTAAAACTTGAGTCGAGCTGAGACTTTAAAAACACTTGATGGATTATTGAAAAAATAAATTACCGAATGAAAATAACTTTAGGCTCTTTAATGTTGATCCATATATAAATGGCGTCGTCTTTCTTACGGGTAGAAGCTGGTTTTAAGATATTCCTCGAAAAACAAAACCCACAATCCATTTCACGTCCTTAGGTTCTATGTTTTTGAAGTTGAAACGCTGTCAAAAAAGCGAATCGTATACTTTCCTTTTAATCAATGTATTGTCAGTGAATCTTGGTCTAATCAATCATACTCAGTATAGTGTCGATGACACTCGATGCCACAAACATCAAGGAGGGAACCTTCATTTCGATCAAGGGTATCTTTTTTTATCTTATCTATTTATTTGAATATCTAAAACCAAGAAAAAGTTTTTCTTCCAAAGTTTCACAATAAATTCTTACATTAAAGTATGAAAATTTACCTTTAGGGAATAAAAAACTGACTTTCAATAATCTTACCGTGGAGGAAATCGTTTTGTTGGGGTTAAATAAGTGATTTTACATTAAATACAACAATGAAGTACTAACAGAAGTACTATACCTCCATCAACGTCATACTGAAAGTAAAAACTGAATGAAAATCGGTTAATTTGTACTTTCAGTGCAGAGGAAGTTTCGGATTTCCATATCTTATTTATCTATGGAAGAATATCTCTCAATAAAAAAAACTGAATTCGTCTCAAATTTTTATCAATTCTTCTACAAAATATGGTTGAAGTTCGTTGGAAACATATGGAGATATTGTCAGGAAGTCAGAGAAACATGCACACACACAAACACACACACACACACACTCATATATATATATATATATATATATATATATATATATATATATATATATATATATATATATATATATATATATATAATAGCCTACCCTTTCACAATATGCCATTGAAATTCATTGAGAACTCATGGAGATATTGTGTACGCAGTCAGAGAAACATAGGTGAATATGCATAAAATGGCCCACCCTTTCGCAAAATACCATTGAAATTCATTGAGAACTCATGGAGATATTGCGTGGACAGGTAGACGATCATGAATAAATACATACCCCTCTTCATAATTCGTTGGCCAGTTTGAAAAAGAAAGTATTTTAGGAGCTGTAAAAGGAGCTTTTTTACAACATAAATCGAATAATTCGTTTGCGGTATGCTGATGGAATTCTATAATTCTCTGTCTAAAAGGTTATTCCCTTGGCGGCAACTCAATGCAAAATTTTTCACGCTTACATATCATGACATCAGCATCTCCTGAACCACGAAAACATCAAGTTACGAACAAACGAGTACTAGCGGTTCTGTTCGTAAGTCGGAGGCTGCCTGTATGCCAGATAAACGGACACACGTACACACATACATGCAGCAGTTTTTTTTCCCGACATTCAAGACTGGAGTGTTACGCCCCGCCTATTCTTGGGTATAGAAAAGGCTATAAATAGACTGCTATAAACAGACCGTCATAAGCGAATAGAAATGGAAGGGCCAGACAGACAGTAGACAACCAACCGAAAGTCTACTGCTGCTGACTGCCTGTCTGAGCGAATTTCCTCCATTTTAACGAATCGTTCTTATTTTTTTGGTTGAAGGAGGCTTGGCGTTCACCTGTCGTTGTTACTTTGTTATGGATGCTTTTTTTTATTTGTATTTTTTAACCGTGAGACTATTACCCACTTTGGAGCGGCTGACGAGATATTTCGGGAGTGGGTGGAGCCCCGGGTCTTCTTACTTCGCCAGTGAATCAGATTCTGTGTTTCAAGGTAACTCGTTAATGGTGATGAAGGAAGTGAAAGCCATGTGCGTCCTAGAAAGGTAGACGGAGATATCCCGTATGAATTAAGATTCATTCATTTACTTTTTTTTTGTCGGAGCAAAACTATCAAACTGAAGGGTTTTTTGTTAGTTGTTTTTTAACCGTGAGAAAAACAAGAAGAAGGTGAACAATCCACACCAAAATTAGGTAGTAGACAGATTTATACAATTCACATCCCCTTCCATGATTTCAACTCAAGAACAGCCGATTGCCAGAAGGCTGTCTTACAAACTGAGCTAAATTGATAAGACTTAGATATTAACGAAAAATTATCATACAGATACGCAAAGGCTTAATTCATTCTAATGAATGAATATGTTTACCTGATATATATATATATATATATATATATATATATATATATATATATATATATATATATATATATATATATATATATATATATATATATATATATGGTACAGATCAGGTTAGCAATAGGGCATACATAATATAAAGCAACGCCTGGTATGTGATGGATTTATTTCATAGAGTGCACGATACATTCAACTTCATACTTCGAAAGTAAAGTTGTTTTAGAGAAGAGCTGGAAATATATAATAAAAACACAGACAATCATTCGTCTGATGAAGCCCAGAAAGGGTAGAAACATAAACTTTGTGTAACGAACCTACATCCTATTACATATATATATATATATATATATATATATATATATATATATATATATATATATATATATATATATATAATGTTAGTTGGAGCGCAGGTTGCAGCAGACAGTTCTGTTTTATTTATTGTTATTTTTATTTGTTTACTTTTATTTGTTTTATTTCGTTTCGTTTTGTTTTGTTTTTTTATGCAGCAATGCCAGGAGTAACCGCACCAGCTTTTCATCTTCGTCTCTTCTTTCTCAGCAACGTTACTCTGAATCAGTAACAGCTAGAAATGTGAAGCAGGTAACCACTTGGGAGAGGCTGACGAGATATCTGAAAGAATGCAGTTTTTTGTTTGTTTGATGTTTTTTTATTCAAAGGATGCTGCCGTCTGGAGGTGGCCAAGCCGTTAGCAGTAAAGAACATGGAATCGGCTAGAGCCGAGTTTGGATTCGAACCGTAGACAATGAGATCACTTCGCAGTATATATCCTATGGGGGTAAAGTGAGTGACGCCATTCCGGGTGCTTGTTGCCTCTGGGTCTGTTATCACTAGAACTTCGAAATCCTGTGCCGTTCTAGGTTGCCGTAGCCAGCGTAAGGACCCTATTTATTTTTTGGTTGTCGTCCATCTTTTACAAACCGACAACCAAAACTGTCACCAAAACTGTCTACTTAGGTTTCTACCAGTTTTTCGGTGGTTCGGCTGGCTGGCTCTGGATGGATCACGTGTACAGGCCGTTTAGCTAGAGAGCTGAAAATTCAAACATCATGTCTACAAAAATGTTTCATGGTTTGTAATTTCTTTTATTTTACCCCCTAAACGAGTTTTTAGTCGGAGGCAGTGTGCAATGTAAATTCATGCTAAATTGGTCCCCGGTTTGTCCCCGCTTGTTTTTAATGGTTACTGCCCAACGTGGGGCAAAAGAAGAAATTTTTCCATTGATCACTCTTTTTCCATTCTTATGCTTGATCACCCTATACAGCATGTTGCCAAAAGACGTTAGTCACTGACGGTTTCTATTGAGTGACTAACCAGATCTGCTTCTTTTTCTTTTTTTTTTCTTTTTTTCAAAAGACCAGACCAAATCAGAGGTTGGATTTGATTTTGTTTTTCCACCGTAATAAGAACAAGAATAATCCTAACTTAATTTAGAGGAGTAAACTCTTCACTGTTAGTTTTCCCGTCATGTTAAATCAAACTGATGGATAAAACTAACATTTCCCAATCGTGATTAGAGAACACGTCCAAGTGATCAGTAAGTGGCTCTCTAACCAACTGAGCCAAACTGCCTTAGATACTAACAAGAGTTTCTGTTATAATATCTTATTTATTATGATTACAATACAGAAGTTGTAGAAATCATCTCCAATTGAAACAGAAATAGGGATTAAGCTTGTGTTTAGTTGTTTTGTTTTGTTTTTTGTTTGTTTTTTGTTTTGTTTTTTTTTTGTTTTGGTGGGGGGTGAAGCGGTGATTCTGGGAGCCATTGGTTCACTCTTTTGTAATAGCCTCTTCTTCTCAGTGCCGGGTCTTGTTGCTGCGTGGAGTGCGAGTGGCCCCACGGTTAATGGCATGAAGAATAGAATAGGCGAACCGAGTTCATACTCTGGTTGGGGCAATTCGCATTCACTTTTGCACAAATACCATTGGGAAAGGCGCAAACCCACATCAATGATTGAATTGCAGGGCCCTTCAGCCCGGTAAGGCAGTCCAATTTGGACGTCAGCATAGCGACTAGGTCCCATCAAAACTGTGATTCGGCCTTCCACGAAATGGATACAAATTCATCACCTCATGTGTTCAACAACATAGGAGAAACGGGATCTGAGTCCAGCTGTCAATGAATCAGATTGGATTCAGAATCTGATTCAAGATAATTCGTAAATGTTGATGAAGGCAGTGAAAGCAGCGATTGTCCTGAAGCGGTTGACGAGATAACTCATGATAATCTTTTTGGTCCTGGATCTTCTGGAAGCGAATCGGATAGCCATTCAAATGATTCGTTAACGCCGATAAAAGCAGTGCAGATAATGAGTCTTCCGGGGTGGTTGACGAGATATCGTGTAAGAAAGGTCTTTGTCATGGGTTTTTTACTCTGTCAATGAATCGGATAGTGGTTCGAGACAGTAAGGAGATGACATAAAGACACCCAGAAAAAAGTTTGCCCTGAAGCAGCTGACGAGATATACGGGAGAAATTTCTATGCCCAAGGTCCTGTCACTGAGGTAGTGATTCGAATAGCTATTCAAGACAATTCGTATATAGAAACGAAGGCAACGGCAAAAATATGTCGTCCTGTAGCGAATGGCGAGCTATATCACCGGTATGACGTCATACAAACATATCTCTCTACTGACAGGATATTAGAAACTGTCAACCAAAACTGTCAATAGATTTATTTCTTCAGTTTTAAGTTGGTCTGGCTGGCTAGCTGACAGGCTGTCGGGTTATGTATGTATATATGTATGTATGTATGTATGTATGTATCACGAATACAGCCGCACCAACGAAGCCAGAGGACTGAAAGTTCAAACATCCACTCCTCATTGTGGCCCGAAAGTTCATTTTGTCTTTTTACCCCCCATCCCCACCTGATGGGTTTTTAAGAGAGGGGTTCGATTTGCAATGTGAGTCTATGCTAAACTGGTCTTTCGCTTTTGTTTTTTTTTTAATTCAGACTTTTTTTTAGTGATCCTTGGCAAGAGAACTAACTTCTTCTCTGATAACCATCTTTGAAAAGATTTTTAATTGATCACCAACGACATGCTGCCAAAACACGTAGGTAACGTGACGGTTTCTATTGATAGACTAACCTGACCTTTTTCGAATTGAGATTCGGCGAGAATTCGCTGACGTCACGTGAAATATAAGGCGGGGTAGTTGTTTTCGTCTATCTGTTAGGGGTAGAATTTCAAAATCATAAGAGATCGAAACCAGTTTACTTTATTTCAGATTATTATTTTTGTACAGAGGGGGTCGTTTGTTGTAATAACGGATAATATGATCAAACCGTTATAATCATGGATGATGTCATCAAACAATTATTGTTATCAAAATCAATCGGTTCCAAACACATTTTTCAGAAGGAATTAAAAATTCTCAGCTTATCATAATCAAAGTTCTAACACTGTTGACAATATTTTCAGATTATCGATATTCAAAAGTGGCTGTAAGTGGTTATTAAAACAACCCTCGCCATAATGAGTGTAAATTGTTCCAATTACAAACCGCTAACAAAAGCAGTCACCAAAACTGCCAAAATAGGTTTCTTCAGCTTTCAAATCGGTCCGGCTGGCTATACATGTATTCATATATGTATCAAGCGTACAGGCCGCACCAGTCGAGCAAGAGGGCTGAAAATTTAAACATTTATTGCTTTCTAACCAGAAGACTAACCCTCAAACAGAGAACTATGCAGCTTGCATATGAGAGAATCATGCTCAACCTCACATGGAGAGATCATAAGACAGCACTGTGTATTAGAGAAAAGTCATGATTCTGAGGTATAGAAACTGTTGGAAAACTCAAATGGCAATGGACTGGACATATTCAAGAATGTCAGACAACTGTTGGTCACCACGACTCACAGCATGGATCCCCAAAGATCATATGCAAAATTGTGGCTGACGGAGTAAGATGGTATGACGAGCTAAATAAATTCACAAAGAACTGACTCCGCAATGCCCATTATAGAGAGGTCTGGGAAATCTTGGGGAAGATCTATGTCCGACAACGGACGCTAAAAGGAAGATTTTTCTTGTTTTTTGTTGTTGTTGTTTTTTCGTTTTTGTTTTTTTGTATTTTAAATTTACCCTTATATATATAATATATTTTCAAGTTGGGGTTCAGTTTGCAATGCAGGTTTATGCAAAATTGGTCCCTAGTTTGTGTCAGTATGCTTTCGGAGAATTCGGACTTTTTGGAGATTCATCATCATCATCATCATCATCATAATCAGTTTTTTCATCGTCCGTCGTAACCCCTTAGCCCCTGGGAGAGGTTCTTTAATCATAATCCTTGTGCTGAGTGGAGAGACATTGAGTACCATTTTCAAAGTCTGGTATGATTCCGCTGGTGGATTGAATCGCGGCCTTACTGAACCGGGGTTGAGCACTGTACCCCTTGGCCACGGTGATCGGTATCCAGTTTATTTGCTATTTCGAATTCATATCCTTTCTTCGTGAACAATATGAAAACAATGCAAACTATATTAAGTATATCCGACCCCTGGGACGATGCCAACATTCACAGACTTTTTTTCAAATCGGCACTTAACTCTCTTCCTTACCCAAAAAGCTTGTGAACTGCTAAGTCGAAGCGAGAATTTTTCTCTCGAGAATTATGAGGTTGCTTCGAATCCCTGAGGAAAACGACCTGAGATTATTTCAAACTAGTTATTACCCATATTAACCACGAAAAATCATAGATATCGTTAAATTTCTATGAGCTTATTTTGTATAGGAAGGAAACTTTATTGGAGACCGCAACGAATGTTTCCATGAAGCTCAAGTATTTTCTTCCCATACTCTTTCTTACTTTAACACATAATGTTTCACTACTCCAAAGTGGTTAATAGTGTGAATATAGAAGTTTAGGACTTGGCAATTTCATCTGACTTTTTATTTTAAAATGACTGAATTTGTGTAAGAGTTCATTGTTTCAAAAGGTGTATAAGATATACTCCTTTCAGTTAAATTGCTACCTTTCAGTGGAAGAGTTTATTATTACAGTACAGAGTAACAAAAAGAAAAAAGTCAAAGCTAATTATGTAGATGGATTTTTTCTTGTCTACTTTATCGTATATTGGGTAATCATGAGCAGATTTTTTTCCATTTCTGTAACTGTCTGTGAAAATATTTCATAAATAAAGATACGTCTAGTTAGTTATTCAAAGAAACTGACGCATGACAAACATCTTTTGGCAGCATGACGTGTTGAAGTGATCAATTTAAAAAATGGAAGAGGGGTTGATCAATGAATGTGTTACTTCTCAAACATTTCGTTGTACAGTGATCACAAAGAAAAAGTCTGAAAAAAATCAAGCGTGAATGCCGTTGGACACAATCCAGCATAAACTTATATTACAAATAGACCCCCCCCCGCCATTAAAAACCTTAAGAGGAATTTTGTAGGAACAACTTTTTTTTTCTAGACATAATAAGGAGAGAATGTTAACATTTTCATCCTTGTAGCTCTGATACAAACATAATACATAGCCAAACAGAGAGACAGACGAACTAGCTCACCCCCCCAAAAAAAAACTTAAAGTGTTGCAATCATAAAACAGTACTTTTGAAATAGTAACTGTGATTGGTGCAAAATATAATAAAACTTCAGTGCGTCCTATGGTCAAGTGTGCATCTGCTGCCTGGTGTCCTCACACGCAAACAGGCTGTTGAAAGTTAGAAAATATAAATCGACTAGCAGTCATATAAGCCTTCAATGGATACAGTCGTGAGAATAGAACAATGGCTTCACTGTTGAGAGAAAAAAAAACAGCCAACTCTAGAGAATAGATTCGCTGTGAATAGGTTAAAAATGAGGCACAAGATTATGTAAACAGACAATCAAATACCTGATCATATTTTCCCAATACCAAAGACCACGTGCTCCTAGTATCAAACAAATACCCACCCACCTTCGCAGAACATTGCAACGCTGTACCTCATTTATCAAAGATCGAGTGCTGAATGGAATTCGCTGGTGTACTGGTGTAACTGTCAACGGGATATTCAGGTGGAGACTGCAGTATTCTCCTGGAGTTTTTCAAATGCAGTTAATGCATCCAGAAGAATGTGGACTCAATAGATATTTCATCACTCAGCGCGAAGAAAAAATAAATGATAAGATAAAAACTCCCCATTTCAATGACGTTCTTCAGATTTGATGTAATGTCGAGCGCTTAATTAAATCAATTATTTTACCATACGAATATAATCTTCAATCATGTTTATCATGGGTCGAAAAAAATCCGAAACGTTGTATGGAAAACAACCAAGATGAAGATAGTCTGAACAAAAATAGAGATAATGATAATACCTCATCACAAAAATTCAGAGAAACACAAAGCTAAGCTTGATAGATACTTAACCCTTTTCAGTCCTGACTTTTTAAACTTTTTGTAATTATATACTTATTTTCTATCAATACATATTGGTCCTCAAGTCCTTGTGTTGTCTAAAAATATATTAATCGAAACGTACAAATAACACGTCCACATCTTGACCAGCAAATGAAAACTCAAGTTTGAAGATTATGTCTAAGCGCAGTTCAATTCTCAATCTTCATCATAACTGCTATCATTTGTGATAGAGTGATCGAGCCGATTTTTAAACCCCTAGAAAACATTTCTCAGTTGCTGCTCTGTCATAGTTTGAAAAGCATTTGTGACCCTTCTTTGAGTTCACCCAAAGAATTTGGTTTCGATGCGATGAGTATTTTGATTTAACCCCATGAGAAGAAATCAAGGTGGGTAAGATCTGACGGTAAGCATAATGAAGGGGTTGGAATTATGTCATGAAAGTCTTTGAAAGTTGGACTTTTGTATAACATGTACAACATGTTTTTCGTATTTAAAAATCTTGAGTTATTTACTTTTAAATGTGCTTGAGGACTCTGGTATTTGAAGACCGTATAGACAGCAAATCTTGAATGCTAAAGAATCACTCTGGTAAATTCGGATTTTTTGTTAAGATTTTTTTTTAAATTAATGTAGAAATACCATCAGGGACATGCAGTTCTCAAACCAATCGACAAACCATGTGGAAAGTACAGTGAGTACTTGAAAGGGTTAAGGGAACTTCGTCTTGCAGAAATGGTCAACAAGCTAATCCTACTAACCATTGCTACTATGCAGTGAGTTCGATTCTGAATTTTTATTTGAATTTCTCTACTGTTCAATGTTCGATCTATGTGATCTTAGAGAAGCGTGGGGTTAAGTGCATTGATAAAGAGATTATGTTTAAAAATAAATATTTGTTGTGTAAAATAAATGTCCTTTTCCATTATCATCATCATCATTATCATCATCAGTCTTTTATCGTCTGTCGTTGGACATAGACCTTCCCCAGGATTTGCCACACCTTTCATGGGCGTCGTAAAACCAATACTTTCAGAACTTGTCTAGTTCTTTTCTCAATCTTTTATTCTACCGGCCTCGGTTACGCATGTGATCTCTGGGGATCCATGTTGGGAGTCGTGATGTTCATTTTTGCAACATGACTAGCCCATTGCATTTGTGTTGTGTGGATTAACTCGTGAGGATCGAATTCGATACTCGACAGCAATGGTTTTTCAGCTCTCGAAACATTTCTCCATAAGTAAGCGCCCACGTACATCTACTAAACTTACATTAATCCGGCACAAAGACACAAGTCTGGGGCACATACTGAGAATCGAACCCACAATGCCAAAGCAAAGGTTGGCTAGCTCGCTAAGCACTATCCTGAGGTAGAGTATCTTATAAATACATCAATACTATATTGTAATAAAGTCTGTATGCATCTTTGTACTCTTAGAAATCGAGTACTACGCATCAGAGGAAAGAATAAAGGCATATCGGAAATCAGCAAGTTTCTATCTACCTACAGCACTCAATTTTAGGTCAGATTTTCCAAAAAACAACCATGAGCAGCATCTGAGGACATTTTGTACCATTCATTTGAACCTAAAAGGGTTAATACTTTATTTAAATTCTTATCTTTTTTTCCATTCATAAGTTTATATCTAAAGATTCATTTATTTGTTTTCAATCACTATTACCCAATAGCCAAGTGATTTGTTATAAAGAAAATGTTATTGGCTGACTGAATTCAAACTCCGATGGGGAAAGCTCAATTTTTTTTTTCTTTCAATCGATTAGATCTTCAAACTATCCGAAAGTTTATCAGTTTTGAGAGAAAAAAAAATCAGTTTTTATAGGGGGTTTCTATTCACAATGTAGTTATAGTGCTAAACTGGACTTTCACTCCACATTCGTCATCGGAAAATTGTGAATATATATTCCAGTCCCTCAGCGCAAATGTACTTTTGGCACATTCAAAATCGGCAGGTTTCAAATTACCTACAACACACATCTTTAGGTCAAATTTTGCAAGAAAAAAAATTGTCAATTTTTATTAGGTCTGCGTCCGCGCTCACACGGAAAAAACTAATTTCATAGCTAAAGAAATCAGTAAGAGCAACATTACAGTAATATTTTCAATTCCATGTGCTTTCAGTATATTAGACCTTCAAACTGTCCGGAAATTTATAAGTTTTGAGAAAGGAAATATTTATAGTTTTTAGGAGAGTACATTCTATTTACAATGTTGCAAAATGCTAAAATGTATCCCTACTTTCCATTCGTCATTGGTTACTGCCGATGTGAAACGTTCATTTCGATTCTTGAAGGTATTCAGAACGGATACTGTGTCTGTTCCTCTTCTGCCACCGATTTTCCAATTTACAGTTTTAATCACTAGATTAATATTTTTAGCCACAGATCAAAGGAAAAAAAAGGGGAAATGAGTTCGTATATTAGTATGCTGATATAAAAGTTTCATTGGCTATTAAAATGTTATTGTCTAATTCATTTCATTTTCCCTGTTGGTTTGCAACATAAGTCAAATATATTTCTTAGTGTGTCGTTATACAATAAAGTTTGAGAACCTTTGTTATCAAGGATTTATTTATTTCGAATGATTTGTATTTTTATATCATCTTTCAATGTTGCTCTGATTAAAATTATGTTCTCGACCCACTTCAATTACACTGCCTACATATATGAAAGAAAATGTTATTTACCGTTTGAATACTTAAAGTTGGCCTGTAATTACTCGAATAAAATCATAATAGCCATTGTTATTGAATGACGTAATTGCAAAAAGGTTTATGAAATTCCTTGGAGAATCATTATATTATTGAATTTAAATTCAGTTCTCTACTTTTGGACTATTCCAGTTCTTGACAATTTATACACACACACACACATATATAAATATACATACATATATATATATATATATATATATATATATATATATATATATATATATATATATATAGTATCACCAATAAATAAGTACACTTTTACTCACTTTTTATAAAGAGTAAATTTTCTTCTATACCAAATATATCTGGGTTTTATAAATTTTAGTGGAGCATTATGCAGTCAAAATGGATATTATTAAGTATTCTTTAATACAGTATTGAAACACTGTAACCAGAAATATGATTATGTAGCTGCCAAAAAATAAGTACACCAATGCGAAAGAAGTTATTCAAAATCAATAATTGGTGTGGCCACTATTTTTCCTACAACTGCTCATAGTCTTGATGACATTGACCTCACTAGATTTTAAAAGTTATCGTTTTTCCACCCTGACAATACACAGCGTTCAATTATGTCTTTTTGGATTGTCATCTTTTTTTTTAATTCCCGACTTTGGTGTATTTCACAAGTGCCCAATCGAATTCAAATCCAGTTACATGCAAGGCCAAACGAACACTCTTAGATTTTACTTCTTCAGAAATCCAGCCTTTTTTTTTAGCTGAGTGTTAGGATCTTCATGCTTAAAGACGGCTCTTCATTCCAGGTGTTAATGTAACACGTTTTCTTTCCTTTTGCTAATGTAACTTTCAATAATCATGATTCCCTCGAAGACAAGCAGCTCACCGGAATCATTAGAGCTCAACCGCCCCCCGACCATGACGTTTCCACCTCCATTCTTAATCAAACAATTTTCCTTGTATGTCTCTCCATGATTATACCACAGTCAATCGATGCTATCAAACACAATTTTGTTTCATCTGACTACAATAAAGTTGGCACAAGATAATGAGAATAACAATTCAATTCCTTAACTTTACCTAAATCCATGACCGCTTGTAATACCCTAAATATTAATCGATAAGGAATTCTTTCGAAAGTTTCAAAATAAGGACCACCCTAACATACATACTAGCTGGAACCATCCGATAGGCTCACCTCCGACGAGATTTGAACTTGTACATGGACTCCCAAGGACTCAAAATGTGAGTTCAAATCTAATCAAAGGATTTTTCTTTATTTCTGCGATAGCACCTCGTAGATCAGTTCAATCAAGATACGAGGTGATACCCAAAGGTTCAGATATTCAACCAAGAAGAAACAATTACAGTAACACGTAATTTCCACTGTCTCCTTCGAAGTAATGATGCAAACAAGGAGTTATGAAAGGTTGAGTCGAAAGACCACTTTTCGATAGCACCTTGTATATTCTCTTCATTAAAACGAAAACTTAGAAAAGTATGACAATTTTAATTAGCAACAGCTGGCCATGGATATATAGCCAAAAATGATATGAGCCCTAGTATCATCCCTACTTGATTCTGTTATAAAAAATAGTTGAATATATATGTATAAGTATTATTCGCCTCGAAAGCATGCCTTTTCGGGGCAGCTGCATTACCGATTAGGTTACAGCGATCAACCGGTTGCATTTATTCAAATCTAACTATATAACCTTTTTTTCGTTTGCCCAAACGCCTAATACTACGTCGCCATTATCTTTGCTTACATTTTACACTGGTTGTATTAGTTGTAATATTATTCGATGTTCTTAGATGAAACATTGTCAATTATTAATGATGTTTGACTTTTATTTCTTTCACCTTGTTTCTGCTGCCTTTTATCGTGACTCCCGGATCGTTATTCAGCGATCCCCAGTGAACAGCGTGGATAGGAAATAAAGAATATGCCTCTGGATTATTTTAGCAGTATATTGGTAAAAATAATGTCTTTGTAATAGAGGGCCGTTAAAATTATGAAATGCTTCCATTCGATGGAGACGAATTAAAATACTACTAATTTGATGATCATATAGGGTTCTAGTTTCAACATTCAAAGGTTGCCGTTTTAATTCTCACGAAAGAATATGAAATAAATCCCTGGAGATCGGAAAAAACAATTTTGATTCTTAAGCAGTTTTCTTTGTTTCCTCGTACGCTTAAATGTTTCTGGTGTTATTTGATACGGTCTCAAAGTGAGAATCAAAAGAAACTCAAGATTCTGGTCTTCCATTTCCACAACCGATATTTGCCAATATATATATATATATATATATATATATATATATATAAACTTTTTTAGAGATTTCATTTCTTACCTTCCCAAATCATCCTATGATGTCGAGTCATACAAAATAGTTATATACAGTTCACTGACAGTGTAGTGTTCATAGTACTCAGTGTTTGATTTCCATTATTTAAATTTGGATCCGAATGTTGAACGTTTTGTTTCATTATGGGGATTATCAGCTGTTTATGAAAGTTAAACTTTATATATATATATATATATATATATATATATATATATATATATATGTATTATTGGGTCATCCAGAGATAGTTGTTTCGTTGTATTACAACTCTTCGATGTGGCTATTGACTATCCATATTCCAATCCAGTGCCACGAGGTAGGATCGAAACCTTCGCTACATACCCAGGTATCCCCACTCCACTCCACAGAACTGGACAGTCTGTAAGGTTGAATTTAATTTAATTTTATATTTATTCATGCTTATATACCCCATCCACCAGAGTGCTCAATTCGTATATTGGAAGAGCATTGCATAAGCTTACAATGAACGAGTTACTTCACTTGAAGAGTGGTCAACCCTGAATAGGGGAGCGTTAATTATTGTATCATCCACGGACAGCTGTTTCGTTGTATCCCAACTCTTCAGTGTGGCTATAGACTATCCATAATTTTTTAAAGATTTCATCTCATACTGTCCCAAATCATCCTATGATGTTATGTCATACAAGATAGTTATTTACTTTGCTGAATAAGTTGTGTTCAGAGCATTCAGTATTTAATCCCTATTATCTAAATTAGGATCAAAATGCTGTACGTTTTATTCTATTATAGGGATCATCAGCTTTTTATGAAAGTTGAACGATATATATATATATATATATATATATATATATATATATATATATATATATATATATATACTGCAGCAGTAATCGAACCCGTGACCAATTAGGTATCCGCTTTAAAAATAGCATTGCTCTTACCATTGAGCTTAACAGCCTGGCGGTTCGAATCCTAAACTAAGGTTTTAATTGATCACTCCTAACTCAGCAATTTGCAAAAAGACATTTGTCACGTGAACGTTTTTTCTTTATACCGAGTGACGAAATTGACGTGTCTATCAGAAAAACATGGGAAAAAATGGCAATTTATTTTTCTGGGTCATTTTACTCCCAAGAGATTTGCATGACGATCCACTTGGGTATTGGGGAAACGTAGGCTGCAAAACTACAATCATAGATTATTAGAGCATCAAAATGGTTGGGAAAAATTAGACAAAGGTTAGCATTTCTCCTCAGGTTTACCGGCCAGTTTTAGAAGGGGCGTTAACCACAGGTTGACTTATCTAGGGTAATGCCAGTAGTTTTCAGAGAAACTACCAATACAACCGCAGAATTCAAATAAAATAAAAAAAATGAAATATTTGGTTGGGGGCGTAGGGAGAGCTCGTTTAAAGAACTTCCCATGGAGAAATGTATGGGAAAATATATATTAGATCTTGAGGCTTATTTGAAAGTTCTTTATTACACACAGATTTTTCGATAGAGACGTGGCATTATAAATGTTTTGATGGTTTGGGGTTTATAAAGAGAGATCATTAAACTATACAACTGAACATAAATCAGATCACGTGAAATATTCAAGTGCCCGGTAGTGAATTCTCCTTATTTTAGTTTGTCTCCAAGAACGGAACTAATTATATTATTATTAGCATAGTACCCGTCAAAAATGGCAGGGGTTTTTATGTATGGATCGGCAGTAAGGGGCCTATTGCTATTTTATTGTCAAATATTCTAATTTTAAGTTTTTTCAAGTTCTAACTCGATATTAAACATTTCTTTCAATCATTTATACCCGCTTTTTTTCCTTTTATTTTCGTTTCAGACGTTCATTGCTTTTGTGGTGCGTTCATCATTGTAATGTCACAACATACAATATCTCATTTTAGTACAACCCTTTAATATTTTTTAGCAAAGTTAATATATTTCACATGGAGCAATACCTTATAACTTTTGGGTTATGACAGGAATCGAACAAAATACACAGACAACCATACAATTAAACATATCTATTCACACATACGGCTCTTATATGGTTAGTTACTGCTTGCATAGCACCCGTCAAAAATGATGGAATTATTTACCATTTGATAATTTATACAAATTTACATTTTAGTATAAACGTATTATGAGCGGGCTTGGTAGCATTTTAGTATTGATAAAATGTTGGTAAAACGTTCTCAGTAAACCTCACGAAGGATCAGATAGGAAGGTCGGAAGATGGCTATTTGAAAAGTAAATTTAGAAAATTTCAGTCAATCGGGATCAGGAATCTTATTAGAAACCATCAACCAAAACTTAGAACATACGTATCGCTAGTTTCTAAGATAGTCTGGTCGGCTGGCTGGCTATGTATGTATGTTTATATTACGCATACCAGGCTGAAAATTCAAAGATTTACCTATTATTATGTCTAGTAAAAACTTTTTTTCTTTTTTTTTTTTTGGTTTCTTGAAAATTCTCTTCCCTTAAATAAATTTTCAAAGGGGAGTTCGATTTGTAAAGTAAGTTTACGCTAAATTGCTATCATTCATGCTTGTGTTTTTCTGTTTTCTCAAGTTTGGACTTATGAAGACATTATATGGACGCTACGATGCAAGATATATAAGTAAATATATCCTGAATCTGCCCCAAATTTAATCAATTTTCCCTAATCCTATGGCACATCCTCTCACGAAATATTGACATTCATGGGAACCTTTGGAGATATTGTATGAACAAATTGACAGACTAACACAGTGACAAACAGACAGACATGTGTGAATATATATATATACTTCTTCTAACTTCGTTGGCAGCAGTGTTGCCAATTTAGCACTTTTCACGCTAAATTTAGTTTCTTGTTTTTAAAACGCAAAATTCAACATTTTAGCAATTTTTAGCTATTTTCTGGTTCTATTTCTAGCAATTTCAGCTAAATTGTAGTTATTTTCTGGCAATATTTTTAGCCATTTTTAACTCATAAAAATGACTATTAAAAAGTTAACAGCGTTTTTTAGTGTGTTTTGGTGTTTCTTGGCGCACTTTCGTGGTCGATATAGCGCGAAAGATTTATTGAGCTAGCAACACTGGCAGACAGGTGTAAAAAAAAAAAAGTGAATCTCTAATTCACAACCAGTTCCAAGTGTTTTTTTCTCTCTTTTTTCCATAAAAGATCTACGTTTTATTTTCTTAGGCTGAAACTGGTCCAGAAATGCTGTAAGCCTTCTGTCGACATTTCAAGAGGCTTGTTCCAATGAATGATAACATGTTAGTGATTTTGCCCATATACATGACCATCTATCAACATTATACTCATATCTGACTAATGTACCGTTCGCTCCCTTCGAAACTGTCAACCAATACTGCCACAAAAACTGTCTGCATAGGTTTCAGTCAGTTTTTTAGTTCGTCTGGCTGATGGCTGGTATCGCACCAATGGGGTTAGAGAGCTTGAAATTCTGATATTTACTCTTTATTATGTCCTAAAAAACGTATATGGTTTTCTTTAAACATCCCCAACCCGCCAAAAAAATAGCCTTTTAGTCGGGGGTCCAATTCACAATAAAGTTTTATGCTAAATTGCGTCCCTTGGCCCTTTGGTCTATGCATTCATTTTCCTTTATTTTTAAATTCAGGCTCCTCTAGTAATTACCACCCAACAAAAGGACGGAGAAATAAGTAACTTATTCATTGATCAACCCTTTTTCCATTTTTTGATTGATCACCCCATGCTGCCAAAAGACGGTAGTCATGTGATACTTTCTATTGAGTGACTAACCCGACCTGTCCATCTATTAGTCACAATCGTTCGTTTATTTGGCTCGCTCGAAGAGAGGCAGAGAATATGTTTCTGGCTGAATACAACTCTCTGGTAACTCAGAGATGGGAAAGATAAACACTAATAAATAACTATTTCTGCTTTCTATTTTTACCGTTTCACGGTCAAGCCAGGGAAAATGTTATTCTTGTCCGAAACTGTTTTAAATATAGATTGAGAGAAAACAAGTTTCTTTGAAACGTGTAAAGGAATGCCTTGATAAGGGCGGTTTTCATTGCTGCAGGTTTTGATGTAGTTTGAAACTGGCGTCTGCGGATCACCGAAGGTCCATCAAATAATGCTCAGGGTCAGCAGGGAGGCCCCTCCCCCCAGAACCGATTATTGCAAATCTCGTAGCAGAAAAACAATATCATCCATTTCCAGACTATCAAAAAACATAACTATTGTGCACAGACTTGTACAATATATCAGAAAATCGAACAAATGTTATCCATTTTATATACGATTTTCTAAGGTCAAAAGCGGCTTTTTGTTGTAATTCATTACTTAGTCTAAAAACTAAATGCTGAAAATGTAGGTCTGCAAGAACATTTTATTTATAATAAGGGTCCCTGAGTTGTCAAAGTTTCAGAACCACTGGGCTAAGATTTTACAGCACAAATTGATGTGACAAAGTACAAGCTGAAAAAACACATTGAATTCAAATCAGACCTTGAACTGTGCAGTTTTGAACCGTTCAAAAAAGTTTGGAACGAAATAACCTCACCAGTCACCAATCACCAATATTCAGTTTTTTTAAGTCTTGGTATTTGAGAATCATAGTGTAGGTGATTATATAAAGTATCCTATTGTATTGTTTTACGTCTTAAATAAAAGTTATTTCATTGAACTATGTGTTATCTTATCTTACATACGTACATCACTAAGTCTAATCGTCTAATGATGAAGGAGCTTTTATTTTACACAACAAATACTAATTTTTTCAACTTTTTCTTCCTCGTCAAAACAGATTCAGAGGTAAATATTAATCACATAGATGAAAAAGTATACAGATTGAAATTCAGCTATAGAATTATTTTTTGATTCATTCTTGTATATAATGCATTGTCTTTTACATATCTCAGTATTTTATATGCTGTATTTTGATACATTATATTATAAAAAAGTATTGTATTGTATCATGATATTGTGTCTTATTGTATTGTTTTATGATTTATTGTGTCTTATAGTGTTGTTTTATCATACTTTTTGACTTATGGTATCGTTTTATTATCTATTGTATCTTATTGTATTGTTTCCTTATACATTATGTCTTATTGTATTGTTTTCTTTTATATTGTCTTATCGTATTGATGTTTTTTTGTATTGTCTTTTTCTGTGTTGTATTTCAGAGAAAAAGCACTTCATTGAAAGGTATTTGTATATTGTACATCATTTTACCCTGAAAAGCATTGTATACTGATGTAGTTAATGTATCTTATTGCACTGTATTTCATATAACGTATCTTTTTGTATTCTAAAATGGTATTTTATTGAATTTTTTACTAATAAGTATCTTATTGAATTGGTATTTGTATCTTTTATATTGAATTTTTCTATTGAATTATATCTTATCCTAAAAAGTTAAGTATTGTATTGTTCTTTCTTGAAAACGTATCTTATTGTTTCGTATTCAAGAACAAAAAAATCCCATTAGTACTTTAAAAAAGGGTATCAAATAATTGTATCCCCCCGATAGTCACCTATGGGGCTGAAACATCGAACTTAGAACAGAAGTTTGACTCTCAAACTCAAAGAGGATCATGCTCGACATCATACGGGGAAATCAAAAGATAGTGCAGTATATTAGAAAAAAGGAGTCAGAGATATTAGGGAATCCATTGGTAAACTCAAATGGCAATGGGCTAGACATACTGCAAGAATCACGACTCACAATTTGAATCCCAAGATATCATATGCGAAACTGACCGACAGAAAATAGGATGATGTGACGAACTATACAAAATTCAGAGAGTATTGGCTCTGCGACACCCGTGATAGAGAGGTCAAACGAATCTCGAGAAAGATCCAACGAAGGACACTAAAAGGCTGCTGCTGCTGCTGCTGATGATGATGATAATGTCTGTATTCTTTAAAAAGAATCACATATATTACATTTTATTGTATTCTAAAAAAGTACCTATTGTAAAAAAAAAAAGTATATTACCTTATATATTATATCATAAAGTGCTGTAATGTATTTCACACATGGTATCATATTCCATTCTAAAAAGTTCCTTAACGCATCGTATACTTATGTAGATACTGATGCACTGTTTCATTATTAGCTGAAGCATCACAGGACGTAGAGTACATTCGATCTGAAACCCCTTGGCCCATCAAAGTAGATGAGATGAACTAGACAAATTAATAAAACACTCGCTCTGTGACGCCCATGATAGAGGAATGTGGCGGAAAGTTAAAAGACTCATGATGATGTTGATGATGATGGGGTGCAGTGGTCAGTTGGCTAGCTTGTCTATCGTGGTAGTCACTCTCTCTTCCCCCTCTCTCTTTCTCTCTCTCTCTCTATATATATAGGTCTGTGTGTGTGTGTGTGTGTGTGTGTGAGATACTAGCTAAAATTATTGTATCACCTAGTTTTTAACATCATTTTCGCCATGTATATAGTCTAAACTAAAGGATGAAATCTAACTAAGGAAGGTAGGAAAAGAGTAACTATATCCGGTTCGCGCTGTTCAAATTCCCTGGTTCCCTGAACTTTTGAGCAGCATATCATACACACATACGCATGTACACACACATGCACACACACATACACACATACATATAACTCGTATATATATATATATATATATATATATAACTGATGCACCTCATATATATATATATATATATATATATATATATATATATATAACTGATGCACCTCATATATATATATATATATATATATATATATATATATATATATATATATATATATATAATTGTACCATCTGTTGTCCTACTGCTTTAGAAAAAACTCTTCCCAAAAAAAGGTAGATAGCCAATATCCTACTTGGAGGGTTTGAGCAAGTAGATGGCAGAAAGAATACCGGAAGGCGAAGAAGAGAGTGAGTTTCTTTGAGCCATGAGGAAAAAAGAAGCTGTGGAGACCCATGATCACCAATGCGCTGAAGGGAATTGGCACATAGAGAAAATTTTAAGAGAGAGGGAGCAGGGAGAAAAGCAGAGATCGGATAATCAAACCCAATGTCCCATCAACCCCTCTTCAAGTTCAGTCAACTGAATAAAGAAACCATTGTCTCTACTTTTCGACCGTGACCGGAGCCCTTATACCCTCAATTCAGCAACAAAGATGACTTAGCAGTTCTCTTAGTAGGAACGTATCTCTGATCAATATAATATCAACATGAACAGTCTAGTATTGCAAAGTTTTTTTTTGCAAGTTGGTATAATTTCGCTTCTTATCGGAATTTATGGGGTTTTCTTAAATAGAGATTGTTTTTCTCTACAGTAAACATTTCTGGGGAGTTTACTGAAACACATATATACCTTGATTAATGCAGTTAGTACGTTCTGTACTGTTCAGAACAGCAATGTCTAAGGTCTTATAATCCAATGTTTATTCCTCAGCTTATGATTTGTTTTGTATAGCAATACCTGGACCGTAATACATCAAAACCTGCATTGATCAAAACCGCACTATTCACGATATTGCTGTAATTTTTCAGTGTTATATACTCCTGGATTTTTATTTGCAGCATTGCCAACTACTAATAATTTTTTACTAGAATCTTTTTCGTCTTAGTTTCAGTTGCTTTTCATCGCAACTACTCCGGCCAGCAATAAACAGCGTGGATCGTGAATCCACTGATAGCTGTTTCGTTGTATTACAACTCTTCATCATCATCATCAGTCTTTTAACATCCGTCGTCTGACATAGACCTTCCCACGATTCGACACAATTCTCTATCATGGGCGTCGCAGAGCCAGTATTTCCTGAATTTGTCTAGTTCATCTCTCCATCTTGTGTTCTGTTGTCCTTGGTTTCTCATGTGATCTCTGGGGATCCATGTTGTGAGACGTGTTGTCCATCGGTTGTCTGCCATCCTTGCAACATAGCCTGCCCATTGCCATTTGAGTTTTTTAGTAGTTTCAATGATGTCACAGACTCCCGTTTTCTTCCTTATATACTGCGCTGTCTTGTGATCTCTTCATGTAAGGTTGAGTACGATTCTCTCATGCGCATGTTGCATACTTCTCAGTTTGTGGGTCTGTCTCTTGGTTAGGTTCCATGTTTCAGCTCCATAAGTGACTATCGGGAGAATGCATTGGTTGTATACTCTTCTTTTCAGAATTATTGGGATCGTCTGGTTTTTGAAAGTTGAGCTTGGTCTGCCGAAGGCTTGCCAACCCTGAGTGATTCTTCATTTGATTTCCTCTTCTTTTGAGGGTCTCATGGAGATTCGTTGTCAAACTCAATTTAATACACATTACGTATCAGTAGAAATACCTATATACCTGTAGTTCTGAGACTAACAGAACACAAATTAAACTGACCAGTGATCGGAGAAGAGGAGAAGTGAGATTATATGCAAACCAATTGAACCTACAGGACTCTGACGTTGGACAGTGGTCGAAATAAAACTTTTAACCCTTTCCTCCTCCTTATATAAACCTAATTTTGATATGAATTTTTCACTGCAATAACTATCTTTGTTATTTCTATTATTATTCGGACTATCCTCATCTTGGTTGTTTTTCATACAACGTTTTGGTCGTCGTACTCTACGTCCTTCATCAGGTATCATCTGGTAGGTGTGGGGAAGTAACGAACCGAACCCTCTATTTAACCGACGGGGGTATATAGACAGCACTCCCCTCTTAGCAGTAGTAGTATTTTCGAATTATTATTGTCTCACACTTGGATTGAACCTAGAACCATTAGATCACTTGCAGTAATTCTGTCTGATTCTGTAACCACTACGCTATGTGTTCATGATGAAACATGATGAAGGCCGTTGAGTACAACGGCCGAAATGTTGTATGAAAAACAACCAAGATGAGGATAGTCCGAATAATGATAGAAATAATAATGATACCTCATCTCAAAAAAAATTCAGAGATACACTAACTATCTTCGTGATTAACATTTACAACTGAATAAATTGAATTGACACTTGAAGGAGATTTTGCTGAGAATTAAATGTTTGTTGCGTAGATTAGTTGCTTTTATCGCCATAAGTCAATGAAGTTACTAATGTACCAACATGTATACTTATATACGAGCGTGTGTGAGAGAGAGAGAGAGAAAGAGAGTGTGTATTATAAGTGTATGCGAGCTTCTTGAACAAGCGGGTACGAGAATCAATAGGGATGGGTTGTATGATTCTCAATTTAAAAAAAAGGGAAAGAGTTAAGCGACCGTGTCGTGGCTCAATCGGGCTGCAATCTGTGAAGGCAATCGAGTATTGAAAAAAAAATGATATGACAGAAAGATAAGTAAATAGAGAAGATAAATAAGAGGAATTTCCAGCGGGGAAAATCTTGGGAGTGAAAAGATGTCCAACTGCAAAAC
>OY735232.1:29792840-29847840 GCA_963457665.1 Thysanoteuthis rhombus
CTTCTTTTGTTCTCATCTCTCTTCATCCTCATTATAAAAACGACACTTTTTTTAATTGATATTTTTCTTCACAACAAAAAACATTTTTTTTAACTATGATTTTTTTCTTCATTTTTTCCTTCTAGAGTCATGATTATTCCCTTTTTTATCGTATTTTTTTGCACAATCAAAGTTTTTTTTTCCTGCAAACTAAAGTCAGCTTTAAGCTACTGATTACGACGGAAATCCTTTGAGAGGAATTCACCTGAAAGTTAGCGCAAAATTAACACTTACATGAACACGAAGACAATAAGAAAACTGTAAAAAGTACTGGAGACTGGGGTGTACGAGAGAGAGGAAGGCGGTATGCGCTGCTTCTGTAACGACTCGCAGCAAAACAAACACCATTTCTTTTTTCCGCTTTTTTTCGTGAAATCGAAGAATACCCGGATATACAATTAAACCTCATCTTACGAACGCCCAGCTTTAATAACGTTGAAACAAAATTAAACCAAATGTAAATCATATAAAATCTTAATTTCATTCCATTTGGACACAATAAAAGTTTTCCGCAGGTGAATCGTACAGCTACAAGTTTGTAAGTAAGTATCTGTCGATAGAAAATGCATTGTTTTCTATGAATAATTATAACTCATTTTACGAACTCCCGCTTTACGAAATATCATGAGGGACGGATTTTATACCCGTTACCACTACGGACTGTTTTAGACGAACATAAAGCATTCCTCATAGAACACATCTCCGGACGACTCTTCGAGCCGGAACTCCGAAATAATTCCAGACTTTTAGGTGCCTTGACACATCACCGTCGGATTTTATTTTTTTAAGAATATGCCCCCGGCAGAACTCGAACTCAGATCCATTTTGCGTATGATAGCCCTATCTTACAGTACAGAATATGTAATCTACTGATGATCATAGAATTACTATTTGAGTAGTTGCCATGAATAGCAATTGAAATTAAGATGAAAAAAATACTAGTAGAAAATAATAATGGTTCTGTAAAAAAAAAAACATCAGCGTGATATCTCTCTCTCTCTCTCTCTCTCTCTATCTATCTATCTATCTATCTATCTATATATATATATATGTGTGTGTGTGAGATAGTGTGAGTGTATATATATATATATATATATATATATATATATATATGTTTATATATATATGTATTTATTAACTAGTGTTCGATGCTTTGTAATACACAACACATATCTTGCTATGTTTTTGTTCATATCTCAAACTATAAATCAGATAGACCTTCTATATTTTGCATAAATAACCCCAAAATGTGTCTAAATAAAGATAAGTATAAAAAGAGAAAATCCAATTAAAAAAAGTAAAATTGCTTTTCCTAAATATAATGATGAGTACATGTTTGAATTTTTAGCCCTCTAACTCCATTTGTGCGGTCTGTATGCGTATGTATTTATATACCCAATCAGCCAGCCCGACAGACTCACTTAAAAAACTGAAGAAACTTGTGTTGATGTTGATTTGATAACGTTGGTAATCAGTGTTTTATTGTTATCAAGTGAAAAAGTGATCGTCGATCTTTTATAAAGAATGTAAAACCTACTGGAAAAATCTAGCTTTTCAAGAATTTTTATTTTAATCTTGGTTTTACTTGCTCGCAGATTCTATGAAGTTAGTCGTAAAAATGTATTTAAAGCAGGTTTATAATTCAATATTTTCCGTATCAATTTTTCCATACAAAATCAACTCGATTGAGACATCATTGAAAATTTGAACTCTGCAATTAAAAATCTTCCAAAATGTAGCTCATTCAGAAACAGTATTAGACGAAAACTGGATTTTGAGGAAAGCATAATTTATTTTTTACATGAAATAAATGACATTCGTTTGCAGCGGGTGTTAACTGTCAAATCAAAGTTCAAATGTCAAGTAGATGATGAGTCACTTTTCCTTCCTAAAGGTGATGAAAACCTGCTTTAATTTACAGGTTACTGATGGGGAAGCTGGATGAACAAAAACGACAAAAACTGTTACTACTACCCACAACCGCAAATATACATTTGCAATATTGAAATACTGTGACGTACTTGAGAATTTCTATAATCCACAGTGAGTAAATCAAAACACGCCAGAATCACAAAACATTCACTCTCCATTTAAGTTATTTGTTGTTTTTTTTTTTTCAAAGCTGTAAGTTTGGAAGAGGTCAGACTTTATGGTGAGTAGAGTAGCCTGCCATAATTGACATGCTAAATAATTTTCAATCCGTTGTACGGAACTACGACTTCGTTATATTTCAGTCACTTCTCTTCAGCGTGACCAGTTTAGATATTATATATCTAAATTTAGATTATTCTAAATAGCAAAAAATCAAGGAGGAAAATCTATGTAAACAACGAAGAAAGATCTAGAATTTTCAACGTTTTATTCGTTTTTATAAGATTTTTCGATCACCGTAGATCCAAAAAACTTCGAATTCTACACAACTCCGCCTCGGGCACTGACTAATATATCTGACGAATGTCAACTGCGTACAATGATCAGTTGTTGAGTAATTTCCCTGCACACGCGCAGATACAGAGATTGCTTCAAGTATAATAATATAACAATCCAGATACGAGTAATTATATACGTATTGCGTGCATTAGCGTATGGTAACTCATAGGTTTAGGGGATAGGACGGCAGCGGGCTCGATCTGCCCGAAATCTTATACGGTCTTGCCCCAAATTTGGGTGGGGGGCAGTTACCCCTGTCCCCCAGCTCTTGCGTTAAGGATCGCATGATACACGAGCGTGTACAAACGCGCCCCAAACGTGTTCGCAAGAAAGATGCAGATATTCATGTGCTTTTAAATCACACTGGGAAAGATCACATATAAACCACCTCTCGCTCCACCATCCCATACTCTGTAAAATGTAAACGCTTTATTATACAATAACCATTTGGCTGAGTAGGTTTAATCTTAAATGCCTCTGAAGTCGGGATGAGAGCAAAAAATGGTTTGAGTGTATACAAGTACACTATTCTCCATATTTCTGTAACTTTACAAATATGTTTTTGACAAACTCCGAAATTGGAGTCGATTTTAATCTTTTATCGAGAACAACAAAAATAATCCACACCAAATTAGGGGTGTAAACCAATATACAAAATTCATAAATATTGAACTCACGACCAACTGATTGCCAAGAGGCTGTGTCACTGACAGAACTAATTTGACAAGTCCTAGACATGAACAAAAATTCATCATATTGACATACACGGACTTATTTCATTCTAATCAATAAATACATTAATAAAAATATATATATTCATCATTTTTTGTTCATAATATATATACAATACAAAAGTTGCAGAAATCATTTTCATTCGGAATAGAAGTTGGAGTGGAGTTTGACCCTGCAGAAGCCAGGCTTGTTTCATATCGAATCAGCGTAACCAAACAAATGGCCCGTCCGACCAACCAGCAAAGTGGGCCACAGATCCTTCTCTCTTGTCTGTGTCCATCTATCTATGAAGGGGGCGCCCCTGGTTACATCTTGGGGGCTATAAACTTGGAAATGCGCCTGAGTACACCACTGGGCACTATCTGAAAATAGTATTTTTGCTTTTTTTTTTTTGATCAAAAAAGTGCTTTCGGGGGTCTCTATGGTCATTTTGGACCAATGATGCCCAAATTGTGCTGGTACTATTTAGATAATTTTAGATAGAAAAAATCTTCTTTTTTTTTTTAGATAATTTGTACACGTGTATGCTATGGTGATTCATTAATGTTTGTTACGGATATGAGTAATATTACAAAAATACTACTATGTTCTTTAAATTGGACTCCAAACATATAAACAGTCAGAAGTTAATGTTGCAGCACGTAGTACAATAAGCATAGTACAACTGAACTATTTAAACATAACAACGTCACTTTATTCTCTTCAACGGTGGGGGATGAGGGAACAAGGTCAGCGGGAGCCTTAATAAAGTTCAGCTTAGGGGCCCCGAATGGTAGATGATCCGACACACGCGCACAGTCGTTGATGAATCCTCTAATGCAGTCATCAGTCTAAGGCTGAAAACTGTGACAGAGAAAAAAATAGAAGAGTTGGACTGACAAGCCAGCAAAACTACACCCGCAGTAGGACTGATGCATTCGCTTGGCTCTCGCCGACTATCTCCTAGCTGTGCGGGTTGCACGCTTTGTATATATACCCGATCTAAAAATAAACTACTGCTTTATTCTCTATCTCTTCTTCCTTTAGTCACGGAGGAGACGGTGAAATACGTGATACCGCTGAGTATTCACTTACGTTTTACCTACTTTATTTCTTTTTTTTTTTTTTTTTTTATAAAAAAACTTATTGTTGAGGGAAGAGAGAAAAATGAAGGAGGCGTTGTGGGGAGTGGAGAATTTCAAAGGAGTGAGAGAGAGAAAACCACTGCTTGTGTTGCTAAGGCCTTTTTGCACGTTGGTAAGGGACTGGGAAGACAATCGGACAGGGTTGCTTTTAATATTGCCCGAAAAAAAAATGTTGCACCTCTGTTCATCCGGCAAACGCAGGGCTTGGCGATTGCCGGATTAAAGAAATTGCTCGACTAACGAAATTGCCAGACTAAAGAAAATACCGGAAAACATTTTTTTTTTAATTGTGTGAAAAATAGAACGATATGTTTTCAATATAGTTCTTTTTTTAAACATAGATTATACTGGTCTGATTAGTCGCTCAATAGAAAATGTCACATGCTGTGTTGGAGATGATCAATCAAAAGATTGGAAGGAGTGTTTATCTGTTACTTCTCTTTCCTTTTGCTGGACAGCAGTAAGTGAATTATCAGATTTTTTGAAAAGATCAGATTTGTCAAATCTGCCCACGCTTTTTTCGTCATTTAAAAAAAAAAAGTATCATAGACTCCATTAGAAAACTTGAATGGCAATGGGCTGGTCATGCTGCGAGAATGAAAGACAACTGCTGGATATCATGACGTGTATCCCCAGAACTTACATGCGAAACCGGGGCCGACCAAACATAAGATGGCGTGACGAACTAGTTAAGTACAGGCTCTGCGATGCTTATGATAGAGAGGTCTAGCGAATCTTGGGGAATGTCTATGTCCAACGACAGACGCTAAAATGATGATGATGATGATGATAATGATGATGATGATATTTCGATGAAAAAATGTTTCTTCCAATATTTTTCGTACCGCACGATATCAAAAGTGATTTTTCATACGACATTTTGTCCCAATACTTCACGTCTGATAATCTTTTTATACAGCTTGAGTTGAGTTGAGACTTTTAAAAAAAACCTTAAAATTGGAATAACTGAATCATCAAAAATAAATTACCTTAAAAAAAATAGCCTTATACTCTATAGAATTCATCTATACATAAATAACTCCATCAGCATATTTAAAAAACATAGTCCTAACATGGAGTGATGATTACCAAGCTCTCCTGTGAGTGTGGTGAATCTGATCCCCACGAGTGTCCTATTACGATGGAATTGTGACAGATGAACCTGACCCTGGGGTGCTTCGCTGTGAAGATAAGTTTCGTACGTAAGCTGAGAGACTAGTTCATAAACAAAGGCTGAAAATTGTCTTTCAAAAATTCAATACAAGTCAGGAAACTCATTTTTACTGAATCTGATACATGCTTAGGTCCAACCAACACGTCTCTTACAACTACAAGCCGAAAACATAATCTTGGTGGTGATAGTTAGACAAGACGCTTCTCTTCCTTTGCAACACTGTCCGCACACAATCCTTCCTGTCCATCAAGAGTAACTCGGCTCATGTCTGTGGATAGAACAACATTGAAGTCAATTTTCAAGTACTCTCTAGCCTACCCCAGATGTCTAAGATGTGGATGTCAAAGGTGGTCGAATATCTGACCTGACATATTGCACGTGACGGAGAATTCGGTATCAAGATAATTTGGACACGTTACCTCGATCAACTTCCTCGAATATAATTTTGCAAATAAAGGCAAAGTTAAAGAGCAAAATTTCTCAATAAGGAAGAGTCTTTCACACCTTAATAAGAGAAAATGAAAGGGGTGCAACTTGGTAAGTCTAAATATGGTTCTAGCTGATTTTTTTACCAATTTAGAGGAGAACTGTCGTCGTGCTGTGTAATATTCTTCTGGGCTTAATCATCGATGGCCACTCCAATATTGAGATATTTGCTAAGCTTAATACATAAGGGAAGGTTTGAAAAAAAGTACGGTTAAAAACGAACAGAATAAAAACAAAAGTAATTTTCAAAGATTAACTCCTAGAAAAAGATCTTAAAGGATAGAAGGTGGGGTTCAAGAAGAGATTGACGAATACGTTAATCTAAGACAGATAATAAAGTCAGAGAACAACGGAAAATGTTTATTGAATACATGATATCAGCTATGATTTACGGACACAAAACATGGGAAGGGACAAAACAAATTGAAAACCAGTTTAGAATTGCACAGAGAACTAATGCTTGGGACAACTATACAGAGAATAGAAAAGGATCAACATGAATCAGAGAGAGGATTAAAGGAAGGATATTATGAAAACATTCTAGGAACAAGAATGGAGATGGGCTGAACACTTGATAAAAAGAGATGACAACAGATGAAGCAAAAAGCTAATTGATTGGTGTCCAGAAAGAAAGGACCAGACACAAGACAGGGGGATGAGATAAAAAGGTTTGCCGACTTGGCATAGGTTAGCGCAATCGCAGACGTCATGGAAAGGCTTTTGTCAAGCATTGGGCATAACACCTGAGGGCAATATATATATATATATATATATATATATATATATATATATATATATATGTGTGTGTGAGTGTGTGTGTGTGTGTGTGTGTGTGTGCTCCGTTAGTCTCTCAATAGGAACCGTCACGTAACCAACGTTTTTTGACTGCATACCCTCCTGGGTGATCATGTAAAACATCTGAAAGAAGGATGGCTAGTGAATAAGTTACTTCCCTCGCTCTCTGTTGGATCGTTATCACTGAAATGTCTGAATTTTCAAAAAAAGATAAGCAGGCACAGTTTAGGGGGCAATTTAGAATAAATTCACATTGAAAACTGACCCCATCAAAAACCTTTTTTGGATAAAAAAAAAAAAAAAAAACACGATAAAACGAAGTACATACAGACGAGTAAACGCTTAGTGATAGTATATATATATATATATATATATATATATATATATATATATCATCTTTACTTTGAGATAGTTTTGGTCAAAAGATTTTTGCATACCAGCTCCTGGATTAGAATCATATAAAGTAGATGTTAAAAATACGATAGGGACTCCTGGCTGTCGGACAGTACTGAACAAGCTAGACTCCAGGAGCAATTGTAATGTTGTAAGTTCAATCCTGACCGGTTGCCCCGCACTTGTTGCTTTGAATCGGGCCAAGAATCTCGAAAAAAATATATAAAAAAACACACAACGATCAAAATCGAAAATACAGAACTGGAGAAAGTAGACCACTATATCTATCTAGGACAACGAATCTCCATGGAATCCTCTAAAGAAGCGAAGAATCCCTAGGATGGCAAGCCTCCTTTAGAGCAGGTATACAACCAATGCGTCCTCCCCGTAGTCAACTATGAAGCTGAAACATAGAACCTAACCAAGCCTGGCCTTCAAACTGAGAACAATGCAACATGCACCTGAGAGGGTCATGCTCAACATCCCATGGAGAGACCACAAGACATTATAGTATATTGGGGAAATACAAGAGTTCGAGACATCATTGCATCCATTGAAAAACTCAGATGGCTTGAATGTCAGACAACCGTTGGACATTGTGATTCACAACATGGATCCCCGGAAATCAAAAGCGTAACCGAAGACAGCAGGATAAAAGATGGTAAGATGAACTGAACAGGTCCAGAAATTATTGACACTGCGATGCTCACGATAGAGAGGTGTTGTGAATCCTTGGGAAGGTCTATGTCTAACGATGACTGATGAGAGAAGACATGTTGAGAGAAAGTAGATATCAAGAAATTCTCCTTGGAACATCATGCGGTTTCTCTTTATACACCAAGAATTGTAAGGGTTAATTAGGGTGGGTTACAGGTTAGATATCATCTAATTATTGCTTATTTAGAAAAGTAATGCTAGCTTAGGATTAATGTTATAATTTGCTTAGATATAGTGAAGATTACTTTCGGCTCGGGGTTCAGAAACAGTTGTTGGCCATCTCAAATACACAGTTCAAGCGGGTCAGGTTAGTCACTGAATAGAAACCTTCAAGTGACCAATCTCTTATGGCTGCATACCCTGTTGCGAATGATCAATGAAGAAATTGGGAAAAAAGAATGATCAACGGATAAGTTACTTCTCTCGTCTTTGGTTGGGCGGTGATCACTAAAAAGAGGCTGAATTTTCAAAAGATAAATGTGAATGTGTCCGGGTCCAAACCAATGAATTAAATGAGTATACACTCACATTGCAAATTGGACCCCAACTAAAAAACCTTTTTAGAGGTGGGCACCGAAAAGAACTTATAGACATAATGAGTAAATGTTGAAATGTTCAATTCTCTAGTACCGTAGGAGTAGCCTATACATAGATATCCTGCTAGCTAGCCAGGCAGCTGACCAGCCTGCAAGCCAAACCCGCTTAAAAACTGAAGATACCTAAGTCGACAATTTTGGTCGACGGTCTATTTACAGAAATACAGAAAGTGACCAAAAGAATTAGTGTTAAGCCTCTAAATATAACAAAGGAAACAAGGACATTGCTAAAAAACCCTCGCTAAAAGTTAGAGATCAGATCTGGAATGTGGTAAAATGAGAGGAAATAAAGAGATTGAAGAGAGAAAAAACAAGTAAAGAAAGTTAAAGAAAAGGGGAGGGACAGTAATGGACAAGAGTGGCTGATTCAGGGTCAAACTTCACTCTTACTGAAGCTGGTAAGTTTTATAGATATTTTGACTTTTGTAAAAAACATTTTTCCTTCAACTGAAAAAGAAATGTGGCTATGGAAGGAGACTTGATAAAATAGTATGTAGATATTTCTAGATTTTCTTGAAAATCTAGATAATTTTGGAAATAATTAGAGGCAATTTAGATATCAACTGAAAACTAGCGTCCATTGTTTTCCTCCCTCTCTCCCTCTCTCTCTCTCTCTCTCTCTCTCTTTCTCCCTTTCGTTTATGGATGAGAAGAGGTGTGATGTCATTAAAAGAATCTGCTATGAAATCAGAATAGAATGTCTGACGTCCGCGCTTTTATTTTTAAATAAAGCCAAAAATGGCTAAAATTTGCCCGAAATGGCCAGAAACGTCTCAAAATCGCTATGAACAATTTTCATTGAAATTAATACTTACAGAATATTTCCATATCACAATGGTGTAAATATTGATACACGAGACTTCAAAATGTTCACTTTTTCTTCTTGCGTGATAATTTTATCAATTGGTCACATGACGGCCGGACAGAGAATATTTTACAAGTACGGAAATCAATTGACTTAGAGAAAGACTACTTGTTCTTCTTCCTTCTCTTCCCCCTCCTTCTGCGAAAATTAACATGGATGGTGGACCAATCGTTGAACTTATGGTTCTTGTTTAATAAGCGTGAAACGAAGGGGTTAATCGATCTCGGGGATATGCTTGCTGTAGTTGAAACATAATTGATATTTGCTGTTTTGAAGATTGGCTTTTGAAAATGAAAATTAAGAGAGCTGTTTCTCTAAATTCAAAAAACGAAACATCTTTGCTAATCTATGACTGAACACATGTGTGTGCTAAGTTTCAGCCAGATCATATTCAGGGACTTCCACTATAAGCAAGTCTACATTCAGCGCCTACCGTTACAGCAACTTCCACTAAGCATGTACGTTAAGTAAAATTTATATAATTAATCAACATTATGACGTAATGCTTAATAATAGCTTATATATTAGAGCCATTGATTTTTTTCCTAAATTTTCAACATTGACCGGAGTCGATAGTTGTATGAATGGCAGAAAATTTCTCGTTCAGACTTTTTGAATCAGTTTAAAGCGTTGATAAAGATAGAAAGTTACGATATTTAGAACGGGCAAAGAAAGGGGTATATGTTTTCTCTCTTTTTACATCACCTTACGTCGTATTATCCATTTTTAAAATCAAATTCGCAAGATAGAAGAAGCAAATACAAGAAATAAATAAAGATTGTTGACTCCAGTGTTCATAACTAATGTATACACTGTACATACACGCACATATATAACTTTTTCATTTGCCAAAGAACTATATTATATTATGGACGATATTTTTTATTTTACTTATGATGCAATGATTTGTTATTTTTGCTCCAGATGTTCAAACGGGGATCAACTTAAAAAGATTATTGGAAACAAATAGATCTATTACAGTAACAGATGATGCTAGATGCTGTCAAAATTGTACTTACGAGGTCGCATGTTTTAAACTGAGTCTGTTCTTTCTTTCTTTCTTTCTTTCTTTCTTTCTTTCTTTCCTTTTTTTTTTTTGTACTTATGTGCTTTCATAAATATTTCAATAATCGTCAGAACATTACAAATTTTCCTTAATTATCAAGTAATCGAATCAAAACTCCGTAATCATGATCATTATTTTTTTTACGTATGGTTGGAATTCGTGTAACTGCTTTGTATTACACGCCAGTGTATAGGCAAAGAAAGCAGACTCGCTCAAAATCGATACAACCACGTCTTGAAAGTACAGAGACCTATGAATGAGTATTTCAGTTTGTAACTAGAGAGCACTTGGAGAGCGCATACCTCTTCCAATGTCATTGCCAGGGAGGGTAATTTGCACCAAAATTGAATCACTTATTTCGTAGCTCGTTGTCCGCCTTCCCACGAAATGTAAATTAAATCCATTGAGAATTTTTAATGATATCATGTGGACAGACATGAAATTTGGGCGATATTGTGTGGTGTTAACATTCAACTACGACACAAGGGAGGTAATTGTCTACGGGTCGATCCAAAAAATGTATCACTTCTTCTGTTACATATTTTCCAACCTGGCAAAAAATTTCATTGGAATCCATTGGGTACTTTCGGAGATATCGTTTGGATAGAACAGACGCGATCAAATATATAGACCTCTCAAATTTGGTTGACAGGGGTGAATTAAATAAACTATGCAAACAATAGAGGAAATAATATCTCAACTGCTGGGAGCCTCATAGAATGTTTTGTAAATCTACAGAGATAAAAGTATTCATAGATATTAAATCATTTAGCCTTTTAATAGGTATTAATGCGAACTTGAAGTAACTTGAAGTTTGATTAGCAAAAGTTCTTAAAGATAAAACACAAACGCAGGTGCTATTTCTTATCGTTATAAAATGCATGATATTTCGTCAGATTTTTTTTTATCAAGCTCCAGTACAAAGTTTGGAATTAACTTTGTTTCCTTACCGTAACAAGATCAACAAGCACAGTCAGTAGGACAGCCTTCTGGCAACCAGTTGGTTATGAGTTCAAATCACAGTAGGGGAATGTGAATTTCATATATCAGTTTACAACCCTCATTCCCGTAAGGATTTTTCTTGTTGCGGTACGAAATTTCAGTCAACTCTGGACTTTGTATTGGAGTATGACAACTTTTCATGGATATTAAACTTTTTGGTCATTTTTATGATAATCTGTACTTATAGCGACGTTAAGTTCAATTCGCTAACATTCTTGAAATATAAAGATTGAAACGAGGAGGATATTTAACTTTTACTGCGCCATAAGTCGATAGTGCTTAGAACGGCTAAAATATCATTTCAAGATCAGATTTTAATAGGTCTATAGCATTTGTAAGGAATCAAGTGACCTGAGGAGAGAATGGTTTAGAGAGAGAAAGAGACAGCTTCCCTAATAAAGAAAGATTTTGTTAAAAGAGAGAAAGAAAAAGAAAATATTTTTTCACGTCGCACTACGTCATATCCTTTCATTTTTTGAGTCAATTTTCGAGATTAAAAACATAAAATACATTAAAGAAAGAAAGAAAGGAGGAAGAGCAGAAAAAAAGAAAGCAGACAAAACAGTGTTTATAACTAATGTATACACTTTATATATATATATATATATATATATATATATATATATATATATATATATATATATATATATATATATGAGCACTGTGATTTAACATCTGCAACAGATAAAATCTGTTTTGTTCGTTTTCTGTTTGTATTTTCACAAATTGAGAATATATATATATATATATATATATATATATATATATATATATATATATATATATATATACATATATATATATATATATATATATATATATATATATATATATATATATATATATATATATATATATATATATATACCAATGAATTATATTGCGTTTCGGACGATATTTTTTCCTTTTTTGATGCAATTATGTTTGTTTCAGACGTTCTAACGAGGATTGACTAGAAAATTCAATTGGAAACAAATATCTTTTAATATCATTCATATTGCTATTGTAGAAACAATTGTTGTCAAAAAAATGTATATGCAACATCACAGGTTTTGAAAAGAATCTGTTCTCATCTGCTTTTTCTCAATTTTATTTGATACTAAAATTTAAACAATTTCTCGAATCGTGCTAGATATACGCACGCAAGTAATTTCAATACTAGCTGTTCAAGTAATCCTTTTTTTGACTTTAGAAACGCATTGCAGATTATTTAAACTCTAGCTCATTACGTAATTAATAAAAATCTAACAAATGAACCAAAACTATCATTCACTGAAATGTTTACATTAAAAATGCTTAAGCAAATATCAGAAGCACATATAGGAATTGGTTAGAAAATATTTTACTATAGAGATGCTTTGAAAAGTATCTTAATACTAGTTGTTTGTATAATTCCTAATATCATTGGATATTACAAGAAGGATTTTTAAAACATATGCATGAAAAATTCCATTAACTGGAATGATTTAATCCATAATAACAGCAAATACTAAAAGCATACCTAGAAATTATTTAACTATAGACATATGTTCGAAATTATTATACTCTAGATATTAATTGCGGGGTATTTTACTATAGAAATGCATTAGAAATTATTTTATCTCTAACTGTTTATACAACCTGCAATGTTACGAGCGGGGTTTACTAAACAAATGCATCAAAATTATTATTCATTCTAATGGTAACATATATAGTGCCATAACAAATACAAAAAAACGTGTATTGAAATGTATCGTAAATTATTTTACCATAAAAAAGCATTGCAAATGATTCTGATATTGACTGCTTTTCTAACCTGGGTATTGCATCTACGATTTAATAGATAAAAATACTTGAAAAATGTTGTTTATTCAAATGATTGCAAACACAATGTACAAAAAGCTTAGATAGAAATTCATTGTAAATCATTTGAACAAAACTTCATTGCACCTGATCTTAATGCTAATTATTTTATGTGTGCGTAGATCTTTTAGACTGATACGTCAAATCTCCCATTTACTCTAATGTTATATATATATATATATATATATATATATATATATATATATATATATATATATATATATATATATATATATATATAGTCCAGAAAGCTTTACAGCTTTAAGCATTAGGAATTTTTTTTTTCAATGAATTTTTTGTGTCACTTCAGTCACTCATTTCCCAAAATCTGTCAATGCAATTTATGTAATTTTCTTCACTGTTTTTCCCTGTCTTCCTAATACTTTTTTATTATGACACAATTTATACACACACTCACACATACATACACACACACATATATATATATACATATATGTATATATATATATATATATGTATATATACATATGTATATATATATATATATACACATATATTTATATATATATGCATATATATATACATACATATATATGTATATATATATATATATATATATACATACATACATACATATATATATATATATATATATATATATATATATATATATATATATATATATATATATATATATATATATATATATATATATATATATATATATATATATATATATATATATATATATAGTACAAATCAGGTTTACAATATAATATAATAAAGAGCAATATCTGGTATGTGATGTATTTATTTCGTAGAGTGCTTGATACATTCAACTTAAAACTCCAAGAGTTAAGTTGGTTTGAAAAAGAGCTGGAAATATAGTAGAAAGTAAATTCACGACACAGACATGTTTATGTTTCTTTTGGCCTCCTCAGGCGAATGATTATATATGTGTTAGATTCTTGTTTTGGGAATTCGGTGAAATTCTTGTGGGTGTCGCTATAGTAGGAGGAGTTTTTATTGTTGTTTTTTTTGTTGTTGTCGTTTTTTGTAGTGTTCATGTTTTGTTGGTGGTTAACAAACATAACTCAACAATCCATACATTAGTAAATTAAAGGTAACATTGACAGTTCACCCACATACTTATCATCCCCCAAAACTTCAAATAAACATTATGTACTCCCTCTGGTGTCTAAGTAAATTAAGAACAATACAATCCACAATGATTATAAAAGACACTAACATAGGCAATAAATTTAATGCAAAAATTAAAGTTCAGATCAAAACATCCTTTGGAACACAATTCAGCATCCACTTATAGATAACTCGGAATTTAAACTAAACCAAACCGAAGAAACAATCCATTTTTTTTTCAAATAGAGTAATATATTTTTGGAATAAGTTGTCTAGCTATGTAAAAACAGCAATAGTACAGAGAGTTTAAAATTAGTTTACATCATAAGTTTAGAAATTACTAAGAGCATGAGTTTACAAGGATATTTTGGGAGTCTGTCTGATGGAATATACAAGAGAATTTGATCCGTGTACGGTGTTAAATTGTAAATATTATTTACATACATTTAATCGAGAATTTATGGATCGTCTATTTCTTTATCAAAGTGCAAATATTGTTCATAGTTGCACCTGCCCAAACTGGAATGATTAAATGATCTAGCAAGACTGACTGCTGCAAGGTCAAACTCTATCCCAACTTCTAGTCTGACTGAAGATGATTACTGCAACTTTTGTGTTATTTATGTAATAATTCATGAAAAAATATACTTTTTAGTATAAATGTATTCATTCATTAGAAAGGAATAAGTCATTGCTTATGAATTTCGTATATAGTTAAGATTTATTGGTTTGGCTCTGTCAGAAAGAGATCCGGTTACCAATCACTTGGTTTTGATTTCAAATCAAACGTTTGTTTAAGAAATGTATTTATGTATTAGAAGGAGATAAGCCCCTCCAAAATTCTAGGACAAATTTTGGTAGGTATGTAAGACTTGTCAATATAGCACAGTCGATAAGAAACTCCCACAGCCAATCAGTTAGTGATAAACTGAAATCACGGTAGGGGAATGTTAATTTTTTTCCCGCGCAAAACATTACCTTTAATTTCCTGCGTTTGGATGAAAAACACTCCAAATATACAAGCGTCCTGCTACCATTAGGAACCATCAAGCAAAAGTATCACCAAAAATGTAAACATAGGTTTCTTTCGTTTTTAAGTGATTCTGACTGCCTATATATGTGTCATGCAGAACGACAACACCAGATAGAGTTTGGTCCACTTTTACTTCATATCAAGATTATGTTTCGTCCATTTTTACTTCGTATTAAAATCACATTTTGTCTATTCTTAATTCTTCTTCAGAGTATGATTTGTCCATTATTACTACTTTGTGAGATTATATTTCGACCATTTTTACTCCATACGAAGAGTACGTTTTGTTCATTTCTGCTTTATATTAAAAGTATGTTTTATTCATTTTTACTTTATATTGGGAGTATGCTAGATCCATTTTACTTCATACAAAGAGTATGTGTCGTTCATTTTTACTTCATGTTGAGAGTAGGTTTTGTCCATTTTAACCACATACTTGGAGTATGATTTGTCCATTATTACTACTTAGTGAGAGTGTGTTTCGTCGATTTGTACTTTATATTGAGAGTATGTTTCGTCCATTTTTACTATGTATTAAGATTATGTTTCGTCCATTTTTACTTCATACTAAGATTATGTTTTGTCCGTTTTCGCTCCATTTTGAGAGTAGTTTCATCCATTTCTACTTTATATAAAGATAATGTTTTGTCCAGTTTTACTTCACAATAAGAGTATGTTTGGTCCATTTTTACTCTGTATCAAGATTATGTTTTGTCCACTTTCGCTTCATATTAAGGGTAGGATCAGTCCAATTTTACTTCATACTAAGATTATAATTAGTCCATTTTTTACTTTATATAGTATATGTTTTATCTGTTTTGACTTATCTTAAGAGTATGTTTTTTCACTTCAACTTCGTACTAAGAGTATGGTTAGTCCGTTTTTACTTTATAATAAGAGTACTTCTTCCAATTTTACTTCATACTGAAAGAATGTATTGCCCATTTTTACTTTATATTTAGGGTATGTTTTGTTCATTTTTACTTCATCTTAAGAGTTTGGTCTATTTTTACTTCATATCTAGAGTATCTTTCGTACATTTTTACTTTATATTCAGTGTATATTTCGTCTACTATTACTTCATGCTAAAATATGTATTGTCTATTTTTATTACGTATCAAGTGTATGTCTTTTCCATTTTTACTTCGTATTAAGAGTATGTTTTGCCTATTTGTACTACATACTATGAGTATGTTTTGTCCATATTCACTTTATATTAAGAATACTTATCGTCTAATTTTACTTCATTATGAAAGTATGCTTCATACATTTTTAATTCATATTAAGAGTATGTTTCCTCGATATTCTACTTTATGTTAAGAGTAGGTTTTGTCCATTTTAACCTCATACTTGGAGTATGATTTGTCTATTATTACTACGTAGTGAGAGTGTATTTTGTCCATTTGTAATTCATATTAAGAGTATTTTTTGTCAATTTTTACTTCATATTGGGAGTATGTTTAATCTATTTATATTTCAAATTTAGCGTATGTTTCGTCCATTTTCATTTCATGTGATGTTTAATTCAGAACTCATCTTATTTCACCATGCGTTATCTGCTACCTTAGATAGTTTAGCCTCAATTTCGAACGAATAAATGCATTATCCTGTGTATAGAGTTATGTAAATTGGTTATGTTTCATTTGATAACATTTATCTCAATTGGCTCGATTCTTTTGGGGGTATGTGAATATTTTGCATTTGGACATACTGTAAAATAATTCAATAGTTGAAAAAATCAGTAACTAGATAGTATCAAAACCAAACAGGTCTTGTACGTCACCCAATAGAAACCGTCACACAATAAGCGTCTTTTGGCAGCATGCATTGTTGGGGGGTAATCGATTAGGAAAAATGTAAAAGTTAGTGATCTATGAATAAGTTTCTTCTTTCGACTTTTATTAGGCGGCGATCACTGAAAAAAAGTATAAAATATCACAAAATAAGCGGACATAAACTTAGGGATCAATTTATCATAAACTTGCTCAATAAACTGATCGCCTCTGAAAAGAAATTTGAAGGAATTCTGGAAAAGAAACTGAAGGAACTTTTTCTGGACATAGTATTGAGTGAAAGCCCTCTAGCTCTGTTAGCGAAGCCTGTACGCATGATAAATACATAACCAGCCAGACCAACTTGAAAACTAAAGAAACTTATGTTGACAGCTTCGGTGACAGTTTTGGTAGGCGGTTTTGGATGCTCGTCCATTTGGAATGTTTTCAATTTCAACGCGGGAAATTAGAGGTCTGGTTTTTCTACGTGAAAAATATTCATTTTTCAAATGTGCCTTGAGTGGCAAATCCTCTTTTTACTGAGAACGGTAAAAAAAAAATCGATGTTTTTAAATTAAATGTGAAAACGAAAAAAAATCCCCACCATGAGATAACGTCCCTAATTTTAAAGTTCAGCAGCTTAAACGAAAAAAAACAGGTTGTATTTCTTTTTTCTCGTTGAGAAAGACAGAAAACGCTGGGTCTTTTTTCGTTTGTCTCCACCTCGAAACAAAAATTTTAAGCTTAATCCTAACCCTTAACTTTAATCTTGGGGTGGGGTCAACGAAATAAACTTAACAAATCAATTCTATTTACGCCTAAAATCTTTTGTCTAGAGTGGACTAATCATAAAAGCCATTAAATGCTATGTCTTATATTTCTTTCCTTTCCCATTTCGGAATTTTGACAACATTAACATCATCCTCGGACAAAACTGCACAAATTTGTTCAGGGAATAAGGTGGAAATGTTTTGATCATCTAAGAACAAATTGCTGTATTGTTTTATATATATATATATATATATATATATATATATATATATATATATATATATATATATATATATATATATATATATATATATATATATATATATATATATATATATATATATATATATATATATATATATATATATATATATATATATATTATAGGAAAACATTTTTTGTTAAATCATCTCCTATCGTTACAGGGTTAATACATCCTTTGGCCTGAAAAACGTAAATAATAATAATTGTTATATTATTATAAGAATGAGCATAGAATAAGCAATCAAAGAAACTGGGTCTGCTGCAGGAATCGAACCTGCAACCCATGGGGTAGCTGCGTCAACGTAGTGATGCTCCTACCATTGATACAAAGGCCCAAATAAATACTAACTAATCTTGTAATGACGGGAGATCATTTCAAATAAGTTTCTTATATGATATAATGCAATTTATAATAATTTTGTTTGATAATATACGGCCATTTCTTAATAGATTTACATATATATATACATATATATATATATATATATATATATATATATATATATATATATACGTATGTACATATGTGTGTGTGTGTGTGTGTACAAAATAGGAATGAAACAATGATTAAAATAATTCTCATAATAAGATATTCCCTTTCTTTAAGGTTTTTTTTAGATCATACGTTTTACTTTAAATTGCTTCCTCAAGAAATTTTTACATTCATCCCATGAAACTAAAATTTGAATACTTTTCAACAGAGTTTATCCAGATTTGTACTCGATATAAATCATACGTACTAGTGTAACAGACCATTACTAAGCTCAAGGTTTTACGTCCGCAGGCTCAATTTAGCCGTAGATAACCGCCCAGAGATGGGTAGGGTGTACATATTTTGGTAGACCACATATTGCAATACCAGCCAATCGACTTATACACGGTTCAAAGACGAAAGCTTAACTATCATAAATACGATGAGGTCCGTTTGTCTACCGACTTATATACGAGTATGTATGGCACATACATATGAGTGTCTTTCTGAAACGTCTCTGTCTTTTCATTAAAGCCAATTTCCATGAAAATATGAAACTTTTGTCGTTTGAATAACACAAAAATTGATAACTGATAACTAAAATTTTATTATTTAATAGCATTAGTTGATAACACAAAAATACATGTTTATAAGCTGAATTTTATCGTCTAAACCCCTTCTTCACCAGACTTACGCCGATAACGCTGCTTAACAACCATTTTCATTAGGCATTTGTTGTGGTTAACTTTATGTAATTTTGGATGCTGATTCCGAAAAGGTAATCCGTTATCTTGTATCATGTCCGATGCAATAAAAGTTGCATTTTAGCATATAACCCCCATAGAGCATCGGAGGGTGGGGCCCAGAGTTAAACGTTTTCAGCTAGTCCTTCTACATAGAATACTCTTTGTATATCTTGTTTGTAGTAATTTTAATTTCCTGTATTGAAAAGTTCTGACTGATAGAAATCTTGTTCTCATTTGACCTTCGCATATATTGCCTCATATACAGTAGAGTTGAAAACAGGACGTGTCCGTAGCAAAGATTTATCTGAAGAAGTTGTTCTACGACCTTGATGAGAAAAAAAAGTTCAAGTTTTTAAATTTATTACTGATATAATAAAATACAGAGCTCATATAATTCTTTCATTGGCCAATAATCAGTGGGTAAACATCAAAAGGCTTACAAAGGTAATGAAAAGAGGTTTACATTAAAATAAATATAACATATACTCGCTTTCACAGTCAATAACTGAACGACCGAGGTGTCAAAGTTTGAGGTCGTGTAGAAAGATTCCATCAAAGGAAAAGTACGGTCAGAATAAATTCTACATATGACATCACTGGCGTTTTCCACCGGAAAATATCTAAAATAGAGAAAAAAAAACGTTTAGAAAAATCTCGATTCAGTTATCAATAAACCCGTCAGAATGAGGCCCCAAAACAGTAAAATCAAAGAGGCTTTTTTTTTAGAAAGGGTCTGGAGGATTATTGATGCCAATATCAAGTTGTAGACAAAACAGTATGGCCAGGAGCACTGGAGTACACAAGTGAGCACAAAAACAAACATGTAAACACACGCACATAAAAAAAGATAGAACCATCTTTAATGACCAAGGTTATTAAATCTAAACAAGACTGGTTGCTGCAGTGTCAAACTCAACTGATTATAACTTTTGAATATATATATATATATATATATATATATATAAGAAAGTTCGAATTTTGATAGAGGAATATGAATTTCGCATATCAGTTTATTGTCTGCATTCTGGTGAGGGTTGTTCTTGTTCTTGTTACGGTAAGGAAATAAAGTCAACTTCAGTTTTTGAATTTGACAATATGTTTATGTAAACACACACACCTATGTCATCTATAGAGCTGAAACATGGAACCTAACCAGAAGATTGACCCTCAAACTGAGAACCATGCAACGTGCACAAGAGAAAATCATGCTTAGCCTCACATGGAGAGATCATAAGACAGCAAATTATATCAGAGAGAAGACACGAGACCAAAACATCATAAAAACTGTTAGAAAACTTAAATGACAATGGGCTGGACATACTAAAAGAATGATAGACAAGTGATGGACATAATGACTCACAACGGGGATCCCCAGATATCATATGTGAAACTGTGGCCGACAGAAAGTAAGATACCGTGACGAGATTGATGAATTTAGAAAGCACTGGCTTTGCGATGCCCATGATAGAAAGATCTGGCGACTATTAGGGAAGGTCTACGTCTAACGACCGACGCTAATAGGCTAATGATGATGATGATATACACACGCATACAAATCAGTGGACTTCTACTGTTTTCTCGTTGCTGTTGCAACTGAATCATTGCGAGCAACGGACAACTGTTATTCTGCGCTTTTCTTCTATCTTCATATTCTACTGGGGTTTTGCTTTTATGGTGCTTAAGATTTCTGTTTGTCACATTCCCCTGGGAATAGGGGTTGATGGCTAAAGGAAATGGCATGATTAGATACAAATTACTTATCATATCGTTGTATATTCATAATTATTCCGTGACCTCCAACTCCCATTCAGAGGAAAATAAAACAAACCGAAGAAACACCAAATAAGCAAAACTCCAAGGATATATAAAGACAAGAGAAAAACTGTTGACCATTGATTGAACTGACAGCGTGAAACTGTTACATCACTTACAACTGACATCAAATACCACAAAACTGTAAATATCCACCTATCTATTTACGCTCTATTTGAAAATATTGGGCTCTATCACAATAGATGAGACAATACCTATGTATATATACGTATTGAAAATGAGTATTTATTATCCAACGGGATGAATTCTAAATTGCATTATATTATATAAAAGATATTTAAAATATTCTCTTTGAATGTAACGACGGGAGATCATTTACACAGAAAAACTTCTCTACCAACATTTTCAACTGAAGAATTTCACTTTTTCTACTTACCTTAAAGTTAATTTTTCTACGTCTTCCATCATCTTGCTTCCGTCAATTTGTATTCTTCCAATTTTTTTAAATCAAATAAAATATCCTTATATACATGATTGAAACGAAACGAAACCACTTTCTGACAGGTAGTAACACCTCAATGGGCTATTCTATTAATATACTTTGACAATTTGTTACTTGGCATTCCATGTTTAATCTCCCATCGTACCCAACTACCAATCAATCAAAAAAATGGACCAAAGCCAAATGTTTTCCCCTTTCCCTGGGTCCAGTCAACACAATGATTTTTCACACTGACAAAGACTGAATCCTTCTCCTCAGTTACCTAATTCCCCTAATATTAATACAAATCTATTTACTTCAATATACATTATTCATTTATTCTGGTTTATACTCTCGTTAACTTATTTAATTTTTGTTATTATTTTATTATGGCCAGTGATAACTTTGAAAAGGATTAGGATGTCTAGCCATACCCTTATTAAATTGTCATAGATCTTCTAGTTTTGCTGCCTTTATCGACCATTCTTATAACTAAAGAAACAATTTTGGGTATAAGAGTAGCCTTAGCTATTCTCAAGTATTCTGATAATATAGTTCTGTAAAACATATAAGATTGAAAACTATATATTTCAAATGGTATACTTACGATATTGAACGGGGATGAACCTCTTTTTATCAAACAGCTCATAGACGAACATTCTATTCTCGATTTTAATATCCAAATCTTGGAACATTGCTTGTATTTTATTATGTTCACCATTTAGTTCAAGATCCTTGCGTTATATATTACTAAACGATTTCCCTAATTCTCCTCCATCATAAAGAGGATATAAGTCATCAATGAAACAGGTACAACCAAATAATGAACGGGCTTGCTTTAGATTAAAGTCTACATGAATATATATATTCATGTCTATGGAGACACAAATTCTTCCAGTTGAATACAGGATCGATTCCCATAGGAACATCTATGATCTGATGGAATATTTCATTACCTATTTTAAAGTTGCATTCCCTTATAAGATAATTAGCAATCGCTTTAAGGGTAGAGCACGTGTAGTAAGTCTTGACTTTTTTGGTTTTCCACCAGAAAGTTTCAGAGTTTGAAAACCCAACATATTTACAATTTCCAATGTCAAGTCTATTATTTCATCTAATTCTTTGATAAGAACTTCATGAGAGATTTTTGTGTAAGGAGTACTAAAATCGTAAGTCAAAATGTCCACTTTACAGTTATTTATAATATCCAATTCTTCTTTAGCAGTCATAGAATTATTCACTACTCAAAATTACAATAAAATTGACTTTTAATATGGGATTTCTGTATTTAATTGTATACTAAATTAAGAACTTTAGAAATAGCTTTGCTAAGAGGTTTAGTATTACTAACACAAGAGGTTACAATAAAGCAACGACCAATTGGATTTTTATGCATTTTAGGTATCTAATACAAACTTGGTAACATTTGTTTTGTTTTTCATCTATTTCAAGTGTGCATGTATGTTTGTAAGTGTGTGTATGTGTGCGTTTGAGTATGTGTGTGTGTGTGTGTGTGTGTGTGTGTGTGTGTGTCAAAGCGTTTCTAATTCACAGATCACGATTTTCCCGATAATGATTATTCGATGACTCAAACAATCTGCACAATGAATTGTTGAGATACTCCATGGTGTAAAGACATGAACACCCATTTTACGTTCTTTCCTTTTGGAATTAACGAGATCTCGGATAGACAAGGCGTTATATGTTGCATTATTGTTTATAGACGTCAATGAACAAAGCGTCTTAACAGGGGCGTAGCTGGAGATTTGGGGTCCGGGAGGCTTGGCTCCTTGAGGGCTCACTTCCAACATTTAAGGAGATTTGTTATTGTATAATGTGAGTATAATTGTAGAAGATGAACTGCTATTTATAAACCCCGCCCCCTCAAAAATTTTGCTATTCAAATTGCCCTGATCCCTCCTTCAGCTATGCCCCTGTGTCTCGAAGATCACAATATACTTTTTTTACAAATGAAACATGAAAACCTATGAAAATTGGTACACATAAAGTATGATGTTTGGGAATTATATCATGCGAATTACTTCTCTGATAGACTTCTACATGTGAGCCAAAATCTTCATAGCCAACATCTTCATAGCAATTCAGCTAAGTCTGCAATAAGACACAGGCATTCCCAAATTCAGCAAGCATTTTGAGTTTGATGTTTGCACAACAATGTCTGATTCTTGTTGTATCATATTTGCTATCGATTTAGTCCCTAAAATGGAATTCGCTCGCTAACCCGAATTCTTACCTGGCTTTGAACTTCAGTTTTTCCGTTAGTGCCATTGACATGGAAAAAGAGACAAAGGTATTCCAGAGTTTAAGTATCAAAAAATTCCTCAGAAATTGTGGCTGAGGGAAAGAAAGTGTTTTTCCATCGGGGGTAGGTTGGGATGATTGGGGGATTTAATTCTATGCCTATAGCTATTAAGTATAATGTTGAATAACCTTTCTGATTCACCTATATATTGCGGTTTACATTTAGTACACTCTAGGGGGTAGATGAAAATTTTGCTTCCATATTTATAATCATGGTAGATGTAAAAATTCTTGTTAGTGGTTGAGTTGGTGAATGTGTTAGAGTGTTAAGATGATTGCAGTATTGACTATTTCTATTGGTGCTGGGTTGAAGAATTCAACGGTTTTTGGTATGGTATTATGTGAAACTTCGTTATTTATCGTCTAGTTTCTGCTAATCATGTCTTTAATGTTTGGAGGCCTGAGGTAGACAATGGTACTTGGTTATCGGAATATTTCTTTCAATTCTGTTTTAATTGTAAGTATATTCCATCTTTTATTTATTAAATGTGACGGACGTGGGAGTGTATTGTGGAAGGTGTTTATGAGTTATCATATATATTGTGGTTATCAAATATATGTGTATGATAAGTAATGAGTATCTATATATTATAAATTTTGCTTTTTGAATCTATTTATAAAACTCGTTAAACTACATATTCACATAAACAAATTACGATTCTATTTATGCATCGCACGAAAAAATATGTAAATGGGAATTCTACTTTAAATATAGGCTGTCTATTTATAAACAGAATGAAAAAAATTCTCAAATTCTGTTGAAGAATATATGTCCACATAGACATAACTGTCATAGTAGGAAAGAGTTTGCTTCACATCGAATTGAAATTCTATTTATGCACCTCACAAGTATAAATCATTTATTCACATTACAAATATAACAATGATTTTTACTCTTTTTTTAAAGTCTCAACCAAAAGTTGTATTAATGTTTTGATCAGACTAGAAGTTCTAAGAGTTCCTATGACGTAACTTGTATTGTTATGGCAAAGTAAGAAGGTAAATCGACCAGTGAGATCATCCCATTTGAGTGCAAACAAACAGACAAATAAAAAAAATTGCATATAAGCAGGGTTAGATTATTCCTAAAATTCTGAAAATGCACAGTTAAAAAAGAATCGAAAACTTCACTTTCTTACAAATTCTTTTAAACACAGGTCTGCCTTGTGTATTGTTTTTATCGATTAATGCCTTTGATGTACATGTTACGATTATTAAGGCCGTTATACCTGTATGTATAACGTATATAAACGAGAAAAAGAACTGACTCTGTTCAAAACCGCGACATTATATATACAGTTTTGATAGCATTTGTCTACATTTATCAACGTTTTTTTCAGTAATACAAATATTAATAATATTAAGAATTATTTGTTTCAAATTAATTTTTCAAATTAATCTCAATGAAAACGCCCGAAACAGAAAAAAACGAAAACCTTTATGCATGTATATGTATTAGAAAGACAGTGTTATCTATGTATTGGTTGGGATTAAGGAGAGTGAAGCTATTCTATCAAGTAATTCGTTTTTAATAATTCAAGTATCCTTATCTTTCTGAAGTCTCAATTCATTTCAATCTTTTTTTTGTTTGTATGTTTGTTTGATATCGTATCAGAGCGAGAACGGCACATTGTAGGCAGAGTTTAGACAGTCCCTTACCCTCAAAATACTGGAATTTCAAGACTTAACCAAATCCAGGTTTTTTTAACTATTACATTGTTTTAGAAAGCGGCTCCGATTTACGATGTAATTCATATATATGAAGTGTCCACATTAGTTATAAGTACATTTTCGTCTGTTTTCTTTTTCCTTTCCTTCCTTATTCCTTTCTCTCTTTTTTCTTTCTTTCTTGTATTCAATTTTTTCATCTCGAGAATTGATTTTTGAAAAGAGAAATAATATTACGTAGCGTGACGAGGAAAAAAATAATTTCTCTTTCATTCTCTCTCTTATTATCCCCCTCTTATTATGACAACAGCTTTCTTTCTTTGTTACGAATGCTGTCTATCTCTCTTAAACCACTTTCTCTCTTCGGGTCACTTAATTTCTAACGAACGCTGTTAACCTATTTAAATCAGGTTTTAACATGAAATTTCTGCCGTTCTTAGAACTGCCGACTTACGTTGCAGTTAAAAGTAAAGTTTAGGGTGATAAATACGAAGACACCGAGATAGATTTTGAAGACTGAGATAGATAGGTAGATAGATAGATAGATAGATTTACTGATATACACGTTTTTTGAAAGTTAACTTCACGCCACTTTTTCGATTATACGAAAAAAAAGACGACGAGTGGAAATAGCATTGAGCGTTTGTCTATGCAGCGATCTGTTATAGGGGCAGCGCACATCCTCTCTCTCTCTCTCTCTCTCTCTCTCTCTCTCTCTCTCTCTCTTTCTCTCTTTCTCTCTTTCTCTTGCACCCAGTCTCTTATCTCTCTCACCGCCTTATCTTCCGACGACTAAGCCTAACTTACTAACATCACTATTTTGGGGATCAAGAGACACTCAAAAATGTATCCAGTAGAGATTAATTGAAATTCCTTCTTCCCTCTACGCCATTCCAGCTTACAGAAAATTTATCGTAGGAACTCACCACTTTCGAACTGCACAGGGGCTGGCTTACGCCTTTATGGGGTCCTATGCATAATTTGATTTATGGAGGGAAGGGGGTAACATCTTCATGGAGGCGAAAGCAGATTTCGATTCGGGGGGCCCTGACGCCTTTGGGGGCCGTCTGATGCCTCGAGCCGGCCATAGAAATAGCACGGGAAATCTGTAACGGCTTCGACTGAGTCACACACACGCACAGTCAGTGACAACATTGAAACGCACACACGGACACAAACATTTGAGGAAAAACTGTTTTTTATGTCGTGTAAACATTATTATCTGAAGCCCAAACACTCGCACGTTTTTTTATTCAGTCAATAGTTCGAACGATTGGGTTTTTTATTTCATAGGAAAATTAAACGGCTTTATCTTCTGAAAAAAAAAATGTAAATTTAGATTTGTATATAAACACCGGGTAAGTGGATTAGACAAGTTTTAATATATAAACGTTTCTTTGTATGGAGATGATGTAATGTACGAAGTATTCTTGGAATTGTGATTTTGAAAGTAATTTCATAGATTTCTGTTTATGCAAGTGAGAAGTTATATATATATATATATATATTCATTTATCAACCAGACTTGAGGTATTGTACCAGTGCACGTTATGTAAAATCAGAACCTATCTATCTCTCACTCTCTCTGTCTCGCTCTCTATATATGTAAACACATATATATACATATGATTTTACGCATACACTTCACTTATACATATGTATATGTATTTTCACAAATTATACTATCTAAATATATCTATGTATATTCTACATATATGTGAATAAATAAGTATATGAACACGCACAAATGTTGTATGCACATACGTATACAGATAACGTCTATGTGTTTAAATATATAAGTATAAGTAAATACGTATGAATTTGTGCGCTCACATACATACATAAATACACATGCGCAAACATTTTTACATATATACATGCAGACTGAACTCAACTTCGTAAAAAAAAGGCTATATATCAGTTTCTCAAACTATCAAATTGTCTACCAATTCATATATATATGTACCCAATCAGTGGATGGTTCGATTCCAGCAGCAGCCCTATTTTCTACGATTGTTTATTCTGTTTTACGTTGTGCAGACCAAATGGTACACTGACCGTGTAATGACGGTGATCATTTCAAATAAAAGTTTCTATATAACATAACACAAATTATTATCATTCTGTCGGATCGTATATCCATTTTCGAATTATATAAATATATATATATATATATATATATATATATATATATATATGCCTTCTCATATGTATATTCGCCAGTGCCTATACGTGAGATCACGTGTGTGTATTGATGCATATTTTGTAAAATAGAGCTCATATATACTTGTGTATGTGTATGTGTGTGTGTATGCGTGCACGCAAGTGTGCGTATTCTCTTCATAGATGCATGTAAATTTATAACATTTCCAATGTATATATGCGTACGAGAGGATGCTGAGAAGTTCTCGGTCAACACACTTCCCCAAAATTTTTGGCCAGGCCCACTTCCCCATATCTGAGCTTCATTTTGTCACCGTAACTAGAAAAAGTGTCCTTTTATATTGTAAAGTGCTGATTCACAGGACCCTTGCATTTATTTTTCAACTCATTTCAGATCATTGACTAAACCATTCCCTTTTTTTGCTCAGAATGATAACTGTATAGCAATCCCCGTATTTATCTGTATACTGTTGATCATTTTCTCTCTCTCTCTGTATATATATATATATATACATATACATATATATATCTATCAACGGTACACACACACACACACACACACATATATATATATATATATACATATATATATATATATATATATATATATACATATATATATATATATATATATACATATATATATATATGTGTGTGTGTGTGTGTGTGTTTGTTTGTGTGTGTGTGTGTGTATATATGCCCCACGTACATATCTGTATACAGTTGATTATTGTCAAACACTAGCGCAAAAGCCGAGAGTTGATTTAGTTTTCGTAACGTAACAAGAACGACAAGAACAATCAGAACAACCCTCATCGAAATCAGAAGTGTAAGCTGATATGTACAATTCATATTCCTCCACTGTGATTTTAACCCACCCACTATCTCAAGAAGCTGTCTTACAGACGAGCTAAATTAACAAGTCTCACATATCAACGAAAAATATACCACACAGATACGTACGGGTGAAAGCCATTCTGATAGATAAATACATTCATACAAAATATATATTATAATTTTTTGCTCTATTATACATACGATACAAAAGTTGCAGAAATCATCTTCAGTCGGAGTAGAAGTTCAGATGGAATTTGAACTTGCAGCAGCCAGTGTTGTACCTTCAAGCATTTATTGCACACCATCATGCTCAACCTTATATGGAGGGATCACAAGACAGCACAGTATATCAGGAAGAAAACAGGTGTTTGTTACATCAATGAAACTATTAAAAAAACTCAAATGGCAATGGGCAGGCCATGTCGCAAGAATGAAAAACAACCGATGGACATCACGTCCCACAACATGGATTCCCAGAGATCGTATGAGAAACCGAGGCCGACAGAACACAAGATGGAGAGATGAACTTGACAAATTCAGGAAATACTGGCCCCGCGATGCCCATGATAGGGAATTGTGGCGAATCCTAGGGAAGGTCTATGTCCAACGACGGACGTTAAAAAACTGATGATGATGATGATTTATAAGCTACAAATTTTACAAGATATCAAATGACAACCGGATAAAAAGTTTTTCACTCTTTTTTTAGTTATCTTATCGAATCATTGTAGCCCCACAAATGGCCTGCCCAACCAGCCAGCCAGCCAAGTGAGCAACTTATTTTGTGTGTGTGTGTGTGTGTGTGTGTTTCTGTCTGTGTGTGTGTTTCTCTGTGTGTGTGTGTGTGTGTGTGTGTGTGTGTGTGCATGTGTGTGTGCACCACTAGCATCATCTAGGAACGTTTTTTTCTTTGTTTTGTTTCATTTTTTTCAGAAAAGTCCTTTTGGGGATCCCTCCGGTCATTTTTGAATGAACAGAGCCCAGATATTGCGCTTGTATTTTTTTCGATAATTTTAGATATTTTTTCAGATGATTAGTTCTTGTATTTATGGTAAACGCGCGGGCTACGGCGATTCATTTATGCAAGGTACGGATATTTTATTTTAGTTCTATTCATTCGTTGTATTTCTAATGTTCAAGTCAGTTTAACGATTTCGTCGGTAGGAAATTAATGCACAACCCTATAAAGATATCATAAAAACAGAAAAAACGTATGCATATAATTTGTTTGGAAATTTTAATCATTGTTCAGTCACATTTCATTAATACCTCACTCGAGATGTATCAAAACTTGCTGGCCTTTCAAGCTCTATACAGGTGATTTCTGTCACTTGAATGATTTAAACTTGCAGTATCTATGTAAATATAGATGAAATGTCTTCTCATCTTCAACAAAATTTAAGGGATGTCTATGATGCAATATTGAAGTGAGACATATTTCCTAATTTTTATTAGGGTTAAATAAACTTACAGTATAAAAATGGTGTGAAAAAAAAATTCCATGTAATTAAGGGCTGTATGAAGGTGTATGTAGATACTTCCATATGCTTACAACCAATTATATATACATGTGTGTGTATGTGTGTATAATATCAAATAATTGTGATATATATATATATATATATATATATATATATATATATATATATATATATATATATCAGAATGGGGATTTGCTACACAAACACTTTATGTTTCTGCTCCGTCTGGGCATGTATCGAGCAATCTATGAAATGAACTCATTATAGATCTGACATTGTATTGTATTATAATATCATATTATATTATACTATGTTATATTGAATCCTTGATTTGTACTCTCTCTCTCTCTCTCTCTCTCTCTATATATATATATATATATATATATATATATATATATATATATATACCTATTTTTATCGATACAATTATATTCTTATCTACAAAAGGATGCAAATGTGCCCTTTTAGTTTACTTATCAATATATATTCAAGCCCACACACGTACACACACGCACGCACACACACACACACACATATATATATATATATATATATATATATATATATATATATATATGTTCGTGTATATGTGTGTAAGCGTATTTGTGGACGCATGTGTGTGTGTATGCGTGTACAGCAAATACACTTCTTCGTCTAGATTTATGTAATTTTTAACATTTTGTGCGTATGGATGACTTTATTTATGTACAGTTTATCTAATGAAACATCTATCCTATTTCACCTTTAATCCCTGTCTGTAGGTTTTGTAAAACTGAGATTATATATGAATCAACGAGGAACTTGAAAAAAAAGACTGCGAATATGATATAACACTCGAGCAGTGAGAGAAACTGACTTACTTAGATAAATATGTGAATAGCTTTGCTTTTTTTTACATACACTTTCAGTTAGGACTATTGCAATATACCTTATTCGTTTCATCAACATATGAGAGTAAGAGAATTATGACATCTATGTCCTCCCTCTCTCCAACGTGTATAAGGTTGGCGAAAAATAATGGCGTTTTTTCTTATTTTGAACACAGATGCTTATTTGGGAATAAAGTATTATTTAACAATGTTCTTGGAATACATCATTTTAAAGTGTGAATTTCGCTCCGTTTACTCAAACTGAAAGCAAAAAAAGTTGGCCTACACATGAACTTCAGTAAAACGAAAGTCGTGTACAATAATCATATCGAGAATAAGAACTAACTATCAAGATAGAAGATGCAAAACTCGGCAAGGTAGACCACTACATCTACCTAGGACAACGAATCTCCATGAGATCTTCAAAAGAGGAGAAAATCAAGCGAAGAATTATTCTTGGATGGCAAGCCTTCGGCAGAGCAAGCTCAACTTTCGAAAACCAAACGATCCAAATAATCATAAAAAGAAGAGTATATAACCAATGCATTCTCGCGATAGTCACTTATGGAGCTGGAACATGGAACCTAACCAAGAGACAAACTTGCAACCTGAGAAGCAATCAATACGTGCATGAAAGAATTATGCTCAACCTTACATGAAGAGATCACAAGACAGTACAGTATATCAGGAAGAAAACGGGAGTCTGAGACATCATAGAAAATATTTTTTAAAAACTCAAATGTCAATGGGCAGGCCATGTTGCGAGAATGAAAGACAACTTATGGACATCACGACTCGCTACATGAATCCCCAGAGATCACCTGCGAAATCGAGGCCGACAGAATACAAGATGGAGAGACGAGCTAGACTAATTCTGAAAATACTGGCTCTGCAACGCCCATGATAGAGAGTTGTGGCGAATCCTGGGGAAGGTCGATGTCCAACGACGGACGATAAAAGACTAATGATTATGATGATGATGATGATGATGATTCAAACCGAACGTTCTCTTTTCACTGTTTATTCTGGTTTATTTATTTTATCAAATCAAAATGGAAGAAAGAAACAAATTTTGATGCATGAGTTCAAAATGAAAGAGGAAGCAGCAAAAATAGCTCGCAATGTCAATTTGACCCGAGGATAGTCAACGAACGTGTAGCTCAACATTGGTTCCAAAAAATTTTGAAACGGAGACGCGAGCCTCGTAATTGTGGCCGTCCCCCTGCGTTTGAAGACCTCCAATTGAGGACCATTATTGAAAACAACTCGAGAGGTTGCAGAAGAACAAGCGTTGACCATTCAACAGTTGTTTGACATTTGCACGGATTTGGAAAATCAAAAATGCTCAACGTGTCCCGCGAATGACACCGAATGCAGAGCAAAAACATCCACATGTATTGCGAATTATCCTGTAGAAATTGAACAGACTTGGTTACGAACCTCTACCACACCCAGTTTACTCACCAGACCTCTCTCAGGTTGATTACCACTTTATCAAACATTTTGATCACTTCCAGCAAGGGAAGGTCTCCAACAATCAGGTACCAGCTCAAAAGAAGAATTCATTGGTTCCAGGTCCCCAGAGTTCCATGCTTTTAGAATAAATGGACTCGTTTTTAATTGTTTTAATGTGTTGATTCTGAAGGTTTTTATTTTGATTAGTAACTATCAATGTAAGCTGAGATATACTGCCTCAAAATTGGAGGTGGAAAACTGCAATAATTTTTGTACCAACTCAATGCATATCGAAACAGTTAGTTCTAAGCTAAAGCAGGTTCATACCAATATATATATATATATATATACATATATATATATATATATATATATATATATATATATATATATATATATATATATATATACGTGTGTGTGTCTGTGTGTGTTTCAACATATACATAAGTATATATATAGAGAGATATAGGTTTGAACTTATACATGTATGTTGAAATATATGCATATATATGTGTATATAGAAATATATATTATCATAGATATATATAATGACGTGTGCACACACACATATGTATGTTCTGACCTACAAAATGTGCATTATATAAGGATACATATTCTAATGCTCAAGCGAATCCATATATATTTAAACACACACATACACACACACTCACACACACACACACACACACATACACACATATATATATATATATATATATATATATATATATATATATATATATATATATATAGATAGATAGATAGATAGATAGATAGATAGATAAAAACAGATAGAGACAGAGATATTAGTTGTGATTATTATTGAAGGTTATGTCAACCAGTTCCCTGAAAAGCCACACAAAAATTTAATAATATGTAGAGCAGAACTAAAACAATTATTTTCTCTGAACACTCTAGCTATCTGTCTACAGTATAAATATTTGAACAATAAAATCGGTCAGTATTTTATCAAAATACAGCCCATTTGAAACAAACACCTTATACCAACAATCCTCTAATGATAATATGCCAGCTCTTAATTCTTTTGTTTTAGTTATGAATTCAGTAAAAGCACGAATTATGACTTCTCTGTTATTGAATCTTCTATTTGAAGTTCAACATGCTTGGAAATATGATAATATGAATGAGACGTGTCAGATGAATATGGAAAATGCTGCAAGACTTCATATCCTAATTCTCTAAACTTAAACACAGTTAGCTGAGAAGTGTTTGGCGTAGAATGTTCCTCTGTTGTGAAACATTTCTTTTTTTCTAACTTCTTTCTAAAATATTTTGTACTGCTTATGTTCCCTGTCTATGTCTCGAGAAAGTGATCGAACCTTTGCTCGTGGATCATTGGCCATTCCTGTCGGTAATATTTCATCTCCAGGCCCCTACCCGTCAAAAATGATGGCGTTGTTTATACATAGATTATCACTAAGGTACCTTAAGTTATTTTATTAGGTAATTTGATTTTGATAATTCTAATTTCAAGTTATTTTAAAAGTTTCAACTAGACACTAGTCATTTCTTTCAGTTACTTGTATACCCTTTTTTTTAGTTTCAAACTTCCAGAGATCTGTAACATCAAAATGTCGTAAAAGCCCATCACTTTTATAAAACCATTTAAATGTTTGTTTTTTGGGGGGGAGGGTGTTATTTTTATCTATTTTACATGGACCAATCTATTATAACTTTTTGGTTTTAACAGGAATCGGACAAAATAGAGATACATACAACTAAACATGCTAATTTGAATATATATATATATATATATATATATACATATATATATATATATATATATATATATATATATATAATTGTGTCATCCATAGACAGCTGTTTCATTGTATTACAACTCTTCAGTGTTGCCATAGATTATCCATTATCCCATCCACGAGGCAGGATTGAAACCTTTGCTTCAGACCTGGAGGCCAGTATCCTACCGCTGAGCCACGGAACTTGACGGTCAGTAATGTTGAATATAAGCAATATATTTATTTAGCATATATTCCCCATCCGCTGGAGTGCTCTATTCCTATGGAGGAGCATTGCATAAGCATACAATGAACGAGTTACCTCACTTAGAGTGCTCAACCCTGAATAGGGGAGTGTTAATTATACACACACACACACACACACACATATATATATATAGATATATATATATATATATATATATATATATATATATATATATATATATGGTGAGATTTAGATTGAATTACATCAGTTAATCCTTCACTTTTAACATTACTCTCTGTGACAATCTGATGAATAAATAAGATGTAATTTTTTTTTCGGCTTCCGACGTGAACTTTTATAAACAACTTATTTATCGTCTTCTGCCATCTTCCAGGCAACTTCATTATTCTATCCTCCAACAATTCTTCCATTATTTTATAAGAAAAACTATATAAGTGCCTTTTGCAATCTTCCAGGAGATTTTTGTTTTTCATAACGAGAATTTATTAAGAATTGCGATATATTATAGGGAAATTGTTTCCCGTCGTTACACGGTTAATATATCATTCAGTTTAGACAACGTAAATAGAATAAACAATCAAAGAAATTAGAGCTTCTGCAGGAATCAAGCCTGCCATCGATAGTTAGCCACTTAGCAACGCAGCGATGCTCTTACCATTGGGTTAAACAACCCACTGGTAAGACAAAGGCCAAATAACTGCTTTCAACCCCACTTCTCATCTCGTTTATTCTCGCTCTTTTTCGTCTCTTCCAACGTGACAGTATGTATTTAAGAAATGGATTTTTTGGTCCGACAGAATGAATTACTAATTGCGTTATGTTATACGGGAACTAATCTGAAATGATTTCCCGTTGTTACACGATTAATATATCATTCAATGATAATGATATATTAACCGTGTTACGACGGGAGATTATTTCAGATAGGTTTCTACATAATTCATTCTGTCTTACCAAGTATGTCCATTTCTTAAATAGATTACGAGAATTCTGAAAACAATAAAAATGGGAAACAATATTAATCCAAAGATGCAATATCTGCTGGGCATGATGGACTAGTGAAAACATCCCAGTCAAGTTGTAACAAGTTTCGCCTGATCCCGAAAGCAGCGTGCGGTCCGGCTTTATACCGATTGTTCATAGATTTAAGATACATTCAAAGATGCTCTAGGACACATCGTCAGCGATTTCCCTGAGATTATTGAGTCTTTCAACGTCACACACTCTCGCTCAGGCGACTCAGCCAGGGATTATCAAGCCCTGACTCGGGACATTGACCCACGGCTTGCTACTTCTGATTCTCAAGTATCTGTTGGCTTTCTGTCCAACCCCCATGGCAATTTTGGTAGCTCTTCTTTTTGAGGTCTCATATAACGCCCTTTATCTTCATTTATCTTGGACATCGTTCAGAAAGATATCTCCAACCCGAAACTTCGCAAACCTCTTTTGACACGTCTGATCATTTAATAAACTGCACTAATTTTTTTTCACTTTTGAGTCGAATTTTTTTAGCTTTCTTAAAATGAAAACACACACACACACACACACACATGATATTCGAAAAGTGTTGATTATTTTTTTCTATTTTCAATGTCAGATTAAAAAAGAAGCTAATTTTGATATTTGTTTGATACATACTGGTATGATAGTCATCTCAATACAACCAAAAGCGATCTTTTTGAATTAAGTAACTTAAAACGGACGCAGAACGATTTTGTTTAGCCTAACCAAGCAAATAGATGCATATACTCAACCCCCAACACGCTGTCATTATTTCTACCGTCTTTGTTGTATGTAATTTATATAAACCTATAGTGGATCCTAATCAAAATTAATCTTTGATTAACTTCGCCTGCGGTAGACACCTTTATTAAAGAAAATGATATTGTACGTATCTCTTTTAATCAAACAAAAACCGACCTCTCTTTCTTTGTATAACACGCACTCAACCGAATTCTTTAATGGGGTATCGTACGTCCCATTATAAAATTTTGACTAGTTTTGCTTTCATCTGATGGCATAAATAATTGATGGAGAAAAGAAGTAGCCATCAAGTTATTACACTTGAAATGTCTTTTTGTAAATTATGGTGTATAATGCTATAAGTGGAAGATTCACTAATGTAATTGTATTTGTTTACACATTCGATGTAAATAGAGATCTAATTTGTTATCATTGGAGCTTTTTGAACCCTTAGAATCAATGGTGTCTACAATCCTGCCGTATGTAGCATATGCACTGAACGGACCCCGAATTTAAAAACAAAAATCTGCATAAATATTAAAATACGTTTATCTTTTACTTACAAAGTCAAATATTTAATTCTGTCTTTCCCGAAACAGCCAGATAATTCAATGTCCGACATTTCAGTAATCGTATCCGATTGGATCTTTGTGCAGCGACTATGACTTCAGTTTCAAATGCCTTCGTATTTATTCGTCGTATATGTATCACATAGATATCACTCTTCCATCAATAATCATGATCAAATAATAAACTAGATACGATAATTGGATATAATCGCCAACCATAGAGATTGTTGTTCATGAAAGATGGAGTAAGATGCAGCAGCATGACGTATCTAGGGTATGGCAGATACAGCACGTGCCCTGGGCGCCACCTGAACAGGGAGCCACTGAGCGGTTCCAGTGAAAGTCTGACAAGCTATCCTCAGATAGCAGGAAAATAATTTCCATAAGATGTATGACCTGTCTTTAAATATCAAGGTGAAAAGACGTTGCTGGAAGCTCTGATAAGTAGAGAAAAAGGAGAAATTTTAAAATAAAAATTTAAAAAAACGTCTTTGAGTAGAACATGGACCAATCCGCATCAATGGAAGCTATGATGGTGCAATCGTTATTTTCATTTAGTGCCATAATTTGTTAATTAAAAGATTAATGAACTTGACTCGTATTTTGATCCGATATTATGGTAAAGCTATCTATGAGATGGATGTCACTGTGTTGGATGCTTGGACGGGGGCGCAATTTCAGTGCTTGCCATGGATGCTATTTCCTCAAAATACACCCTGGGTAGATAATACTATAGTAATTGAGCAAGTGCAAAATCACTGAACCACAGGGCCCTTGTGATGCCTGTAACACATGCTACATTGGCTATTTGGCTAAGTACTGGATGCTTACCCAAGAAGTTTGGCTAATTTTCAAGATTGCTTACAAATTAGGACATAATGCTGCACAAGCTTCAATGCAAACTGTTCTAGGTTGGTTCAGTAAGTTTGAACCAAGAAATATGAATACTAATAATAATGCCGAGGGGACCCAATCCTGTTCTTATATCTGGAGAATTTATTATAGTTCACACGAATATCAACTGTTGTCTTACATTGAAGAGTCCCTTCACCCCGGCGTGGACTGGGGGTCCTTAGTCCTCCGGCCTGGATTGGGGATTCCCAAGTCCTCTGGCAAGGACAGGAGGGGTCACTGTCCTCTGGTCTGGATTGGATGGGATCCTCAGTCCTCTGGACTGGATTAAGGGATCACCAGCCCACTGGCCCACACTGGGATGGGGGTCGCTAGTCTTCTGGCCAAGACTTGAGGATCCTTAGACCCCTTAAATAATTTTAGATGACTTTTTCATGTGCAGTACGGATATCTTTAATTGAACCAAACAGGAATTAGTTGGTATTCAAAATGTCCGAAAGCTCTCAACATTTCAAAGAAAATTTAGGTTCCCTTTGATGACGTCATCAGTCATGTGACTTCCTGATTTAAAAAAATTTTTTTTTTTAATGCTACCTGCTCTTTAGTTGACTCTAATGACCCGGGGTCACAATTTCAGCCTTCAGGAAATTAGGTTAGGCCGTTTGGACCTTTTATCTCGTCTATTTTATCTTCCTTCTTAATAATTGATGAGCAGATATCATTCCTGTAATTTAGAACCATATTTTCAAGCACGAAAATATCAAGACTGGTAACTGTAAGTGTCGAATTACTTGAACTGGGGAGCAGTGACAAAAAGGTTCTCAGCATCTGGGGACAAAAACAGTGCCTTGGACAGTTACCCTATATCCTGGAGGTCATAATATTTCATAAATATGCATTGTAGGCCAGAGGAAATTTGGAACCCTTTAACATCCTCGCCTGGAGGGACTGTCTCCTTCTGGCAACCCCTCTCGCTACACCTCTGCTGCGGAGGCCCTTTTTCTTATTCGAAGTGAGAGTCTTCCTACTTATGCAGGAAGAATAGGCTCTAACAACTCTTCGTCAACAGCACTACACCTGAGTACATAAGAGCCTTGATTTCAACCTTTTACCTCTCACGATACAGTAAAACGGTCGAGGTTCACTGTCATTACTTCAGGATAGATCTGACCATGATGATAATGATGTGTTCACAAGTTCAACAAATCAATAATTTTGATAACCATACAAGGAACACTGTCCCACGGTCCTTGTTCTGGGGAGGATCGACCTTCATCAAAACTCCCGCGGCACACCTACGGATGTTTCGCGGTACACTAATGTGCCGCGGCGCACAGGTTGAAATTCGCTGGACTAGAGCCTCAACCGCAAACATTACAGAAATTATGAAATCATCATTTCACAATAGAAAACGATGTGTGATAAGAGTTTCCACTTTATTTTTTTCTCAGGCGAGTGAGAAGACACGCTTATCTTTTCTCAGTTTATATATATTTCCTACGGACCACCCGTAACATCTGCTTTTTTTTTTTTATTGTTTCATTTTATATAATTTTTGCTAATTGCTTACTTAGTTCATTACTTATCTCATGTTGTTGTCAGAGCACCTGCAGATATTAAGTGTTCAGTGAGCCATTCATTTATTTACGGGGTTTATTACTCTTCCTATTTACTCGCCGTACAAAACAATTGGCATGCGCACACTCATATGTACACAGAATACACCCATACATACTCATGTATGCACACATATATACACACCCATACCTACATGCTTATGCACACACTTATACATACATACTTATATATACACACCCATATATACATGCTTATACACACACACACACACACACATACGCACTCATACATTCACATATAAACACTTATATACATACATAAAAACACACACTCATGCATAATACTTTACATAATACTTATATATACTCACATACGTTCATGTTCATATATACGCACATATATACACTAATGTATGCATACTCAATAATGCATATATACACACTCAAAGATACACACATATTTACTCATATACACACGCATACATACACTCATAGATACACATACACATACTCATGTATACACACATATATACGCACACATACATACTCACACATTCAAAGATTTCGAGTGAGTTCATTATCAGCATGATAACAATAAGATAAACAAGTCTGGTTAGTCACTCAATAGAAATCATCATGTGACCAACGTCTGTTGTTAACGAGCTGTACTTGGGAGGATCAGTTTTTAAAAAAATGGAATAAGGGTGATCGAGGAATAATTTACACCTCTCACCTTTTGTAGGACAGTGATCACAAGAAAAAGTCTGAAATTTCAAAAGATGATTAGACACAAATTAAAGGATCAATTTCGTATGAGTTCAGAATTTTAGTCCTCTAGCTCAATTGAGGCTGCCTGTACGTGTGATGCATTCATACATGGCCAGCCAGACCCACTTAAAGACTGAAAGAGACTTGACAGTTTTGGTTGACGGTTTCTAACAGTAGTTCTCAAACCGTACATCGCAACACAGTAGTGTGTCTCCAAGGGTGCCGCGTAAATTTTTCCAAATGCGTTAACAGGCATTTCGAGCCTTCAACATGTCCAATACGGGTATGTCCAATAGGGGTATGTCGAATACAGGTATTGGATCTGTCCCGCTCCCACTGAGCAGTTGTCAATCTAGTGGTTTTATCTTTAGATGTTGTGAGATCTCAATTTTTTTTACTATATATATATATATATATATATATATATATATATATATATATATATAAATGAAATTTCTCAGTTCATGATGGAGATAACTAAATTAAGCGGTATTTTAAAAACTAGAAATTTGGGTAATGTGTCTTGAAGGTGGGGTGTTTATTTTTCAAGAGTTTAATCTGTCTATGTGTCTTACATTCACTTTAATATTGTCGGTTAAATTATAATCCACATCAGTGTACAGGTCATATATATATATATCACAGACTTCAGCACATTCAGAACAAAGTCCCACACATCATGATAACCCTGAAGGAATCCTCTTCCATGATTCCAATTTTTGCTTCCAAAGCAAAACATCTGATATTAAATTCATTTTCTACGTAAACCTTTTAACCACTGAAAGGTACACAGACACACACACATTCACCACATGCTACTGAAGATAGGAGCACTTCCTGAAATACGTATATCATACTAATTGATTCATTTATGTATTAACCAATTGATTAACAAAATGTCTATACACTCTTACTCCAGATTCAGTCTCACTTCCTATCGTTCATATATATATATATATATATATATATATACAATATATATATATATATATATATATATATATATATATATATATATATATATATATCCCCGGAACAGTTATATGGCAAAGAACTGGTGATTCCAGCAAGAGTGAATTTACCCATTGGTCAAGTGACTGAACTGACACGAAAAATATTTTAAAAGGTTTTTTAATGTTTAGCGTTTAAAGCTGTAAAGCTTTCTAGAATATATATATATACATATCTATATATCTATATATCTATATATATATATATATATATATATATATATATATATATATATATATATATATATATATATATGTATATATATATATATATATATATATATATATATATATATATATATATATATATATATATATATATATATATATTGTTGTAGGGGTTTGACCATCAGTCCCACGGGATTTTACATTGTTTATTCCCAAGATCAGATTCACATATTTGTGCATGTACCATTTATTTCCAAGATCAAATTTATACACATCGTTATTACTATTTGCATTTTTTCACCTGTTGCCTGGTGGTCACCGCTGGGGACTGAGTGACAACAAGTCTTCTCAAGTCCCCAGCCTTCCTCTTCACACTCTCACGGCAGTGCGGTGGATTAAGGTTCCAAACCAGTTACCTGGAAGTTGAGTGACAGCAAGTCTCCTCAGGTTTCTAGTCCTCCTCTCATATCGTCCTCGCCTGTCACAGAAGCGCTATGATTTGTGCCGCTTTCACCAAGGCTTTTTTTCCGCTGTTAGGTCATCGCTACCAGCTGGGGGTCGTAGGTCTCATATTTCCTGTACTCCCCTCAGTATTCGTATGATCCCCAGTAGTGCTGTGATCGGTATTTCTCCCTCTCATCCCCAGTTCCTCCAATCTCGTTTTCAGTGTCTTTAATACGATTATTATTATTATTATTATTATTATTATTATTATTATTATTATTATTATCATTATTATTATTATTATTATTATTATTATTGTCGAATCACCTTATCCTCACAAATGGCCTGCTCGACCAACAAGCTAAGTAGTCTACAGTTTCTCCTCTCTTTGCCCGCCTTAGTGTGTGTATTTGTTTCTGGGCGCCCCTGGCCACATTTTTGAGGCTACAACCTTGGAAATTTGCTTGAATACATCACCAAGCACCGTTTAAAGGCAGCTTCTTTTTATTTTTTCAAAAAAAATGCTTTTGGGGGTCCCTACGGTCTTGCTTGCGCTGGTATTTGTTTGAGATAATTTTAAATAAAGGATGTACTTCTTTGATAATGAGTTCTGGTGCACGCGCGAGCTATGGTGATCCATCTATGTCAGGTACGGATGTCTTTGTCATTATTTCTGTATTTCACGCATTTGCATGTCTACACCAGATGGTTTTCTCCATCAAGGTTAAGTGACAGCAAGCTCATATAGTATCTTAGATCTATCTATTTCAGACTTCAGGAAATTGAAAAGTGCTTGCGAAGTGATTAATTCCCGAATCGGTTAATTGAAAAATAATTGTATTAACATATATGTGCATATCATATATATATATATATATATATATATATATATATATATATATATATATATATATATATATAAGCATCTGCATTAGAAGTTCGTAATTTTATGAGAAACAAGTACAAACGCATACACTGATGGATAGATAGATAATTGGGATATAAAAAATTTTGCACTGTCCCCAAGACCTTATGAATATATATATATATATATATATATATATATATATATATGTGTGTGTGTGTGTGTGTGTGTGTGTGTGTGTGTGTGTGTGCTCATGGAATATTCACAATAAAATTATTTCATTCTTCCCTGCGATTATCGAGTGAGCATTTATGATAATCGATACGATATCTTATTGGTAGATAGATATACACAAAGATATATATATATATATATATATATATATATATATATATATATATATATATATATATATATATATATATATATATATATATATATATATCTTTGGGCCCACAACACAAAACCATTCAAACAGACGCAAATGTGTGTGTGAGCAATCGGACATATACTTGTATTTTATTTCAAGCAATTTCTTATCTAATCCAATTAAAAAGAGATGGTTCTTTTGCGGTTAGTTTTGGTTCGAATATATGTTATTTTACCTGCAGGATAGGCAGTTAATGTCCGTTTCAACGTGTCGAGCCTATTTTTATACTTGTAAAATCTTCAAAACTTGCAAGGAATCGGTCTCCGGCACTGACAATATGCACATGTATGCAAGTGTGCGTGTGTCCGTGTGTATGTGTGTGTCTGTGTTTTTCTGTGTGCCTGTGGCTATATGTGCGTGTGTGTTTGTATGTGTGCAATATGAATGTGACTCACAGCGAACTTATTTACAGTTGAAAGATGCATAAGATTGCTTGAGAAAACTATCACAATTAACATTTATACACGACCGTGTATCGCAATGCAATTGATAACAAACTCAAGCCTTTAATAGTTACTCCTGTCCATAATGAGGATCAGACTTCATTAAATAAATGAATAATTTGAAAATGTTTTATTTATCCAAATACTGAACAACTTTTTATTTCAAGCTTTAGACAGAACAGTAGGGGGAAACCCAACCGCTTGAATATGATAACAAGGTGTTTATTGTGGGACCTTATATTGTTTACATAAGCCGGAAATATACTTATTTCCATTGAACCGAGAGTAGTAGGTGATTTGTCAGGTTAAAAGTCGGTGACTTCCTGGATCGCTCAGGAGTTTCCTCAATAATAACTAGAATAGGAACACAACAGCCCAACAATAACTATCTTCACGGTGCGTCGCTCGCTATAACAGCCTCAGGCAAAACATACACACATCTTAACTGTCGGCTTGACGATATGGTAGAATTGCAGGCAGACAGTCAAGTAAGTAATATAAGACTACATCTTAAGCGATGGGTAGGTCAGGTTCATGAGTGCAAAATCACTCAGGAGAAGGAAAAAGTCTGGTTCTAACTTCGGACATCCACGTAGTAAATAAGTTGAATAACTAAAACTGTGACCCTTGCAGGCGCCCCCTTATGGGGCTATGTCAAGCAAACTGGCCCAGTAGAACATTACAACTCTGAATAAAGTTCGATTCTAATTGAATGGCCCATGCTTGGAACCATAACTAAGATGAGTGCGTTTAAAAAAAATCTGACGCTACCGTGAGGGCATCGCTATGGAGTAATGGTTAACAAGTTGGTCAGGAGGCTCATTCGTACTTAGTAGTTATTTCCTCACTAGGTGCTTCATATGTGTGGCTCTGTGCCAAAATTGAACTAAAGTTGATAAATTATAGTAATGATACCTATGACTTCTGAAGAAAAAAAACTGTTTTAAATAATAACTCATAAAGCAAAAATATTTCCTTAACTTCAAGTAGAAAAGCACCTATAAATATAAGGAAAAAGTTTCTCTTCAAGTTCGGCTCTCCTTTTAATAACATTTTGTCAAATTTGCGTGTGTGCACTGGCCTTCTTTTTTTTTTTGTATGTGTGTGTGTGCGCGAATTGTCTGTCTCTACTCACAACGAAGAGAAACTAACAACGTTCTATGTATAAAAAGTTGGCTGCAAACTATAGACACAATCAGCAGACGTACAGGTCCGCTGTTGCTGGTTTCGCGGGCTGACGAGCTAGTACGGAGAAGACCAGCCAGCAAGAGACGTTTATATAGCCTTCTAAAAATAGACAGACCAATGAACGTTGAGGAAACGCTCTGGAGCCTCAGTGCCTTCCTCTAAATCTCTATACTTGCATTAAAAACAGTACCAACATTTGGATGCTTGTCAGTTTATCAAACGACATTCGGACTTACAACATAGTCGATCGATCTGGACACTTAAAATATACAAACATATATATTTATATTTATATTCATAAATATAGAAATATACTAACGGAAAACGTTAAGAGTTGACGATAGATACAAAAAAACAAACAAAACACGCGCACATACAACTTCGGAAAAAAAACCCTTTTTTTTCCAAGGAAAACTTTTGTCATTTTCTTGGAAAACAGAAAGTGTTGTGTTTGTTTTTATTTACCTATTTGTGGAGTAGAAAACTTCTGAGACAGTTTGAAAGTTTTTTTCTTTTAATCTTTTTTTTATGCAAAGAAACTATTAACGCTTCTTGAACCTTTGGATCACCATCGTAAAAGATTTTTTTTCTCATTTTTCCCCGTCCACAGGGGGAAATAAATTGACTTGAAAAAAAAAAAAATAACTGAGAGCGAAAGGACTTATAAATAATGGCTCAAGTTTTAGAGTCCCGAATCAACGCACCTGCTTCGAGCGGTAACAGCACCACCACCACCAACAACAACACAGCAAATAACAACAACAACAATAAGAACAACAATAATTCCTCATTCTCCTCGGCTCTGGCTAAATACAAGGAAACTTTTGAAATGCACCGGGTAAGTTTCTTTTCAACAATTCATATAAATTTGAACGATCTATGTTCATTTGCAGAGCATTTCTATAGTAAAAATATATCTATTATATCTGTAATACCAGTGACGCTTGCTGTGATTCTATAGCACTGACAACCCGTTTCTTCCTCGTTTGCAATGAATTTCTATAGTAAAATTATTTACAATGCATTTCTATAGTAGATGTTCAACTACTATACATACGTCAGTTCTGCTCATTAACGATTGCAAAAGAGAATAGTAATAAGTCTGTATGTGCGTACGCGTTGCAATAGAGAAAAAAAAAAGTTGTCAAGTTGCCGTAGACAATTGTATAAGTAATGCGTAAGTATGTAAAAGTTCTGAAAATCACTTAATATAGAAAGTGGATCAAGTGCGCCCAAAACGGTCGGGTAAACATTGAAGTCAGAAGAGATCGCGTTTTTTTAATATTCGTCTATCCTTACTCTCCTCTTCTCCCTTGAAGAAATTATGGAGAGCCCAAGATAACAATTCACTGCCTTCAACAAAACATACACACACACACACTCACATACACACACACACACACACACACACACACACACACACACACATATATATATATATATATATATATATATATATATATATATATAGTTTGGTATACGGTAAAGCTGGGTTTAGGGAACTAGGTATACGGTAGAATCTCCTTTAATAGATACTGAATATAGAAAAAAATGAAAAATCAAGTAGCAGGCATACGCAGTGCCCCCAAACATCCCCATCCCCTGCATTATATATATATATATATATATATATATATATATATATATATATATATATATATATATATATATAGTCAACAGTTGTCTGTCGATGGTGTTGACAGTACTGTGATGCAACCTGTTAGCTATCTTTCTCTGCAAACGCAATCATCGCCTCATTTGACAATTTCGTGTTTACAACTTTCTTATGGATCAGATTAAATCTTCAATCGTTCGAAAAAGTTATTCGACAATTTCAGTGGTTAATGCTACAACTGTTGCTCCAACCTTGTTAACTTTTTTTAAACTACGTACAATTATTATTATTATTATTATTATTATTATCATTATTATTATTATTATTATTATTATTATTATTATTATTATTATTATTTCATGCACTTGCATGTTCACACCATATTTTGATGGTTATTGCTGGAGATCAAGTGACAGCAAGTCTCCTCAAATATCAAGCAACTTTCTCACTAAGCTTTTTATAATAATCATTATTATTATTATTGATAATGATAATAATAATGATAATGATAATAATGATAATGATAATAATGATAATGATAATTTCTCTTTACTTTTTATTGTGTCATGAATGTCATTCCGTGTTTGAGTCAAATTAATGTGTAACTTTTCACTTCATAAATCGTTATCAGAGTAAATGCGCTCTCTATGCAAAAAAAAAGAGTCAGTTTCTTGCAGTTCTCGGCTAAAATTGCGATAACACTGCATTACATCTTGATAGCCACTCAGCAACTATAAAACAATCTTTGGAATTTCGACAAAGCAAAAAAATCGAAGGAATTCTTTTCAACTTTTCTTCGAGAAAAAAAAAAATTGTCAAATTAATTCCTGTTAAAAATCACCGCTTCTTGATGCTCGTTCCAAGTTACGATACTTGACAATGACTTCTGGCCTTTCTTTTTCTTTCCTTTTTTTAATTAAGAACTTTTCTTCTGTTAAAATATTTCTATCTAACAACAGTTCGTTTGAAAATCAAATCGGGAGCTCTTATTCACTTATAAAAGTATTCGTATTGATTCTTCGTCTTTCGAGTGCACACAGATTCACAAATATTTAGTTCGTGTGTATTTGTTTATATCAACGCTATTAGACATGCTGAAGTTTCTTTATAATAACTATTGTCAACAAATTCACAGACATTACTAACTAGTCGTCAAACCTGGTCAGTAATCTTCTACTTATCAATATTTCAACAAGCTGTCAATATGAACTTGCCATCTATGAAACGGCGATATAATCATTTTAATTATTGTAATATAATTTTTTCATATATCTTAATTATTACTATTATCATCATATGCTGGATATGGTAAGTTTTCACGTTAGTAGTATCAAGTAACAACAAGCCCCGTCAATGCCCCAGCATTCCCCTCGGTGTACCGATTGATTTTAGTAATGCTGTCATCTGTATGGTTTCGATTATTCTTCCGATTTCCTGTTCCTCCAATATCTTTGCCAGGGTCTTCGTGACTGTTACTGGTGCTCTGTTGATAATGGGCATGACCGTCACGTTATTAAAAGAAACCTCATGTGCGCAATCAGCCGTACGCAACTTTTCATGGTTCTGTACCCACAACATCTCTCTCTCTCTCTCTCTCTCTCTCTCTCTCTGTTTATTTTTTGCAGCTCTGATCTCACAGTCTATTTCTCTCATTTTCTGTCTCTCTCTCTCACTCTGTTTATTTACCTCCTCTTTCTGTAAATTTATCCTCTCTCTCTCTCACTTTCTGTTTATTTACTTCTCTCTCGCCCTCCGTCTCTGTTTCTCTCTCTCCCTCTATTTATATATTCTCTCTCTGTTTATTTCTTGCTACTTTGATCTTTCCCCACTCTCTCTCTCTCTATCTTACTCACTTCCCCACCCACCCTCTATTTTTATAATCTACCAACGATAACTTGTTTCTCTCCTCCTCCCCTCTCCCCCCTCCTTAATGAATGTTGGTTTGCTTTTAACAAGATAAGTATGAACAAGTGTAAACAGTTACGAAGTTCTTTTTTTTTTTTACTTTTTGGTCACCTCCGCTGATATTTTAGTGAGTGTGGTATGCGTCGCTTGAAGACGTCAGTCGACAAATTTCAAAGAGAAGGGAGAGAACGGGAGAGGGGGGAGGGGAGAGAGCGGGGGGAAGAGGAGGGGAGAGAGCGGGTTAAAGAAATAAGGGAGAGGGGGGTATCACTAATTAAGCCTCGCACTAAATAAATACATCAAATGCAGACCTCATTATTTTCTTCTTTCTTTCTCTTTCTTTTATTTTTCTTTCGTTCGTTCCTTCTTTTTTTTCACACTTTTTCTTTCTTTCTTTCTTTCTTTCTTGTTCGTTCGCTTTCGTTGCTTCTTCTGTGCGATACCTTTTTCTTCTTCTTCTTCTTCTTCTTCTTCTTCTTCTTCTTCTTCTTCTTCTTCTTCTTCTTCTTCTTCAAGTGATTCCTTGCACTACCAATTCTTCTTCGATTAACTTTCTCTGCAGAATCGCCACGCGTGAACGAAAACGCGCGTGCGGCCATACACACACATACATACATACACATGCACATACACACACATACACACACACGTATGCACACGTACGAACGCACGCACGCACCCACAAGCACACACACACACATACACACTCAAACATACCACCAAGTAAGCTCGCGTACGCATACGTACACACATGCACAAACAGCTCATACACCACATGCAGCACTCGAAGTAATGTTCCTCTTTTCATTCTCATCATCATAAATATCAAGATAGATAGATTGATAGATAGATAGGAAAAGACTGATGGAAAGGAAGAGATCAAGATAGATAGATAGATAGATAGATAGATAGATAGATAGATAGATAGATAGATAGATAGATAGATAGATAGATAGATAATTTAACGCATGGCGTATGGACTCCATCATTAGTGGAAAGGAAATTAATGAATTCATTTAAATAACTTCAACCAAAGAAGTGGCGACAACTTCCCAGCCCAACAATCTTTTCATAAATACTTTCGACACGGAATTTTGATCTTTACAGTTCACTATGGACTCTCCGTGGAATTCAAAAAATCCGCCAATATTTGTCATCCTCACTGATGGGGAAAGCCTCCTCTGTGATTATTACGAACAGGAGGTCCTAGCTAGATCCTATATTAATAAAACTTGTCTGAACGGAAGAAAAAAAAAAGAAAAAAAAAATAAGAATCGCATCATATACTTCCTCAATTTACCTTACCACCCATGGATCTAATGATAATCTTGAATTGGTTAATATATTAACTGCAAATGGAAGATGGTCAGTTAACAGAATCGTTATTAGAACTTTGTTCACCTTTTTGCCGGATTTAAGCCTTGAGCAAATCTTTAGGATAACATTTTCTACCCGTAGCGCAGTATTGAAGTATTGAAGTTTCATTGCATGGAACAGTATTGATGCTTCATAGCAACATTAAATCTTTATCATAGTCTAAAATCATAACTTTTTCGAATGCACAGTGTGTGTGAGTCTTCCAACCAATGAATAGTGACTCTTTTTTAGCCATAACAGACTTTCCTCTACAGGTGGTGTGTACTTATGAGAGGTTTTTGAGAAGTTCTCGGTCCGGCATGGTTCAGTCAATGATCTGAAACAAACATAAAAATGAGCGCAAGCATCCTGCAAATTGGCACTTTATAATATAGTAGAACACTCTTTCCAGCTACGGTGAGAAAATAACGCTCAGAGTTTGGGAAGTGGGTCGGACTGAGGGCATCCCTTTTTGTCTGTCCGAGAACTTATCAGCATCCCCTCGTAGAATCGAACTTCAGATAGCTTCTATCAGAGAACCAACCCCCTCTCTATCTCTCACTCATTCACTTCTCACTCATTCTCTCAATCACTTTATCCATTTCTCTCTCACTTTTGCCCTATTTCTGTTCACTCTCTCTCTCTCTCTCTCTCTCTCTGCTTAACGACAGCCAATTTTCAAAACTCGGTAAATTAAACGAAAGAATGAAGTCAGGAGAGAATAAACCTCCTCTAAATTATCCCATCTCATCAAAATGTTTGTGTCACAAACCAAATCGAATTCAAGACCAAGATACAAAAATATAGAATTTTGATCCTCCCTCTCCCCTTCCCCGCTTCTATCTCTTTTCCTCGTACTCAAAACTAGCATCAATATTTCCCTTACTACTGCTTCTAATCAACATATATATATATATATATATATATATATATATATATATATATATATATATATATATATATATATATATATATATATATACATATATATACAAAAATGTAACCTGTATCCATATGCATACGACTCTGAAAAGCTTTCTAATGAATACGGCACTTTGATCCTTGACAGGGCACACAGACACTCTGATCTATATTTTCTCGCTTCCCCACATAAGACATGACACGAGGTCGGTGCAATATGGAGTTCCGTCGGGTTATTCTTTGAGGCCACAGGACGAATCCTAGGCCTCTTGCACTTAGCAATACCGAGCTTCAAAAAAGCCACTATCGGTCACTGCATTGCACCGGCACTAAGCTACCAAAGTATATACTGCAAGCAGATACTACACTCAAATCCTAAAGGGCCAGGGAATTACCCTTTGATCCTAAACAGGGTGTACAGATACTCTGATCATAGATAGGGGTGCTGATTCATACGTAAATAATCCCATCATTCTTATGGGTACTTTGCAGATAATTGATCAACATTTAATAAATGAAAAATAGATGAAGAGAAAACTGTTCTTATTATAATACAGTAATTGCATTTTTCATCTGTTTTCTTGTTTATTTTTGTGTTAATGAATGTAGACAATTGGATAAGAAAAGCTTTTCTTTTATTTATAGCCCGCGCTGATTAACCCCCAAAAGCCACCTACCCACCCCTAAAAAACTCATTACCTACTTTAACGATAATGACGAGTACTATGATGATTGCGAGCGCTTTTAGTTACGACGACTCTGTTCTCAACAGACAGGATCTTAGTTTCTGGGTTGAAATGCAGTCTTTACGACTTTCTCGGCAATTACTTGCCCTGGAATAAGAAGTAAAAATACTAGATAAGCACTTATATATAAACGCATACGCGCACTCACACACACACATACACTGTACTGTCATACAGTGATGACGACAACACCATCGAAATTTGTCTGCTAATGAACTTAAGAAAGAATAAAATGAAAGAATCACACACACACACACACACACACACACACACACATATATATATATATATATATATATATATATAGTCACATTCACTAAGCTTTCCCATTTTTCTGTCTTATGCAAGATTTTTTGCAGAGTGAAACATATTATCCTTCCAGCAGTCCAGGGCGATCCCTGGCTTTTCCAACAAATATTTCAGTTGATGACGATCCTGAATGGGGACTTCATTCATAAAAGTAGAAAGAACACTGGGATAAGTGTTTGAGGTCCCAAGAGAAGTATCTCAGAGAGTTCTATATTACCATTGCCCTTGGTCAATATTCTTTCGTTAATATTAAATGGCTGGATACTTCCCAGACATAGTATGTGTGTGTGTGTATATATATATATATATATATATATATATATATATATATATATATTCACGCACACACACGAATTGGTGCTTTAAGCAATAGCGCCTCTAGTTTTACCACATACCCAAGGGATATAAATAGGTCGAGACCGAATTATTAGAAATAGGTTGGGTCGGAATTATTAAAAAGAATGTTACAGAAGATAATCTAGCAAAGATATAAACTACTAATGACTAATTATTCCGTTAGATATTCATATATATATATATATATATATATATATATATATATATATATATATATATATATATATATATATATATATATATATATATATATATATATATATATATATATATATATATATATATATATATATATATATGTTCATTGCATTATTTTGTTGGTTATGAATTGCTCTAGTTTGGTAATTCAAAACAGCCTAGTGTTCATCACAGCGGGAAACGGAATCGGTAAACTGAGTTCAATTTCCGGCTGAGGTAGTTGGTGCTCACTTCCAGGGCTTCTGAGATGTTGAGCGCAACCGGTGGGTCGCAGTGGCATGAAAAAGTTGAGGGGGGCTGAGAGTTGAACTTATAAGTTGATATGATGTGTCCTTTAGTGAAATAGTTTTGAGACAAGAAAACAGATTGACTAGAAGACAAGTTTTTTTTTCTTGTGTTATCGGTATAAAGGAAGAAGGTGGAAGCAGCTTCACTCCACTTTATAGACTTCCTCATGGGCACCCTGTTCTCTACACAGAATGTCACTTAGGAAATTCAGGAATGTCCCGTCTGGTTAGATTAATTCCCTGTTACTAGAATTATGTAACCAAGTACCACCTGTCGTATGTTACTCGAAGAGGGGATAGACTATGTGAAGTACCCCTCGTTGTCATTACGCTGTCTAAGCTAAATGATACATTCACCGTGTAATTACAAGGGATCATTTTAAATAGAGTTTCAAAGTAAGATAACGCATTTATGATTATATCAATTTCTACGTATATGTATAGAGAGAGGTGTTATTTTTAAACATAAAGAACCATATGAGAATGGGAGAGAGGAAAAGTAATTATTGAATAGAGAATCAAAATAGTATATATATATATATATATATATATATATATATATATATATATATATATATATATATATATATATATATATATATATATATATGCGTGTGCATATATAGAGAGAAGGAGAGTGAAAGAAGAGAGAGACTTAATTAGACAAGACGCATACTGAGTGACCTGCTCGTTTTGTAACGCACGCCAAGTGAGTGGTCCCTTGAGGAGCACTTCATTAACACTGTAGTTAATGTTATCCAATGGTGGATTACTTCAAAGTTTGGCAAAGTTAACTGCTCAATACAATTCTAATGAAAACAACCATAAAATTATTTAATCATCTTCACCATAAACCTCTTTAGATAGCCTAGATTGGAAATTAAGGGAAGAGTTGAGACTGTCCAGCGCATAGTGATGCTGAAATCTACAAGTATACCGAGGAAGGTGCTTGGAGTTTTTAAAAGACTTGCAGTCATGATCTCTAGTATACAAATGCATGAATTGATAATAACAGTCATGATGAAATTGCGTGGTGTAAGTCGTCGAACTGAAAGTCTCTGTGTCATGAATGGAATGCTGACATCATCCTGGTTGGAATTAGTCGCAAGAATTAATTCATAAAATTACTTTTGCAAACCTAGCAATGAAGATAGTTAATTGAAAAAATGTGGTTCATTTTCAAAATTTCTGAAGAACATTCCTTGTATATGAAAACATTGGAGGCATAGCTGAAAGGGTTGCTGTTTGAAAATGCCCCCGGCCCCTTAATAGAGGAGGGGTCTTTATCGATGGTGGTTCATCTAATACATTTCTGCTGACACATCTAAACGGGGCCCCTTAATCTCTACCACAATCTCTGAAAAACATATTAATTGTTTTAATATAACTAAACAAAAACGCTGGCTCATCCTACTAAACAAATGAAATCGATACTGGTTGTGAGATTAAGTGATTTCATATTGAGATAATGGCTTTGTCAACAGCGCATATTTCCGCTAATCCCATTCCCCTCTCTCTTTCTCTCTCTCTCTCTCTCTCTCTCTCTCTATATATATATATATATATATATATATATATATATATATATATATGTACCTAACTACCTTCCTAAATTCAAGATATTGGGATAGTATCTCGTACATAGATAGATAAGTAGAAATATATATATATACATATATATATATATAATTATATATATATATATATATACATACATGAATTTCTTATATATATATGTGTATGAATTTCTTATATATATGAATTTCTTATGAATATTTATATATATATATATATATATATATATATATATATATATATATATATATATACATATACATATATATGTATATTGCTTTCTTCTTTTCACTCCATCTGTTAAAAATATACACGCATGTATATACGTATGAAGAAAATTTTAAAGAAGAATATATATATATATATATATATATATATATATATATATATATATATATATATAGTGGGCCACATGTCTTTAATCAAGCATTATAATGGAATTCCCTAACCGTCCTGGGGTAGTGGGGTAAGTGAGACACATTGCGATCCTGGTATTATGTTACAACTAGTACTGATAAAATATCTGGCGGGCTAATCTTTGACACGTAGTCGGTGATTTATGGACATTACAAAGTCTTTCTTCTTCTTCTTCTTCTTCTTCTTCTTCTTCTTCTTCTTCTTCTTCTTCTTCTTCTTCTTCTTCTTCTTCTTCTTCTTCTTCTTCTTCTTCTTCTTTGTTTCCTTTCTTTTTAAAGAAAAAATTACACCCTTTAATCAAATGAATAGCAATCAATTTTATACTCAGGCTTTGTTGTACGCCAGATTCTTCTCAACAGTTCAAACGAGCGTTTCCCAAACTTTTTTGATTACTTACCCTCTACCCGTAAAGTTGGTCAAAATGATGCATTGAATGATTTGTTTGTTTTCTCAAATTGATGCGTTTTTTATAACCAAAAATATAATCGTACAAAAATATCTAAAAGTACATGAGATAGAAATAGGAAATTCGATTGGTATTCTTTGTCACTTGCAACTATTCACGGTGCCCCAAAAAATGTGCACAGGGTATTTTTTTTTCTTTCTCTATTATTACTAAGTTGCTTTTTTGCTCAAGTGTTTTTCATTGGTCAATAAAACATTCCGATCTTCTGATTGGCCTAAAACATTCGTAGGACACGAGTGTTGCAAATATACAACCGGTAATTGAATTAAATTCAAATTTACTGAGTATTATTATTGGATTAAGTATTATAACGCAGTATTTTATCAAATTTTA
>OY735232.1:29852840-29870340 GCA_963457665.1 Thysanoteuthis rhombus
TTAGGTTATATGTGTATGTAAAGGCTCAATTAACTCGATCCTTTTCGGCATTCAATTTTTCTTTTTTTATATGATTGACGCTACTTTAGATTCGAAGAGATGCAGTAAAAAACTTCTTCCCTGGCACTTTGACCTAGGTATAGTGTGTAGTATCTGCGCGCTTATTTCATATATATATATATATATATATATATATATATATATATATATATATATATATATATATATATATATATATATATATATATATATATGTATATATATGTATATATATATATATATATATATATATATATATATATATATATATACTTTGCGTTTAACATACGTGGATTGCATGAAGTTTACGTTATCGAATAATATGCGTCGGTCTCTACTGGCGTGTACTTCATATTTCGGGAAAATGATGCACAATAGTTCTAAAGGTCGCTTCTTACAGCTAAATCACGATCTTCCTTCCAGTTCAGTTTTTTTGTTTGTAAGTTTTTCTTAATTCTTATGATCACATTTTCTTATATATATATATATATATATATATATATATATATATATATATATATATATATATATATATATACAAATATATATATATATATATATATATATATATATATACATATATATATATATATATGTGTAGGCCATATAAAGACAATTATCATTGATTTATATCGAATCCTTTGGGTAAACACAAATTTTTATTGAAAAATAAAGATTGGGCTCACAACCAACACTGGGACACGCAGGTCTCAAATTAATCGGTACTATTTGGTCGATTAATGGCGACTCAAAATGAGCTTCTCATTGCTGTTTTGTTCGTATAAAATCTATTGATAAATTCATGCAAACGATTTGATTTAGAAATGGTCTTTATACGTATAGAAGAGCAATGTGAGGCTCCTTTGAGTCACTATTTGAAAATGCTTTTGCGTGTATCAAGTACTTAGCAGACATCCAGTTCTCCATTTCACATGTCATTTGATAAGAATATATATATATATATATATATATATATATATATATATATATATATATATATATATATATATATATATATATATATATCGCAATCAATACCAAAATAAGATTTTGTAGGCTTCTTGGCTATTGGTATCATCATGCCTCTAGTAATATTTTCCAAGGGAAAAAAGATGAAGAAACAATAATTATATGTGCACCAGGCTAACAAAAATTCAAATCCAAACACTTGCTTTGAATATTTCCTTGGGAACTAATTTTTTCTAGAACATAAGTGAATTGTAAGTTCTTGAAAAAATCATTTTCAATTGCATTGAGAGTGAATCCTTGGACTTCACAAACCGTCATACGATGTATAAGTATAGGGGACACTGTTTCTTTTAGTCATAGTATGTTCACTACAAATCATACATGCAATATATTTATTAAAATATATGATTTAGAGTATTCTTACTTTGATTCAGTATTCACTCATGAAATAGCAAAACACAATAAACATTCACATATATATAATGAATAAAAATGACTTTTTTTTTACATATATGTGTGTATGTTTGTGAGTGTATCTATGTATACATCTATGTGTGTAAACCGAAGTTGATCAACTTTCGAATACATAATTACACACACATACATATTGTAATTATTTTTTGAAACTTGAGTTATCTATTATTGAAATGCGCTCGAATCACTCACATATATATATATATATATATATATATATATATATATATATATATATATATATATATATATATATATATATATTAAAGATTTGCCGGCTCAAAGTGCCTTCATACAAATATCTATATGCACTTGACGAAAAGATTAAGTTCATAGTAATTCGTCTTGTTTTCTTCGACGTTTGGGCGACTGTTCAGACTTTCTGTTAAGCTAATTGTTTATTTGAAGAAGAATAAGCTTAATGGGTTTTGATTAAGCTCGTAAATATTGATTGCACAATCACAATGTTCTCTTAATGACATTGTTGACACATGCGCGCGCATGCGCGTGCACGTACACAGATACATAACCAGTCATAAATTTCAATTTCACACGAAACAAATTTGTAACTAGTTGCGTTTACATATATATATATATATATATATATATATATATATATATATATATATTATTATTATTATTATTATTATTATTATTATTATTATTTATAGAAGAGTTGTTGGCTCACTCAGGTCTTCATCCATTATCATGACATACTAGTGACGTGATATATTTGTCAAGATATCTGACATTCGGACAAGGTATTAGTGTTCAGCCTCGGCTGAAATTCATACCGTGTTTTCCGATTCTATTTACCCTAACATCTGAGTCATAGTTCTATCCAACCATAGATTCATTCTTCCTAAATTCATCCGTTTCTGTGAGCATCTGTTCATACCATGCAATAAACGTGCCCCGGATCATGATGAACAATCAACTGTGTAGACAGTTCTCGTAAGATTTGATAGCGGTTCATTATAGCATTTCCTGCTAAAACCATCCAATTATTCATTTGAAGACTTTTCATAGAAAATTTTCATAGGAATTGAATATCTCAAACTATCCTTTATTTTCTGTTATTATCATAACTCAAACCTTCTGCTTTCAAAATAAGTTGTTTAATTCAAGAAATATTGCTCATTGCATTGTCTAAAACTTTGAGAAGTGTTAGTGAACTACCTACTTTTGTATGGACAATTTAATTTCTTCTCCCCATCTTCGATGTTGACTCAAGAATGAAACATTGAGTCTGTCAAGGATCTGATAATCTGTTTTCTCAATTTAGTATCAAATTTCACTCTCCAGCTCTCAACCATATATATATATATATATATATATATATATATATGTGTGTGTGTGTGTGTGTGTGTGTGTGTTTCTATCTTTGCTGTGTTTCTTGTACAACAGATTTTTGTTCTTTTATTGTTTTTTTGAAAAAAATATTTTCTTGAATACTTATTAAAAAAAGGGTTTAAAATATCACTTACGTAAATTTGACATTTTTCCAATTGATGTGTGTATGTAAGACCCGAAGACAGATGAAAAACGTCTTACGTGGCCAGGTGAACCGAAAACATGGCTCATGCCTGGCCAAGGAGATCGTCAGGTAACCATGCTAAATTCTTCATGGCATTTCTTTGAGGCAATACGGGTTACTTGGCGGCTCCCATTTCTCCTCCAATTAACATTAGACAGATTCTACTGTTATACATAATACCAGTAACAGGCAGTAACTTCTAATATGACTTTTAACGAGAGGTAGATTTGTACTTTTGCTAAGAACATTATTGCAAAGTGAGCATGGACTGCCCCCGCTGGGATTCGAACTCGATTCACCGATTCCATTTCTCATGTTAATCCAACCCAGCACGTCATTCTACAGTATTTTTCTATTAGCCTTTAAAGTCTATTGTTCAACTGATGCTTTCCCAAAGGTCTGCTTTTATAACTTTAAAGGCATTAGTACAAAGTAAACGAAAACTGCATCAGCTTGAGTTTGAACTCAGTCCGCCGAACCCATTCTCCTCGTACCTCCTCTGTACTTTCAATATAAATATTGGTTTGTTTTGTTTTGTTTTGTTTTGTTTTGTTTTTTCGAGATTTTTATATTTTCATTTTTATTTCTTTCAGACCTGGCAAGAAGTTGAGAATTTGCTCTATCAAGACAACACCCCTTACGAGACTAGTATGTTGCACATAATGTCTCAAAGTGATCAGCTGAACCTTCAACCCGTTCGTACTGGACACGTTCCTCAACAGCCGACCAACACCAACACCACAAATAACAACAACATAAATGCTAACAACAATAACGCCAACAATGTCTGCGTGCCACTCACCAACGCTTCCCTTAGCAACCATCATATGCAAGCTTTGCAGAATATTTCAAGCGGAAACACAGTTGGCACCTCAAACAACAATGCCGGTAACAGCAATAATAATACTGGTCTTCCTCACCAGACCATCATCAAGCAGACATCAGCTAACGGTCAAGTTTCCTACATGCTTGCCTCTCAGCGTACTACCGAACAAATGCTAGAAAACTATGAGCACCTTCTGGATCTTGATTTTATTCTGAACAACACAGCCGACAACCAGAGTCTCTACCCTGAGGAGACAGCCATGAAGATTAAGCAAGAGCCCCTGCCCGATTTCCATTCTGCCTTCCTCGATATCCCAGATATCAAGTTCGATAATGATGCCCAGAATGAGAGTGAGAGTCAGAATCCGCACCATGCTCATACAACAGTCAGCACACTGGTATCTGTCAAATCCGAATTCAAAACCCCACCAATGAACATCATCCCCAAACAAGAGTACCCAAGTATGCCATCCTCCTGCTCCACCTACTCCGTTGTACCCGCGGGTGCTGGACCCCAGCCTAATCAGCTGCATTTCTCGATCCCGGGACACATGTCCCCACCGGCCTCTCCTGAAATGCACGAGGATCGCAAGTCAATGGCCTTCAACCAGTTGGGGATGTTACATCCTCATCATCAACACCAGCAGTCAATGATGGTGCCCCACCATATTCGTCCGAAGCTGGCCACTTCTCAGAACTCCATGATGCCGATTACTCACCAAATGATCACCCCACCGGCTTCTCCCCAGCTCGTTGATCTGCTTCTGCCGCAACAGGCCGTTGATGGTGGACCGAATGCACCCAAGAAGCGCGGTCGACGATCCTGGGGTCGCAAACGCCAAACCAACCACACGTGCACCCATCCTGGTTGCAACAAGACCTACACGAAGAGCTCACACTTGAAGGCTCATCTGAGGACCCACACGGGAGAGAAACCCTATCATTGCAATTGGAAAGGATGTGGATGGAAATTCGCTCGCTCTGACGAACTGACCCGTCATTACAGAAAGCACACTGGCGACAGGCCTTTCCAGTGCCATCTTTGCGAACGGGCGTTCTCCAGGAGTGACCACCTGTCGCTTCACATGAAGCGTCACATATGAACTTTAATGCCTGTGTCATCACCAAATGGTTGACACTAGAGGAGCTGATGGTTGAAAGGTGAAAGTTCAAAGAACAAAAAATACAGGGAAAAAATCTGACGACGTGACGAAAGACAACAAGACGGCCGGCGCCCATCGAAGCCCCAAATCAGCGGTGTTTCCCGCTCCTACTCCCCCTCTTCCTCCTCCCCGCACAATAACCTGACATTTATGTTCAACTAGGACATGACAATATGATCATTATTATTATTATTATTATTGAATTTCTATTCCAATTGAACTTCTATTGAGACCGAACGTTTTTTCTCTTTAGGCAGGAGAAAAGAAATAACAACAAATTCTACTAAAGGCCTCGTTCTACACCCAAAGAAAATGTTCTGTTTTTAAAAGATGAACTCTTTGACCAGAGCACTGTTTGTTTTTATTGGTTTCTTTTTGTTTTTTTGTTGTTGTTTTTTTTTTTTTTTCCTGTTATCCTCTCCTAAAGGAACTTTTCTTTTTGGTGATAAACCTTAAAAAAAAAAAAAAAAAACAAGAAAAGAAAAAGAAGTCGAACGAACTATCAATATGTATTTCCATGGAAAGTTTTTCTTCTCTAACAAGAACAACAAAATTATTATTTCGATTATGGTCTTCTGTATTTGAAATTGATTCTCATTCTGCCTTTTGCCAGCTGAAGCAAAAGAAACAAGGACATGTCCCCTTCTTTGTATGTATATATATATATATATATATACATATATATATATACATATACATTAACATACATACATGCATACGTATATATGCATATAGATATATGTTATATATGTTATATTTATATATGTTGTATATGTATATATATATGTGTTAATATACAAATAATATATACATAAATATATATTTGTCGTGCGGCTGGCCGCATGATGTTGTTTTTTTTCTAATGTATATTATTTGAAAGGGGGTTTAGTTCGAATGTTCCTGCTTGTAGTTTTTCTTTTATGAGTTTAATATAATTCCTTTAAATGCTTATGTTAGGTATTCAGTCAATTAAACATTTAAACAATGATTTGAAAAGACGGTTTAAAAATCCTAATTAAAAATAAAATGTAAAAAAAAAAGAAAGATCTTTATGCGCCAAACATAAAAAAAGAGGGTGAACTAAGTGTCATTTTTATTGGAAGAGAAAGAGTTATCAGTATAGAAGGGAGTCAGAGAGTCGCCGTATGGTTCCAAAACCCTCAGGCCCCAAAATCCCGACCCCGACTCTAAAAACCTGCCTTCCCGCTCAACCTGACGGGAAAATGCAGAGCTCTTCGAAACGTGCACGTACTTCATTTTTTTTTTTTTTTTCAAATTTGATGTTCAAATACATCTTCTTGTTTTCTCTTTACTTGAACCGAGTGCACAGTTTAAGTGGGAAGATATCACTTGTTATCCACATCGTCTCCATCAGACGAGAGGCGACGTCAAAGAGACAAAAAACCAGGAAGACAAGAAAATATGGTGATCAAGTAAAGAAATTACTGCATGTGTTTCAATTGTCTTCTGTCTCTACTTCGTTCTGAGTGGATACACAACTGCCCCCGCCTCCAAATACTTGATACTCAAAATATACCCAAACCTACCCCAAGGTACCCGTACACCCAGCAGCTTGTGGTAGACGCTCCAGGGCACTCTATACAAAAATGAAAAGGATGTTTGAGTCTTGAGGTGGCGAATTTTTTCTTATCCCTCGGGTCTTGTAAAATTCTTCATTTGAAAATAATAATGGATAAATGAAGCTATATTTTATAAACCCACCCTCCACATCTGAACACTACCCAGGTACCGACTCGACTAATATACGGAGGTATCTAAAATTTTTTTTTTTTACCCTCCCGCGAAATTATTGTGATTTTTCACTGCAATGAACCAGACTTTATATCTGTATATAAGATGATCTTCCAGAAAGTTGCATTTAAATAACATGAAAAAGTTTTGAAAAATTAAAATATATCTATATACAAATATATTCTAAAAGCATTTTGAAAAAAAAGTAACTGCTTATATGAGAGAATAAAGAAGATGAAAAAGAATTAATTTGTGAATAGCGATATAACACCAGGTTTAATTTGGTTTTATTTTTCATTTATCTATCTTAATTTTGGTTATTTAATGTTGGGGAGAATTGTTAAGTCACTGAGAAAATATTTCTTTTCTTCTTTTGTATTTTTTTAATCATACATATGTCTGTTATATATATATATATATATATATATATATATATATATATATATATACTGAACAGACACAAATGCATTATAGATATAGGCTATCAATGTATAAGATATTTATGTCTATAGATCTGTTAATCAGGCTACACTCATGAATCGCCCAGTGAAAAGAAAACTTAATAATGATGACTTGTGAGACAAGAGACAAAACAGAAGCTCTTCATCTATTGATTTCTCTCAATCCGTTCAAATATATCGATCTATAGACTGATTTATTTATCTGCTGATATATCAAACGATCTGTTTATCTCAGCCTTTTCATATTTAGCTGCTTATTCACTCACAAGAAATGATAAACAAGCTATTCATGAAAATTTGAAGAATTTTCGAACTTGAGAAGACTCATTCTATTCGAATTTTCGAAGAAGGATTGTACAGTTCGAATTTTCGGAAATTGAAGACTTATTCCGTTCGAATTTTCGAATTTAAGGAGATATATACGTTAAAAATCATATGAATTGGAGAGCTAGTACAACGAACAAAATATGGATTATTTTTTTACATAAACGACATCTTGACGATCAATGCTACGCAATTATTTCTTTATCACTTATTGTTATCAGTCAAATCAGTTCGATTGTTTTTCTTCTTTATCCAATGAGTTCAAGTTGCTAATCTTGTAATTTTGGTAGGCCAAGTTCTGACGAACATTCCATTAGAAGGAACACAGCTCAGCCGATTTAACCCGGTAAACTTCCCATCCCACATATATATATATAGAGAGAGAGATACTTATATGATTTCGTCTTGACATCCCACCCGAACTCTTCTTTTGACGTATCTTTCTTTGCGTGAAATCCTCATGATGAAAAAGTCTTGAAAAGGAAGTGAAGATTCGTTTTTGGTAACCAACACTTAATTACTTCTTTTTAAAGAAATAAGTGAGTGGCCCGTAAAATGTCGATACACCCCCCCTGCTCCATACAGGCCTCTCAGAATATGACTTGGTACCGTCCTGATGAACGGTCTCAATATTTTTAATGGTTACCATGCTGTAACAGATCGCACATCCGAATCTCATCATTATATAGTGTATTTATGCATAACGCATAGAGAGAAGTAAAAAAGGGTTCGACCCCAACAAAGGCGCAAAAGATGACTTAGCGTGTGGGGATGTGTCAAGACGAATTCAAGGCTTATTTTATATTCACCAAATACATTCCTAGTCATGACTATACATTAAGGGAAATACATTCAAACAGAATCATACCTATAACATTGTTTACATACACACAGATTCAGCTTCTAATAATGTATCAAGAATTTAGTGGATCTTAGATTTAAAAATTTAAAAAGTGCAAAAGGAAGATTATTGTTATTTTTTTATTACCTTTCGTCATTATCCTACCCGTAAATCTTGAAGTTGTTTGTTTAAACCGTTCTCTGTTTTAAAAAATTTGTTTTTTTTTATGGGGGAAAAAAGAGACGCTTTGTTAAAAGATATCGTCGGACATATACGTCTGAATTCTGAGTGGAAAAAGAACAAGAAAGAAAGAATAGATGTCTTTCTTTAAAAAGATTTCTTTTTTTCAAAGGATCAAAACTATTGTGTATTATTTGTTATTATCTTGTATTTCCGTGTTCGTTATTATTTTTAAATTACAATACATTTTTATCCATTTTAATTTAAAACCAATGTCTTTATGAAAAGTGTTCACGTCAATACAGACTGTCCGTAAAGTCTTAATCAATTTTACTACATGGTTTATTCAAAAATGGATAGAGACTTTATGGACGATTTGTATAACGATTTTTATATTTTTGTTTTGACGGCAACTTCTTTTTTTTTCTCAATTTGGCAATAAGAAATCAAACATTTTTAACAACAAAATTATCGCAATTCAATGACATTTAAAAACAAAATGAATGCCAAAAATTACATGCAATAATTGAAAGAAATATTTTTCAAGACATTTTTAATTCGTTTCCCCGACCCGCCCCACCAAAAAATTAACTCTGTGCATTTGTGCGTTGCTATGACGACTAAGAATATGTGACCATAACAACGGCACAAGAAATTTTGTACTGTTTGTTTTATCAAACAATTTTTTTTTGTTTCATAATAATTGCTATAAATTTCATCTTTGCAAAAATCCATCTCGTCATGAATAAATCAATAACAGAAAATACATGCATCAGAATATATATATATATATATATATATATATATATATATATATATATATATATATATATATATATATATATATATATATATATATATATATATATACACACTCCTGGGAGAAAAAATTGGCCAAACCCATATGCATATACATTTGACCCTTTTTCTTTCTTCCCAGGAGTGAATATATTTATATATTTATAAATATATATATATTTATTCAGATATATATATTCAGATATATATATTCATATATATATATTCATATATATATATATATTCATACATAAGGTGAATCTGTTGACGGCTTCACGTATATTTGCTTTTTATTTCATTTTGTGCTGTTAGCTGTTTTATTTTTCATTTGAAAAAAATCCACTTAAAGTTATTTGCAAAAACGGAAAAGAGTGAAGAGGAAGAAATGCCAAAAAATGATGTTGCTTTTCCAATGAGTAGATTTTTTCTTTTTTTTCGAAAAAAAAAGTCATTTCTCACTCTTCTTCCGTTACTTTTTCATTTTTAATTGTCAAAAAATAAAAGGAAGCAAAACCTTTATTTGAATTTATTTAAAAATTGCAAAAATAGCTGCATATTTACAAAAAAAAAAGAATCTTTGTAAATTTAACGTTGTTTTGTTTCTATGTTTTTCAACTGTGTTCAACGAAAAAGTGAAAAAAAAAAAACGCAAACCTGTTGTACACATGTACCAATCTAAAACAAAAATAAAGCCAGTGTTCTCACTTGGAAATAAACACATTCATACATGCATTATATATATATATATATATATATATATATATATATATATATATATATATATATATATATATATATATATATTGTTCTAAATTTTTCTACGTGTTGGGACACTAGTAGGCCGATTAAAAATATGAGGACATTATTAAATCTCTAAATATAAAACATTCGAACTTTGTTCCTCGTATCGGAAATTATTTATTACTCAATGAATAAATACTGTTCATAAATATATATTCATATATATATATATATATATATATATATATATATATATATATATATATATATATATATATATATATATATATATATTGTTCGTGTATTTACTGATATGAAATTGTTATACCTGCTAAATCTAGATATATTTCCTTCTCCCTCTCTCTCTATTTCAGTGTGTGTGTGTGTGTGTGTGTGTGTATCACTCTTGAATACACTTCCACACATAGGCATACAAACAAAAAAACATTCATATGATTTGCATAATACACACAAGATTGTGCGTTGTTTTCAAGTGTTTGTTCCATAAACACTGTTGGTCATCATGAAAAAAGAACAGACTTTCTTTTTCTTTTTCACTCATGTATATATATATGTGTGTGTCTCTGTGTATGCGTGCGTATGTAAGTATAGGTATATATATATATATATATATATATATATATATATATATAGATATATGTATATATATATATTTATATGTGTGTGTGTGTATATGTGTGCTTGTGCGTATGTATGTATATGTGTGTGTGTGTGTGTGTGTGTGTGATTATGAATATATATGTGTGTGTGTATGTTGATATGCATGCATATATATATATATATTCGTGAAATAGAGAATATGTCACTGCTATGCACAAAAAACATCTATTTACTCGCACATACAGAGAGGGAAGAATTTTAAAAAAAAAACCATGCACAAGCAATAAGAAATGGTGGAAAGAAAATTCAGTGGAGAAATTATTCAAATCAAACGAGAGATTTTTAAAAATATATAAAATGGGCCCTTTGCCTGGATTCGAACCCAGTGAGAACACTGCTATTCGTGTGTAAATAACCCCTACACATTTTTTTTTTTTTTTTTGCAAGATCATTTTTATACTTTTGGTGCTTTGTTCAAATTGTTAAAAATAATCAAATTTGTATTTTTGTAATATTTCACTAGTCTATGAATGAATGATCAAAATGTATAAACCTAAAGAAGAAAAAATTTTTAAAAATATTAAAGACAAATAAATGGCTCCTTAGGGAAGAAGAGATCTTCGACATAGGTCGAGTTTTCTTTGTAAATCCCTTTTTTTTATTTGTTTAATTCATTCTCACCATTTTTTCATATTTTTCTCTCTTTTTTTAAAAAATGTATATAAGATATAAGATGATACGAATTTGACTTATAAAAATCATCCTTTTTTTAAAAAAAATAAATGAAAATAAAATTGTTATTTCAATATAATTTTTGACTCTTGTTTTTTTGTATTGATCTCTTTTCTTATGATTTTTTTTTACAATGCTTTATAGTAGTAGTCGATGTAGTAGTACGGAAGAAGTTGCTTATTGTGATCAATTTGGAATAAAGTGTTTTAGATAACAATAATCGGCTTTACTCTAAGAGAGCTGCTTATTGTGGAAACGTTAAACAAATTGTAAGGGTCCGACTGATTTTGATAACAATAACCGTTTGATGACTTTATCCATAATTATAATAAGCAGCTTCCTCTTTAGTTGTTGTTGCTGTTGTAATGGTGACTACAACAACAGTGTTATTTTAATTTGATAATGATACACTGAATAATTATAATTGCCAACCTGATAACAATGATGACGATGACAATGATTTTGAAGATGATGATAATGATACTACGATGATGATGATGATGATATTGATGATGTCGATGATGATGACGAGGATGACGATGATTATGATGATACTGATTATGAAAATGATGACAATGATAATGATGATGATAATTTCAATGATGAAAATGATATTGATGATGTCGATGATGATGATGACGACGACGATGATATTGATGATGATGACGATGACGATGATGATAACGATTATGACAATGATGACGATGATTTCGATGATGAGAATGCTATTCATGATGTCGATGATGATGACAATGATGATGTTGATGATGTCGACGATGATAACGATGATGACTATGATGATTATGATGATGACGATGTTGATCCTCGCCACGACGATGACAAGCAAAAAAAAAAAAAAAGATGATTAGCGATCAACTGTTCTCGAGACGGAAGAACAATCATCGTATTTCACCATGTATAACACGCAGCCCCCGATCATCCCATCGATACAACTATGTATAACAATTGTTCAACAGATAACACGCATCTGTATTTTGTAACTCAAAACTTCCCAGGGCGTAGATTATGCATGGTATAATACGGAATGAGAAAAATGGGAATTTATTCCGTCGCTCCTTAAGACCTAAGATTCGTGCCCCCCCCCGGTAGTCACCTATGGAGCAGAAACATGGAACTTGACCAAATAATTGGCTCTCAAACCAAGAACCATGCAACGTGCACGGGATGGAGATCGTGCCTAATATCATGTGGAGGGATCACAAGACAGTGCATTGTAATAGAAAACAAAGAGGCATTAGAGATATCATGAAATTCATTAGGAAACTCGAATAGCCATGGACAGGGCATATTTCAAAATGTTAGACAACTGCTGGACATCACTATTGGCAACGTGGATCCCTTTAGATCATATGCAAAATTGTGACTGACAAAATAAGACCTGATTTCGATAGTTCAGAGGGTATGGCACTGCGACGCCCAGGAGCAATAGAACTTACGGAGCAAAGCTTTGTTTCTGCGCACAAGGTCGCAAGTACAGGGTATCCGTTGAGGACCGAATTGACTTTAATAAATTACGAGGCAAGTTTGATAACCACATCCCCTCAAAGAGACACCAAAGTTATTTTGGAACACTGTCACTATAATGGAACACCCAGAGGGGAGGAATTTACTACGCTTAGCTTAGTTTTTGCCCAACATCACAGGTATGGGACACCCAGTGAAGATGGAACACGTAACTCGAAAGTAAGAATCCATATAATGCTATCACGCATGTAAATGAGTAAATAATTACAACTCAATCCATCCGTCACATTTCAAATCAAAATGGAAGTTATCTTCAGAGTATATCATAAACAATTGTAAGGCTTTGTTACATGGTCTATCTGATGAGCTGAATAAAGCGAAACGAGGATATACCATTGTCATAGACAACATTTATGTATTTTATCGAGATATTATTTCTACTCTAAGTATTGAGCACTGACGAAATAAAGATTTTTCACATTAATACATACGACCCGTAGGATAAATATTTTATCCCTCTACACACCCAATATATATATATATATATATATATATATATATATATATATATATATATATATATATATATATATATATATATGTATATATATATATATATATATATATATATATATATATAAACGCTGAGTACCAACGACATTGCAACTTTTTAATTCTTGATAATGACTATAAACATAGCCTGAAGCGCTCGATCACAAACGTTTCGATGATAACTACATTCGATAAATCCAGGTACACAGTTTAGTTTTCAAATTGATTTTCAACTGATTTGGGGACATTTCGAGGGGAAAAAAAGATTGAGAAATATCAGCATAAAAAAATCAATTATATATATATATATATATATATATAGAGAGAGAGAGAGAGAGAGTCTGGAAAGCTTTACTGCTTTAAACACTAAATATTAAAAAAAACTTTTTCAACATTTTTTGTGTCACTTGTGTATTTCACAATATATATATATATATATATATATATATATATATATATATATATATATATATATATATATATATATCGGATTCCGGGTCTGGAGCGAAGGTTTCGATACCGCCTAGCAGTACTGGAGTGGTTATCAAGTCTATAGTCACATTGAAGAGTCGTAATACCACGAAACAGCTATCTGTGGATAACACTCTACACACATGCACACACCACACACATACACACAAATGTATATGTATATATATATGGTACAGATCAGGTTAGCAATATTGCATAATATGAAACAATGTCTGATGTGTGATGGATTTATCTAATCGAGTGCTCGATACATTCAACTTTATACTTCGGAAGTCAAGTTGTTTTAGAGAAGAGCTGGAACAATATAATACGAAGTGGATTCACTACACAAACAAGTTTATGTTTCTGATTCGCCTGATGAGACCCAGAGTGGACAGAAACATGAATTTTTTTCTGTAGCGAATCCGCATCCTATTATATATAAATATATGTGTGTGTGTGTGTGTGTATGTGTGTGTGTGTATACATATGTATATACATATACATATATATATATATAGTATATGTGGTACAAATCATCATCAATAAAAGCCAATTATATATATATATATATATATATATATATATATATATATATACATATATATATATATATATATATATATATATATATATATATATATATATATATATATATATATATATATATATATATACATATATATAAATTGGCTTTTATTGATGATGATTATTCTCAACCGGTCTTCCTTTAAAACTTTCCAAAATTAGTTGAAAACTGATATAATGGTCAAACTCAATTGATGTTATGAGTCTTATTCCTTTGAATTTTTGCCAAACAAAAAAAAGGTTTGTGTTTCCGGAATCACTGTAAAAATTGTAACTTTTCCTTATTCTTCAAAAAGTAAACTGAAACATATTAGAGACTGTCGACTGAACTATCACTAAAACCATCAACATATTTTTCTTCTGTCTGTCTGTCTGTCTGACTGACTGTCTGACTGTCTGTCTGACTGGCTGTATGTATGCATGTATGTATTGCACATACTGGAGGGTTGAAAATTCAATTGTTCCCTCTTATTTTTTTTCAGAGGGGATTCGATTTGCAATATAATTTCATGCTAAATTAGTCCTTCAGTGTCCAACAGTCATCACGCTAGCTTTTTTCTTAAATTTGGATTTATCTAGTGATCACTACTCCCCAAAAAGATGAGAGCAGTAACTTATTAATTGATCATTCCTTTTTCCAGTTTTTAATTGATCACTCCCAACGCGGTAAGCTCTCGCGTTGGTTTTCCATTGGGTGACTAACCAGACCTGTCTGTTATATCTTCGTAACGATAATAAAAAAATACAATTAGTTCTGTGTCTTTCATAAATATTATTTTCTCTAATTTTAGCGCCCAGTTTTCAATTAAAAACTACGTCAAGCCGCTAAACGCCCATAAAATATAAGTTCTTATCTCCAGTTCCTCAGAAGCTGCCGGGCCAGTTAGTTCTTTTCATTTTTATTTTTAAAAAAATGCTTTGTTATATAAGATTATCGAATTGAAATGTTTGTTTGTTTTTGCTTCGTTTTCTCTTCATTTCTTTCAGTTCGATGTTTCACTCAGAGACTGTCAACCAAAAACTGTCACCAAAACTGTCATCATAGGTCTCTTTCAGTTTTTAAGCTGGTCCGGCTTGCTATGTAAGCATGTAGTGTTGCGCACAGGTAACACCAGCGGAGCTGGAAAATTCAATGTTTACTCCTTATCCCCAGAGATCTCATGCGAAACAAAATAGGCTGACAAAATACAAGATGGAGAGATGAACTGGTGCAAATTTAGAAAATACTGGCACTGCGATGCCCATGATAGAGAAGTGTGGTGAATCCTGGGGAAGGTCTATGTCCATCGACGGACGTTAAAAGACTGATGATGATGATGATGATGATGATGATGATGATGATGATGAAACTTTTGAGGAGGGCGGGGATTCCTCCTCTAAATATTTTTTTTATTGTTTTGGGGGGGTGGGGGCAATTTGCAGTGTCGGTTCATGCTAAATTGATACCTTACTTTGTCCGTTTGTTTCTTGGAAATTCCAACTTTTTTTGTGATCACCCAACAAAAAGTAACTCATTCATTGATTGCCTCTTTTTTTCCAATTTTTCGATTGATCACCCCCAACATGGCATGCTGCCAAAAGACGTTGGTCATGCGACGGTTTCTATTGAGTGACTAACCAGGCCTGTTTTTTTTGTTTCCGTTCGTTTGTTCGTTTCTCTGTTTTCATACAAATCTGTCACATATTTTTTCGTCTGTAGATTTCATAGCCCGCGACTCTTCAAGATGCCAACTAGAATTTTCTGGTCTGATTTCGTCTTCTCAATCATAAAAAAGCCGCCATGACTGTTGAAAACGGAATTTTTCAGGTTTCAATTTATTGGATCAGATCCTATTTTTGAATTGGATTACATTGGACGTAGATAAGGAAAACAAGCGATATCTTTTGTTTGGAAATGAAAGGACGCGAGAAGAGAGAGAGAAAGAGAGAGAGAGAGGCTGAGACAGAGACAGAGACAGAAGGAGCCATAGAGATTGATCAGGGAGATAAACTCAAACCAATGCAATATAATTGTAGCTTTGAAACTAAAGAGAGAGAGGGGAGAAGAGAGTGAGAAAGTGAGAGAGAGAGAGAGTAGATGTAGATAAGGAAAAAAGCAAAATCTTTTGGTTGTAAATGAAAAGACGTGAGAGAGACAGAGACGGAGACAGGCAGAGAGACGGGGAGAAACACAGAGACTGAGAGACAGAGAGAGAAGCAGCAAATGAGAGATAAACTCAGACCGATGCAATATATCAGTGGTTTCGAAACCGGGGGGCAGGGGGCGGAGAGATAGAAAATAGAAAGAAAAAGAGAGTGAGAGAAGATGTTGATAAGGGAAAATAAGCAACATCTTTTGCTAAGGTAAGAGAAAGAGAATGAGAGAGAGAGAGAGATGCAGGCGAGAGAGTGTGAGAAGGGAGATAAGCTAAAACCCATACAATATACGTATGTATGAGTTCAGATGGAGCCTCTTTTTCATTTCTTCTTTTTATTTGAAAAAAGAAGGCGAGAAAGAGAGAGAGGGGGAGAAAGAGGACAAGACGGATGGAGGGAGAGCATTATGGACGAAAGGGAAGAGATATAGGGAATAGAGTAAGAAGAATGGAGAGAGGGAGTGAACGTGGGGAGAAGGAAAAGGAAACTTTGGGTCCGGGGTGGGAGTGTGTCAATATGGACAGAGTCAATAAAAATGGAGGTGGGGAGGGCAACATGGAGAGAAGAACATGTAGAGACGACAGGAGAAATGTGAAAAGAGACAAACATCGCAAGAGATGGAAAATGAAAGCGAGAGGGTAAGTGAAAAGGAGGAAAAAAGACTTTACGCATACAAAGAGAACATCAGAAAAAGAACGAAAGAAAGAAAGAAAGAAAGAAAGAGAGGGGGGGCTTTTTTAAAAAGTAGAAGGGGCGCTGAGATAAGTGTGTGTGGTCCCAAAGGGGATATTTTAACCGGGACTATGACTAG
>OY735232.1:29872840-29967840 GCA_963457665.1 Thysanoteuthis rhombus
ATGGAGCAGAAACATGGAACCTAACCAAGAGACCGACCCTCAAACTGAGAACCATACAATGTGCATAGGAAAAAATCATGCTCAACCTCCCATGGAGAGATCACAAGACAGCACAATAGATTAGGGAAAAACGGTAGTCTGAGACATCATTGAATCCATTAGAAAACTCAAATGGCAATGGGCTGGTCACTTGCAAAAAAAAAAAAGAATTTGTCGAATAGACAAAAATAAAAATTGTTATAGAGGCTCTTGGATGCCTAGTTAGTGGAAATATATATTGTTTTTAAAAGTGTTATGGTTTGAATAAAAAAATCAGTTGGCTCGGAGTTAACATCTCTATAATTTGCTATGAGTCGGTCTGCCTGCGAAATAACAAACAGAAAGAGAGGAATAGGGTAATTCGAATACACGAACACAAAATTAGCTGTTCTATTGTATGTGCGTACGAGTGTTCGTCACTGACTGCTGATAATGTACCTATGGCTTCTACTGCGGATACTACTGTTGCTGATGAGTCAATTTCGTTTTTTACCAAGAATAAATATAGGAATTTCAGTTAACAATGCCTTGAGTTGACCTTCCAAGATACTGTGTAAATATATTGACACATAACACAACTTTATACCAATACCAAATCAATGTTTACTAGTTACAAGTAATGTATATGGATCAGTGGTTTACAAATCACCTTAGATTTTACGTATGAAGTCGAGAATAATAACACCCTACTTAACCATGACATATTACTGCATAGAACTGATACCAACTGCTATTTTAGTATATACCGTAATCAATTTTCACTTGCTCGACAGCACCAAAATTCGCAGCCCCTAACATTTGAAAGACAAAGAAATCATTGAATGCACTTTCAGAAACCTACAGTACCTCCTCAATTTTATGTACAAAGCATACAAGATACATTACACCTGCAAAAACAATCACAACAAAAACAGCGCAACTACTCAACTATAAAGATATATCCCACTACCCACTGATTCACAATCCATTGCAATCGCCAATAACATGAAAGACCCGGACAGTGTCACCACCACAAAGACATCCAAGACAATTAAGGACCACCTTGAAGAACTACCCCGATGAATGCATTTATACAACCCTGAGTCAGGATTGCTTAAAGTGTACACCTGCGAAACTTCCCGAACAATAAACAAACAAATACATGAACATAGGAGAGAATGATGAATAGACGATCATTCCAACGCACTAATCCACACATTAGACATTAGGCCACAATTACAAACACATTAGGTCATAATGTCGACTAACAACACATCTGCATTATAAAATATGAATATTATAAACAAAGAAGATTTATTGAATCGGATTTCATTTCCCCAAAGTGATATATTACACGCATATACACGCACTTACTCACCCGCAGATAGACTAGTTCACCCATTCACCCAGCCACACATATACATCCCCATTCACCTATTTTCATAAACCCCTTGTATTGACGAACAGGCACAGGTTCCCCTTTTTTAGCCTAAACTCTTCCATTAATCAATTTCTGAATCACACCAACTCTACACACACTTACCATTTGTTGATTTCAACAGCTCAGATGGTCATACGTCCTACGCATTCCACGCACAATATCAGTACCCAACATAAACTCATTGATTCTCGAAAACAAACACACACCGCTAGTAGAAACATATCCCCCCCTTCTTTTGATGTGAACTACCTCAACTGAGTTTACCCTAGGGCCGTGACACACATATCCCCAAATTTGCCACCAACATAATCACCTCCCTCAGTCACCACAAAATTCACAGTCTAATTATATATACACCCGGTATAATTCCGGCTTCTTGGAGCATCTCAATTCCCAAAGAAGCTCTTAATGAGCGAAACGTAAAAATGAAGTGTCATTCAACTTAAACTGATATTGCCATTTTACTTATATATATATATATATATATATATATATATATATATATATATATATATATATATATATATATATATATAATGCCAATTTCGAAAATCATTAAAATGGTAAATTTCTTTCAAAGATTTTCCAAATTATCGTTAAATCCATAACTTCCCAGATATCATTATCCATTATATACATATATATATATATATATATATATATATATATATATATATATATAGAGAGAGAGAGAGAGAGAGAGAGAGAGAGAGAGAGGAGAGAGAGAGAGTGACATAAAGAGATAATTGTTGGGTTTTTTTTTCAACTTTTTTCCCCAAGTAATTTCTAATACTTGCTCAAACAAATTCTTAGAATTCTTTTTTTTTATTATCATAAACAGTCACCGAGCACCCCCGCAGTTGATATTTTACAACATCATAATTACCAAAAACTATACAACTAATTACTCACAGAGATGCACACCCCTCAGTTCTAACAATTACTCACTCTATCATATATATATATATATATATATATATATATATATATATATATATATATATATATATATATATATATATATATATATATATATATATATATAGTTATTAAAGCAGGATAAATGCCTTTGGAGAAATATGGGGAAAAAATAAGCCTTCCACGATATCAAATTTCCATAAATACTTCTCCGAATATTTCTAAGATAGTCTGCATGCATATCCGTCTGAATATTTACAAAAACGCTCTAACAAACAAACAAATGTTTGCTCTGATATGGAGACTAGTTACAATTCAAAAAGAGAAACAATTAAAGAACAGGTTTGGTCATTGATTCAATAGAATCCATCACGTGGGTACTTTTAGCATCATACGGTGTTGGGAGTGATGAATTTTTGAAAAATAGGAAAAGGGGTGATCAATGAATAGATTACTTCTTTCGCCTTTTGTTGGATGGTGATTAGTGCCGGGCATCTACTGAGGGACCAATTTAGCAAAGCCTTACATCGCATATTGAACCTTCCTACTAAAACTTAATTTCGAGGGTGGAGTTCGAAATATAATAAGGAGTAAACGTTAGAATTTTCAGCCCTCTAGCTACATTGGTGCGGCCTGTTCGCGTGATAAATGCCCAGCCAGCCATACCAACTTAAAACCTGAAGAAACCTGTATTGATATTGACAGTTTTGGTTGACGGTTTCTAACAAGATTTATTGATCTGTAAATTGTTCAGTCGGTTATTAATTGTGCTGACCCTGTTCCTAATCCCAACGGATGAATGTTTGTAAAACCGATGAAGTAAATTACCAATGTCATCTTCATAAATCCTCGCTAATCATCATTACCTTCCAACAGATTTTCTTCTGGCCTCGTTTATATCTTTAACCCTTTCCAGAGAGAAAGAACACTTTTTGGTTTGTATTCATGTTAAAAAGGTAGCATTAGATCACCGTGGCTTGTGTGTGTGAATCAGAACTACTCAATTTAAAATGTTATCTAGAATGATCTGAAAAGAAAAAAATAGATCTTTTACCGTGAATTATCTAGAAAAAAAATCTTTCATCTAAAATTATCTAGAAAAAACGATCATTCATCTAAAATTATATAGAAAAAAGATCTTTCACCTTTAATTATTAGAAAAAATGATATTTCATCTAAAATTATCTAGAAAAAGATCTTCCATCTTTAAAAAAATCATTCATCTAAAATTATCTAGAAAAAAGTTCTTTTTTATCGAAAATTATATAGAAAAATGATATTTCATCTAAAATCATCGAAGAAGAGATCTTCCATCTAAAATTATCTAGAGAAAAAAATTATTCATCTAAAATTATCTAGAAAAAGTTCTCTCATCTAAAATTATGCAGAAAAATGATATTTTATCAGAAATTATCTGGGAAGAGATCTTTCATCTGAAATTATCTAGAAAAAAGATCATGCATCTAAAATTATTTAGAAAAAAGATCTTTCATCTAAAATTATCTAGAAAAAGATCTTTCATCTAAAATTATCTTGAAAAAGGATCTTTCATCTTAGATCATCAAAAAATACCAGTACAAGATTTGAACATTGTTCGTCCAAAATCACCATAGACGCCCCCAAGAGTACTTTTTCGAAACAAAAACAAAAAACAAAAAAAGATTCCAGATCGTATCTAGTGGTGTATTCATGCAAATGTTCAATGTTATAGCCCTCCCCAAAAATGTGACCAGCAGCGCTCGGAGACACACACCCACAAACGTGCATTGGGAGAAGAATCTATACCCAACTTGGCTGATTGGTCGGCTATTTATGGGGCGACGGTAATTCGATACCAACAAGCCTTCGAGAAGAGTGTTTTATAATACGGCACAGAGCTGTTTTCACCCCTCCCTCCACACACCAACACATTGCACAAACACCTTCGTCCTTTAACCATCCCGTTTTCATCTGCTATGACCTTTTTGACACGTCATTCTATATTCGCTCGTCGGTAAACAATGTAGACGGCCCATTTTATTAAAGGACATATCGCATCGACTTTCGAAGCTTCGATACTCAAATCTACACAAGACCCCTCCCCACTCTCTGGATAGACAGGCCCCAGTGCGATGCGCTGGTTGCACCCCCCCCCCCGTTAGAGGCCCTGGATACTAATGTTTCCAAAAGTTCTGAAATCACGATCTCATCAATCTTGCATTAGTTTTTAATACTAATTTGTTACATTGGACATCTCTGTTGAAGAAGAAGAAGAACAAGAACAACAACAACAACAACAACAACAACAACAACAACAACAACAATGACGACGACGACAACAGTAACAACAAAAGGGAGATGGAGAAAAAGAAGAAAAGATGAAAAAAGAAAAAAAGGATTATATCGGAAATGAAGAGTGGTAAATTTTAAATCCCAAAAACCTGTATTAGATTAACAGTTTCTAACAAGAGGAGAATTAGATGCAAATGATAAAAAAAACATCAATAAACTTAATCATTGGTGAAGGAAATTTAAATAGTCCAAAAAGTACTAATTTATTCTCAGTTCACCACGGCTTCTTTATCACAATTGTCTTCACCAGCTGCAAATGCAATGGGTTCGAGCCTTTTCTTGCACTAAAGCGAGGATTCTCAACGTAGGCGCTAGCGCTTCTTTGGGGCGTTGACTTGACAAAGGACCTTAAGAGGGCGTTTGAGCTCCTAGAGGGGGTGTTGTGAAGATTCCATAAACATCTATGATTCTGATTTACAAAAAACTGTTGTTCAGTGGTATTTGGTTAGAAATCTATTGATATTCTCGCTATAACATTTTCCTTAATAAATCCTTTGAACTCAATGTTGATGCTTTTCTTTATAACAAGTTTCCACATGTATCTGAATGTTCATCGACTTCTCTGCGCTAGTATACTCACCACCGACATCTAAACGCCGACTTTTCTGCACACGACTGCCTGGTGCAATGATAACTCGGCATACGGATCACTGGGCACATCTCAGCGCAAAAATAAACTATGGAATTGAGACAATTTGCTGAAATACAAAAATTGAAATCATCTTTTGATTTGAATTATTTCAGTGAATTAATTTGATAACTTATAGTTTTTTTTATTCTAAGTTGAAATTGGTCATCTCAAAGTTGAAGAAAATTCGTTCAATAATTGCTTAGTTCTTTGCTTTTTATGTAGTTCTCGTTATGATTTCATCGTGTATTCATTAAATAGTTTGGTAATCTTTGACGTGCATAGAAATACCATACAACTGTGTTTAAACAGCATAGAAAGGATCAAAATGTAATAAATAATTTGTTATTAAAAAGTATAATCAACGTATTCATTAGAAATTATTACTATTATGTAATCAAAACTGAGTCTTCATTCTGACTCATGGTGAAAAAAAGGTGATATCAAATTGAGTTAACTTATCAGTTCACAACATCATTTGTATTTTTTGATAGCATGAGAAGAAAGAACGAAAAAAATTATTCATCAGAAGATTTGAAAAGATTTTCATGTAATTTTTTATAAGATTTTAATGAAGTAAATCAATTTTTTAAATATCTTCAAAAGCTTTGATACTTATGTTCATGTCTGGATTCAAGACACCATTTTAGCTGTCGACTATCTTGTTATGTTCGTTAAATGAATTTCTTCTCTTTCTTTTCATTGTTGCATAAATGTCTTTGCCATTTATCTCGCTAACTACTATGAAATTTGGAATGAAGGAATTCTTCTGGATTCTATCACGATCTACACGGACGTGAAAATTCGAAGACCACGCGAAAATGCATGGGTAATTGTTAGTTTCTGTTATAAATCAGGAACGAAAAGTGTTTTTATTTACTTTTTCCGACTTTTGATCCGGTCTATGATGTAAAAAACTCATTTTTTGTAAATTTCCCAAATTCAGCGTCTAAAGGGCGAAATCCCCAAATTCCCCCTCCACCAAAATGGAAAAATGACAATTTTGACAAGAAAAACGTGAAGATGAATCTAGCAACTCAATTGTCGGTTATTAGATAAAATGCTCTTGTTCATCGCCTCAAGTGATGATGTTGCTAAAAACCTAGTGTTATGTGAATCTACAAAACGTAGACATTAACGTTTTTCTTCCTGTAGATTCCCTTGATGTTGAACTATTTAAAGGCTGCCCTGGTTATAACCACAATTTTCTTCGTTCTGGATTCACGTAATAAATACCATTTTCATCATCAGTGACTCCCTTATGGAAAAAATGACTTTTTTCGGTGCAAGAAAAGAAAAACGAGAAGTGCGTAAACACAATGACCGTTCCTAAAGGACCCAGTGTATCTTAGACATCATATATTCCCCAAAGATTCAAGTGTAACCCGAATTAACTCATGTAATAAAGGTTCTATTTTCCTTTAATTCCCCAGATATTTGTGCAAAAATTGAACTGAACAAGTTTTAAAAATGTGTTTCCTTTCTTCGGTTGTGAAGAAGAAAATAAATAGGTCTGATTAATCGCTCAATAGAAACCGTCACATGACCTACGTATTTTGGCAGTATTCGAATTAGGGGTGATAAATAAATAAGTTACTTTGTCGCCCTCTCTTGGATAACAGAAATTTGAATTTCCCCAAAAAGACAAGATAAACAAAGCAAAAAAAAAAAAAAAAACGAACAAAATGCAAACTAGTGTCTAATTTAGCATAAGTTTACATTTTAAGTTGAACCTCCATTTAAAAACCTATAATGGGGGAGAATTGGAAAAATAAGTTTTTTCTATACTCAATAAAAGAATAAATGTTGAAAATTTTATCTTTCTCGCTGCATTTTTGTGACATGTATTGCGTGATATATAGCCAGCCAGCTAGCCAGCCAGACCACCTAAACAATGGAAGAAACATAGAATGCATAATACTGGAGTTGTTTAATGCTTTGTATAAAAATAAGACACAAGCGATCTGGCTACCATTGAATGAGACGCCTGCGATCTGGCCGCCATTAAACAAGACACCTGCGATCTGGCCACAATGAAACAAGACACATGCGATCTGGCCACAATGAAACAAGACACATGCGATCTGGCCACCATTAAACAAGACACCTGCGATCTGGCCGCCATTAAACAAGACACATGCAATATGACCACCATTAAACAAGACACCTGCGATCTGGCCGCCATTAAACAAGACACATGCAATATGACCACCATTAAACAAGACACCTGCGATCTGGCCGCCATTAAACGAGACACCTGCAATATGACCACCATTAAACAAGACACCTGCGATCTGGCCGCCATTAAACGAGACACCTGCGATCTGGCCACAATGAAACAAGACACCTGCGATCTGGCTACCATTAAACGAGACGCATGCAATCTGACCACCATTAAACAAGACACCTGCGATGTGGCCACCAATAAACAAGACACAGTAATATTGTCTACTTAAAGATCTTGCAGCATTCTCCAGATTTCCCCAACATTCCTCCAACAGATAATCATTTCTCAAACATTTTAAATTTCATATCTGTATTAAAAACTACCTCACTAGGGAAGCCATAATTCGTGTTTTTATTGAATTTGTAACCACTAACCCTAAACGTTTTCATATCTTATGATTGTTGGGAAATATTTTTACTTCAAATGGAGCTCAAAATTCTTAGATTCACTTTCAAGCTGTTTGTAATCCGACTCTTTGAACAGAACCGAAGAATTATGAATTCGACAATGCTCGATGTTTATTTAAAGTACAAGATTATGCTTTTTCTTAAATCTCATAAATGATTTTCAATACAACCAATTAAAAGACATAATCAAACAAATAACATTAATTTACTATAACATAATTCATTGGAAAACTATCACCAAAACATTCAACAGAGGTTTTTTTCACTTCATGAGCTGGTCCGGCTGGCTGGCTAGCTGGCTTGCCGGCTGGATATGCATAAAGTCTACAGGCTGCACCAAAGGAGCTACAGGGCTAAGGATTTAAACATTGTACTTCTTATTATGTTTAGAAAACAATTTTCCTTCTTTCAAATCCCCTTAAAGTAAGTTTTTAGTGGGATGATATTTGCAATGTTGGTTTATACTAAATTGATCCCTTATTTCGTGAATTTTAGTGATCACTGTCCAAAAAAGGCGAGAAAAGTACCTTATTCTTTGATCTCCTCTTTTTTCAATTTTTTAATTGATCATCCCTTTCACGACGTGCTGCTCGAAAAATTAGTCACACGACGGTTTCTATTGAGTGACTAACCAGACCTGTGTATAATTTTATGCATAATTTATTTTGTGACGTGAACAAAAAGATTGAAGTAATTCATTTCAAAAGTGTTCATTTCTTTTGTGTTTCTCGAAGATCCTAAAAATTTGTAAAGAAAACTAAGAGTGAGAAGGAAATTAACACAGAAAACTGATTAGAATTTTTCTAGTAATAATTAAAAATTAATAAATAACAGTCTCAGAACTTACAATTAGAAATACTGCTTCTTCTCTGTGTATCTTAACTACAGAATTGCTCCTTTGAGAATAGAAAAATATAAATATTCATGTAAATTCATTCGCTTTCTAGTGTTCCCTCTGGTTTCATTCTACCTCCAAATAATTTCATCCATCCTTGACTGGATCATTCAACGGTTTGAGAAGTATCTGCATGATAATATAGTATAGTGTGTATGCATGTTTGTTCTCTTGCAAATAGAGAACCACGTACCGCAGAGGAAAAACAAGGGTATATTCGAAATGAATAGGTCTCAGTTTATCTTTAACTCATATCTTAGGTCAAATTTTGCAAAAAAAATTTATCTGGGATTATCCCCCAAACAATAACGATTAGACTCGTGGAACTGTATCAACATCGCCCGAGGAACCTTTTCGTGCCATTCATGTATACTTACAAATATTGGGGGTCAGAGGTTGTTGTTTTTTTATTTCAAATTTTATCTAATTTTCCACGAAGAACACGAACAGTATTTTGACTCGGAAAGAGTTTTTAGCAGCCTTTCATGTTTATAAATAATTCTTTAAGGGATCAAAAGTGGAGTCCAAAGATTCCCCTTTTAGGGTTCAGAGTGATGGTAAGTTCCTTTCCCTTTAAAGGGTTAGAAGTGAAGTGCAACCTTTTCCCTTTTTGAGGTCAAAGTGAAGGAAAGTTCTTTCCCTTCTTTTCCGTCAAAAGTGAACGGAATTTCTCCCCCTTTGAGAGGTCAAAATTGCAAGCAAGTCTTCCCACCCTCAAGTGATCAAAAATGAAATAAAACTTCTTCCCCCCATTTAAGAGATCGAAAGTGAAGGGAGACCGTTCTCTCTGAGTGGGTCAAAAGTGAAGGTGAATTTTTTTTTCCCTGAGGGGTCAAATGTGAAAACTCGTCTACCATTGAAAGGGTAAAAAATGAGCGGAATCATTTCTTTACAGGTCTGAAAGCTTCAGGTCTTTTTTTTTCCTTCCCTAAATATTTCACCCAGTGTCGATGGGTACTTTAGCTAGTACACTATACAATAAGACAAACGTTTGACTAACCGACACTAAATAAGAACCATATGTACTTGCCTTCAAATTCAACCTGAAGACAGACTTTGGAACGGATCCCGTTCGTAACCCGGGGACTAGAAGTATTCATTTGCACTTCCAAGTTCCTAATCCCTGGTCCTCTTATTAAAAGACTATTTACCGGAAGTGATTTCAATGGCACCATCAACAACGACCCGGAATTACCGGTTTAATGTTTCAAATTTCGGCTATCAGACTCCTTGGCAACAAAACCCAGACGTAATTTGACGCTTGCCTCGAATAAGAAAGGACACTGTGTTCTTCTTTGTAGGTTACACATCAAAATAATCATTTTTGACCTTATCGAATCTAAGCTATGCTAAGGGAAAGCCCATACAATGTGTTTGTGTATGTGTTGCAAAGTTAAATGTGTAAGTGTGATGCAAGAATGTAAGTATTGCAAAAAAAGGCATGTGTGTGTTCAAAGGGTGTGTATATATGTTGCAAAGTGTACATGTTGTAAGGTCATGTGTGTATGCAAGTTTCTAATTGTATGTGTGTGGCAAGTATCTTTGCATGTTTTGCAAAGTTATGTGTGTCACTGTTGCAAAGTTGTGCGTATGTGTGTTTCAAGGTTATGTGTGTAAGTTCTGCAAAGTTGTGTGTGTGTGCAAGAAGCAAGTTTATGTATGTACATGTTGCAAAGTTACGGGCACCCACACGCGCGTGTGTGTGGCATATTTGTGCGCGTATTAGTGTGGTCCAAAAAAAATGAAGTTTTAAAATTTTTGGTTTCCATTTACTACAAGAACACACAGTATAGAACATTTTGGAAAAAAAACTTTATTTAGAGGTTGCTCAAAGGACCCTTGATTGAATAACCATGGCTATCAAAGATCGTGAAGGGTTCTATTTTTTTCATGTATGCATGTATTTTTGTATTTGTTTATTTGTGCGTGTATGTGATTGGTTGTGTGAGAGAGTGTTTGTGTGAGTATGTGCTTGTTTGTTTGTTTATTCCAGTGCTCTTGTACACATCCTTATGTCTACAAATCTGGAAATTTGCATCAGTACCCTACTAAAGCCGTTTTCTCCATTTTTTTTCGGAAAAATAGCTTTTTTGACTTGTCAGGGGGTTATTTTGCCGGGCTTATTAATGACATCTAGATCCTCCAGAACTTATATCTTTCTAGGTGTTATTTCATACTCTATTTTAGATGTTTTCTAGTCAAGAACTCCAATGATGTCATGAATACAATTTAATTCTTCGATCGAACTTTTCACGCTCTAATTTTTGACGCAATGGTTGTTTAATTATTGACTGTGACTGCGAGTGTTGAGTATTTTTTATCATAAATCAACTATCTATCTGCATGTAATCATGATTGTACAAGGTTTGTTGGGAATCGGATTTCTTCGTCGCCTCTAGGGGGTTGAGATGTTTTCTGAGTTCACCATTTTTGCTAAGCCAAAAAGAGGATTGTTCTTGTTGTTGTCACGGTAGAGAATTAACTCAACAGCAGTTTTAGAGTTTGACAACTTTGGAAATCATTTGCTCTCTACTTTAGTCATGACTTACGTCTTTAAAAAAATGAAGTATCAAATCAACATAACCGCACAAATACCCTACCCGACCAACCAGCCAAGATGACTACAGATTTTTGAGTGTCTATTTGTCTATGTGTGTGTCTTCGGACACACCTGGTCACATCTTTAGAACCACAACCATGTAAGTTTACATGAGTACACCAACCATCAGGCACCATCTAAAAAACTTTTCGTTTTTTTTTTGGGAAATATGCTTTTGGGGTGTCTTTAATGGTCATTTCGGACGGGCAATGACCAAATCTTATGATTGTATCAATTATATGGTGAAATGGAATGAACGAATGAGGTTCCCATTGAGAATAAGTGAGAACACTGATTAACACTCTGGTAAGGTGAGCAAATTTTAAAGAATATATGGAATATTAGGTATCGGCTAATATTTGATTTTTTCCTTATTTGCTCAAATTTCTTGCTTAAATTTCAACTTCTAAGCCACTTCTGAAATGTATTGTTTTTTTTTTCGAAACATTTTATATAATGTTTAGTTTTTTTTTCTCGTACAATGCTACTTCTTGAGGGGTCAGTTAGAATAATTTCTGGAAAAAAATGTCTCGTATTTTTTTGACACCTTGGTGCACAAAATGCTCGATGCAAAAATGTATGTGAGCATTTTGCAAGGTTGCGTGTGAGATGCAAATTTGTGTGTGTATGCGAGGCACAACATTGTGTGCGTACGCGTTATAAAGATTCTTGCATGTGTGATGCAAGTTTATATATGTATATGCGGCAAAATTCCGTATGCGTTAGTGTTGCATAGTTGTGTGCGTATATGCTGCATAGTCAAGCGTATGCCTGATACTGGGGGTGTATACGTTGCAAAGTTATATATGTAAGTTGCGTCAGTTACAGTGTTGCAAAGTTGTGAGTATGTGCGTTACTAGATTGTGTGTGTGCGTGTTGCAAAATTATACATATGCATTGCAAATATGTGTGTACGCAAGTTACAAGGTTGTGTGTATACGTCTTGCGAAGTTGTATGTATGTGTATTGCGTGTGCTTGTGTTGTAAAGTCATGTGTTGCCAAGTCATGAATGTTTTTTTGTATGTTGTGTGCATATTGCGAAGTTGTATGAAAGTTGAGCCTTCATGTACTGGTTTCAAAACGTATGTGCGCTCACATCTACACAGCCCGGAAGGAACTATGCTCCCGAGAGTCTAAAATTTATCCACATATCAAAATTATCAAAACTTAATCATTCCGTTGTTTGGAAAATGATATTGCATTTTTGGAGACGGAATAAAAACCTGGCGGTATGTGTGTAATGAAATAACCGATAACCGAAGCATTTTCTTTTTAGCTGCTGTTGTTACTCCGAATCAGCAAATCGAATTTATATCTCGGCGGTTTTTTTTATCTGTATCAGCGGCAGCCTTTTATCATCCGTCGTTGGAAATAGGCCTCTCTATCATTGGTATGGCAGAGATAATACTTTCTGAAGTTTCTTAGTTCGTAACGCCATCTTATTTTTTCTGGTACTAGATTCGCAAATGATCATTGGGAATCCATCTTGTGAGTTGCGATGTCCAGCACTTGTCTGACATTCTTGCAACATGACTGGTCCTTTTCTTTTTGGGTTTTCAATTGGATTCTATGATATCTCTGAATCCTGTTTTTTCTCCAATATACTTTGCTGTCTTGTGATATCTCCTATTAGAAGGTCGAGCATGATTCTTCCCAGTTTACGTTGCATGGTTCTCAGTTTGAGAGTCAATCATTTACCATGTTTTAGCTCCGTAGGTAACTCTCGGGATGGTGCATTCATTTCAAGCCCTTCTTTTCAAAACTAATGGGATTTTCTGGTTCTTGAAGGTTGAGCTTGCCCTACCGAAAGCTTGATACTTTGTATTAGACGCTTGGAGAAATACGTATCCAGATCCCTGATCCCTGACTCATCACCTGATAGAAAGACAAGAAGAGTCTCGTCAATGGCATGCCATGACGGTTGAGGAGGAGAGATTGGGTGAATGAGCATTTTGGCAAATCACTTCTCTCCAACGGTCGAGGTCGACTACAGTTTTTAGATACGCTCACGTATCTCTACCACACTTTTCGGTCGGTCGGTCGGTCCTCAATATGTTAAAATTTCGATTTTCTTACCAGTACCATGTTGGATTGAAGTGAAACTTTGTCCATATCTTCGGCTGAACCATTTTTATCTTCCTCTTCCTCCCCCACTCCCTCCTCTCCCGCTTCCGATTCCTCTTCCTGTTACTATTACCACAGATGGCGGACGCTTACTTGTACTTACGATTATTGTTTAAAAAATATTCAGTTGCACTCAGTCAATAGGAATGCGTATTTCTTGCACCTTATGTTTATAATTATATGTACTTAGACGAGTTAGTGTATGTGTGTATGCGTTTGTAAGAGTCACGTACGCTCTATATTTCAGCTCATTAACACCATTTAGTCATGAATCATCATTTTGTGCTCTTGCTACTCGCAGTCCATTCATCTAGTCTTTTCCAAACCACCACCGCCTTCCTATTTGAGCAGACGACACCATCTTCCCTCCCTTACCCATTGACCTCTTTCACACTAGGCTCTGTTTTCAAGACCGGAAGTAGAATAAACAATTCGAAATCAAAATGGTGGATCAGTTTACGCCTGAGATTCAGTTAATTGCAAGCGTGTGTCAGTCAGCCCGGCGGAAGAGAATTTTGACGAAAGGTCACATATACCGTCTACATTCCTGAAAAAAGTCAACTTTTTCGACAATATTGTAGATTTATACTCGGTGGATTGACGATTACATAGATACTACTATTGAGCAATGATATCGGCCTTTTTTTTTCCAGCAACAAACCCGTTCACAATTGGTGATATGCAGATGCAGTATTTGAAAAACCGACAGACTTCTTCAAAGAAACATTTATTCAAGAGATTATTTTCAATAAGTCTACTTATATCATATCATACTAATCATACTTACAATAAGTGGAAGTGTGATTATTAATGACTGAAATAGCTTAGGTAACAAACTTTTTCGTGTGCACATTAATTTCCTTCATGCACTGGTCGCAAAACTCGTATGCCTGCGTAGGAACTAAGCCTGGAAGGAACTATACACTTGAGAGTCTGAAATTCACGCCTGAATTAAAATTATCAAAGTATTATCATTTGGTTGTTTGGAAAATAATATTGCATTTTTGAAGACAGAATAAAAACCTGTTCAAATGTAATAAAAGTTGAATTAATTCAATAACTTAATTATCATTATAAGAAAAATGACCAAAAAACCCACCCTGGAACTCATTTTTTTATTTCTTATCAGTCATGTTGAAAATAGCAGTCGTGTACAGAGTTTTTAAGATAATTCAGATAAGTATATCTGCACCGCTGATAATTGATTCATCATAGCCTGCGCGTGTACCAGAACTAGTTATCAAAAAAATACTAGCACAAGATTTGGGTATTGTTGGTTCAAAATGACCATAGGGACCGCCAAAACGTACTTTTTTGAAAAAACAAAAAATTATTTCTAGATGTTGTCTAGCAATGGATTCATGCACATCTTCAGGGTTGTAGCCCCCAAAATGTAACCAGTGGCACCCCTTCATACAAAGAAAAAAAACGAATAAAGGGAGAAAAATCTGTAACCCATTTGGCTGGTTGGTCGGGTTGGAATTTCGAAGGGCTCCAGTGATTCGATAAATTTAGAAATTATGGAAAAAATGTGAGCTTTCAAGTATATTTTAGGGATCTATCCAGTGAGTCTGATCCGTGAATTGTGAATTGTAGGTGCTGTTTGGATTAATATACATTGAATATGTTCGGATGAATTTTGTCTTTATTTTGAATTTGATGTGTAAATATTAAGTATAATTGGAGGTGCCTTTTGAGGCATATCAAAATGATTATTGATGAATATCACTAGCTATCATCACAAAAGCCCCTTAGGAAACTAATTCTCTTATTTATGGTTGAAAGATTCGAAAATCATGGTGACAAAGAATCATGATAATATTGAACTGATCTCTTCCCTGCTTTTTACAGGTTTGGCAACTCAGACAATTCCCCAGTAATCTGCTTAAGTAATAAGCTTGAAGTGCTAAGAAAGTTGAGTTCGGAAGATGCGGTAAAACCATCAACATCAACCTTTTAACGTCTGTTGTTGAGTGTAGACAATCCCTAAAATTTGCCAGATCTCTCCATAACGGGCAACGCTGAGCCAATATCGACTGAACCTGCTTAACCCCTCACACCATCTTATTTTCTGCCGGGTGCAATTTTGGTTTTGATCTCTTTGGATCCAGGTTGTGAGTTGCGATGTACAGTTGTTGTCGGACATTCTTGCAATATAACCAGCCCATTGCCATTTGAGTTTTCACATAGATTCTTTGATAAATCACACACCTATTTTTTTCTCTAATATACTGTGCTGTCTATCTAAGATCTATCTTTTTGAAATAAATTTTGATAAAATATGTTTTTTTGGGATAATTTTTTAAATATCTTTTTTTCAGATAATTAGTTCTATTATATGCATGGGCTACGATGATTCATGTATGCGAGGTGTGGCTATTTTGATATGTTTTTGGTTTTTGTCAAACTACCAAACTTTTATTGACTTTGTTTTTTTCTGTCGTAAGAAAAAAGAACAACCCTAATTAAATTAGCGGTTTAATCTTACGTATAAATTTCTCATTGCCAACAGCGATCTGAACTCACGACCAACTGATTGCCAGCAGGCTGTCTTACTGACTGAACTAAATTGCCAAGACTTAAGGTATTAAGGTACATTTATCAAATAGATATGCAAGGTTTTATTTAATTCTAATTGATACGTACATTTATACAAAAAATTATATGTACAGTATTTTTTTCTATTTATATGCATAATACAAAAGTTGCAGTAGTCATCTTCAGTCAGAATAAAAGTTTTAGTAGGGTATGACCCTGCAGCAGGCAGCCATGTTTATAATTTTTAATCTTTGGCCTTTTGCGCAAATCCTGTCAATTTTCAAAGTATATAAAGATGTTAAAATGAATTTTAAATGTCTCGGATACTTGTTATACGCACTGTACATAATTGCGTACGTGTTTATCTTCGCATTTAATAGAAGACAAAGAAGGTGTTTTTGTCTCCGGATGCGCTGAGATGAAGAAGAAAAACACTTGACATCTCCACGGCTGTTTTTTTATTTTTTTGTCAGTCGTTTCCGGAGGTCGCATCATATTTTGGTATTGTTCTGCTTAAGAAAAAAACATAACACTTATCCTTAAGAAGGGTTGAAGACAATTGTTTCGTAGCCACCTGCCTGAACAATAAGCGAATGTTTCAGAAACAGGAAAGAAATCTCAACAAGACTATGGAAGAGACGGGGATAATATCGAGGTAAACGATTTTAATAGCAATTAGGTAATTTAGTTGTGGATTTCCTAAATATCTAGAACCCTTGGGTTTATGAATCGGCAGGAAATATTTGAAAATATGTCAAGATACACCAATTCTCACGAAGATTCAGTTTCAAAATTCATAGGGGAGACTGGGGGCTAGTTGGCCCTTTATTGCACTTTAAGCAGTTTGGAGAATAGTTTGATAGAGTTAGAGGAATCATTCATCAGTTGAGCGGCAATATCTTGTCTAAATTTGTAATATCAATAATTTGCAGAACCATTATAGCATAACATAATTTTAATCTCAAAAATCCAATCCAAACAAATCCTCAAAAAGTTTATTTTTTATGATTAAAATCTGTTTTTAGCACTCATCTCACCAGTCTGCAACTCGTACACACCAGATTTCCAATGCAAGGAGGCAGACGATCATGGGACTTGGTCATGTGACCAAAATTACTGAAAAACGTATTGACCTCAAAAAAAAAATCTTGAGGTCCGAATTACCCCAGGTCTGACTAGCACCTGCATTTGTTACGCTCAGCCATCTTTGACATATTACTTCAACACTTTGAGAATCCTACCCCTGACCCCTGACCCATTTGGAGCTAACATTATATTTCTTACCTCTCAGAGTCTCTCTCAATACGTGCTCTGCCATTCCAGAAGACATTTCTATTTCTTTTCTAGATATTGCATTTCTATGTTAATGTCTATCAATGTCCTGCGAGACAAACTCACTACCGCGAAAAACTCTAGCCTCATAATCTATGCTAAAATGATCACATTTTTTCAGAGAAATAGATTCTATTCATAACTTTACCTTTGCCCGAGCAAATTAATTAGTAAAACTAATTAAAATATGGCAAGCAAGTTAGAAAGACCCGTGAGCTGAATCAATAAACGTGAATAATCAAATATATACAGTCAATGCTATACTCGCAGTAAATGTTAAACTCTTAAATCAAATTAGTTGAAACTTGTCTCTTTATATATTTTGTTTGTAGAATAATTGATTTTAGATTTCACATATGTGTCAGAATTATTACTCAATTAAGCTTTTGATGTCGGCAGTGAGAATATAGGTGTGGATCACTCAGTAATTGTGTATATGGTATTATTTATGTTTATCGATTCAGTTTGCTAGTCTTTTCTGAATTGCTTGCCTTCATTTTTTAATTTGCTTGTCTGTATTTTTCATTTTGCTTGCCTTGTTATTTAATTTGCTTGTCTGCTTTTTTCAATTTGCTTGTCTATTATTTTTCAATTTGCTAACCAGTATTTTTGTATTTGCTCGCCTTTTTTAATTTGCTTGCCTTGTTTTTTAATTTACTTGCCTGAATTTTTCAATCAGCTTGACTGTACTTTTTAATTTGCTCGCCTGTATTTTTTATTTACTTGCTCTTTTTTAATTTGCTAGCCCGTATTTTTTTTCATTTGTTTGCCAACATTTTTTCAAAATTTTCCTAATTTATCTTTCAGTTTGTTTGCCTGTATTTTTCAATTTGCTCGTCTTATTTTTTAATTTGCTTGCCAGTCTTTTTCAAGTTGCTTGCTTCATGTTTTAATTTGCTAGCCGTAATATTTGCTTGTTATATCTTTGATTCATTTGCCGTAATTTTTTATTTTCTCGGTAAAAAGTCGAAAGATGAATATATTTTAGAGAAAATGCTTGTCCCATACTTTCTATTTCTCCATAAGAAAATTATTTGATACCTAAAACTAATTGCAAATTCTTCATGTAAGTATCAGCTGTCTATATAAACTTTTTTTTCAATTTGCTCGTCTGCTTTCTTTTATTTGCTTGCCTGTATTTTTTAATTTGCTGGCTTTTTTGTAATGTGCTTGCCTTATTTTTCAATTGGTTTGCCTATTGTTTTTTTTATTTACTCGCGTATTTTTTAATTTGCTTGTCTGCCATTTTTAATTTGCTTGCCTGTATTTTTTGATTTACTCGCCTGTATTTTTTAAATTTGCTTGTCTGTATCTTTTAATTTACTTGCCTCATTTTTTTGATTTGCTTGTCTGCTTTTTTTATATGCTTGCCTGTGCTTTTCAATTTGTTTGCCTGCTTTTTTCATTTACTTGCCCTTTTTTTTTAATTTGCTTGCCTTGTTTTTTAATTTACTTGCCTGTATTTTCCAATTTGCTTGCATGTATTTTTTCAACTTGCTTGCCTATATTTTTTTAATTTGCTTGCCTCATTTTTTAATGTCTATGTAAACTATGATATCATGTGTAGGGTAAGGTAAATCGTCCGTCCCTTAAGAGATAACTCCCAATGAACAGTTGGAAACAAAGTCCCATTTACCTTTGCACGTGTCAGCTTAGTGATCCTCGAAAGTTTCAAGTCTTTATTCTTGCAAGATTCTAGGACCATCCCCTTTGGTGGGATACAAGTCCAACGAAGAGATGCTTTAATCTCCATCAAACAGCTTAGACTGTACTCAATTAGTATATCACAGGTAGGATTCACTAAAGAAACACATAAAGAAACTCTCATCCAGTCTGATGATTACATTACATATATTCACACAGCGAATGCTAAAAGTACATACGGAAATGATTTTTGAAATTTTACTATAAAATGCATTGTCAATGATGTTACAATACAGATGCCTTTAGTATTAGCACAGATTGGATTTATCAAACAGAATACGTCAAAACCTTTATTTTCTCTCATGATTACTTATACAGTGACACAGCAAATACAAAGAGCGTTGATAGAAATGCATTAGAAATTATTTTACTTTATAAGTGCATTGCATATTATTTAGATAATACTAGCTGCTTGTATAAACCGTGACAGAGGAGCCAAGTGCTTTAAAGGAAAGGATTAACAAGGTCTTCCATGTATCTGAAATGTTAATTCATTTCCCATTGATACAAGAGGTATATGTTCGAGCTATGGTAAAAGTCGGGACTTTGAACACTAATATTCACAAGTAGGCTTGAACAAAAAATTGATGAATCACAATTTTCCTATCCCAATTTTTCTTATTTGAGCCAGACAAAACTAAACTTGATAAATTTTGTGGTCATCAGAGAGAAGAACACAATAAAGGGGGGGAAAGTCGATAAAGGGTATTTTCTTGTGACCCAATCCTTCATACAGTAACGATGCTTAAAAAAAAATAAAATTTTGTTTAATCTATGTTTCTCTATCATTCTATGTTCGTTGTCTTCAAATGGCCTTCGAACATAATTTTAAAATTTCAATTACAAATAATTTGACGATTTAAAAAATATGACTTGAACAATTTTCAAATATGAAAGCATTTAACTGTCAGAATTTTAGGTTCAGTTCCGAAGTATTGAGAAAGAATACTAGATAGGTTTATAATCGGATGAAGGCAGAGATTGTAAAGTTCAATACTAATCAGTAAAGCAAGAGATTTTTTATCACCTTTACTAAAGAGATTTACGATCACCGTGACGGATCTGTTGCAAAACCCAGCAAGAAACTGATTTTATAATTTCTCTCTCTCTCTCCAAAATGGGATTTGTAAAATATGTACACCAAAGCAGAGGAAGAATCATTAAAATCGATTATTATCAAGCTATGCCTTCATTTGTTGATTTTTATCAACCTCAGCCAGTTTAACCAACAGTGGAACATAATTTACCGAGTGATGCCTTGCATGAGATTACACAAACCACTTTTGACATGTTCGATTATTCACAGCACCTACTCCATGAATTGTACAAACAATCAAAAACTCTCATCCACCTAAAGGGTTACATAAATATTTACCGAGCAAATACTAAAAGCATACATAGAATTGAATTTTAAAATGATTTTACCATAAAAATGAATTGCAAATGATTTTACAATATAAATACATTTCTTGCATTTCGTTCGTATTTTTACTTTATTGATATAAAAAAGACATAATATGCCGGAAATATTGCTTTTTTGTTCAATACAGGAAACTGTTAACAAAATACGCCAATTTTGAATATCTATCTAATAAGTACTGATAAGGTAACTGTTACAATACAATTAAAAGCGATCTCCCCTAAACTAAATGATCCTAATGCTATCTGATGATAGAAGCAGAACGAACTTTTCAGGCCAACCAATATTAACTCGTTCGTTGGTCGTCACATGACTGAGTTTAACACATCATATTTTCATCATTCACTTCTCTGTTACCGTCCTTTCTTTCACTAAATGCTTTTGTCATAATTATTGAAAATGACGCCTCTTCAACCATCGAGGAGTTAAAGGTCGCCAATTAGATACACGAGTCTTGTCTAATCTCTCTTCTGGGACCTTTGACCTATCACCAACACAGAAATAGGAATATCCGTTTGGTAGTACTCTGCACGTGGCTACGTGTGTATATAATCCATCCGGAAAAAAAGCCTCCCCAGGACCAAATTTGCAGTGGTTTCCAAACTTTTTTCTGGTGCGCACGGAATTGAAATCTGCTCGCGTCACACCGATTTTTTTTCTATTGATAAGAAAGACATTAAAAATAACAACAAAAATTTACAAACTAAACCTATAATACGACTACTTTAAGATATGATCATGGGACAATCCAGATAGTATAAAATGATTGAAAAAAAAAACAAAACATGATTTATTCCCCAAAATATGTTTATAGACGAATAACTTGCAAAATTAACCTAAAATAAGCGTATAAACTCAACGCCGATACCTTGTTAATGAAATATTTCGATGCAAAAACTTTCCCTGTCATAGATCAATGAAATATTTAGTTGCAAGATATTTCTCTTTCATCGATATTGATGAAATATTTCTGCCTTCTCTTTTGGGGAAAGGAATGAAAATTTCATTTTTCCTGCCTTTTGAGTAAGTTTCTCATAAATTCGATCAATAGTTTTGAAGTTGATAATATATAATTACCTGAAATTAAGTGTCTTTTTGATGCCCATCCTGTGAATATCTATTTCATTAACGTGTGGCAGACAATGGTAGGGAGTAGCAGGGATGGTTTTTCCATCGAAATATTTCATTAACGTGTGGCAAAGAATGGCAGGGAATGACAAGTAGTGGCATGGACAAAAACTCCTGACGCTCAATGAATGATGTGAACTTGTTAGGATTTTATTTGAGATGTGCTAACTCTTGTCTTTTCATCAACACAAAGAAGCCTTTCTCTTTTCTGGTCTTGATATTGGTCAAAACTGAATATCCTAACAACGTGAATCTTTCCATTACACTCTTCATTCTCTTTCGCTTTACCAATGGGTCGCGACGCACCCTTTGAAAACAACTGGTCTAAGGAGAGATCTATTCGTACATAGATCCTGTTGGTTCTTTACGCATTTCCTTTCTAGTTCGTTCGGACTTAGTGGAGGAAACGTTTTAAAATCGTTTTTATTGTTGAACTCCGGGCTAAGTTTAAATTAGGATTGGAGTTTGACCCAGTAGCAACCGGGCCCGTCCTAAATGACTTTGTACTTATAGATGCACATATATAGGTATCTTCCTAGTTTAGAGCAATGGTTACGAGGTGTCTGTTTACTATCAGTTGATGTAGAGAATACGAACCTCACTTGTTTTCCAATATGGGAGCCTTGTGTCGTACTGAAATAAACTTTGTAAATAGTGAAGCTGAAATATAAAGCCATAGGTGCTTTACTATGGAATAATAATTACCTAATCAAGTAAATCCTCACAAAGCCATCATCAGTAGATATGTGCGTGTGGATACAGTTTAAAACAAACTTGTATCGGTAATACATATCAACCTGGTACTTGTAAAGTGTTCTAATTTATTTTGATCGATAGCAGACATTAAAGAGTGAAGATAATTTCACTGAGTGTGTAAATATAAAAAGCAAGATGGTTGGCGAAATTATTCCTTATGATTCAATTATATGAATTTTATCACTGTATCAAGTAAATGCTGTAATATATTCAATAACTTGGCTTGGCAAAGAAAACAGTTGTGGATAGCGCGTTCAAAGGACATGCCAGTGTAGCACACGACTGAATGACAGCAGTATATAGCAACGTGATTTTGGCGCACGTCATGATAACGTTGATTTGACTATGAAGACTATGAAACTTATATGCTCGCAGCAGACCACCCGGCACACTAAAGAATAGTGGTAACAAGAAAAAATGATAGGAAATATAATTATTATCGTTTTTCATACAGAGAGAAAGTATTCCATTCTTTCTTGGCCGAACAAAGAAATCCACTGCCCGCTGTAATCTATGATGACCTGACTCATTTGTGGGGCTAATATACGCCTTTTCCTTCATTTTTCTTACCTTTCAGTGTCTCTCTCACTACGTGCTCTGCCATTCCAGACATTTCTATTTCTTTTCTAGATCTAGCGTTCCTATGTTACTCAAGTCTAACTTTCATGGTTTGCATGTTTTCTGTCCTTTATTCTTTTCCATTTTTGTATAGGATATTGTACATAAAATCAGTCGTCATCCTAATTTCTCTTGGGAGACCAACATTAGTAAGGAGATTGCTGAGATAGTTGTGACCCTCTCTTCCAGTACTGGTTGTTCACCTGGAGAAGGCTAGAGAATGTATCAGCCTAGACAACTATGGCAACAACAAAAGCAACATCAAAATGATTAAAGTTCCAACAACTTATGGAGTTACAATGACTGATCTCAAAAATTTAATGATAAATTAAAGAGGACTGAAGAATAAATCAGCCGATACGTTGTAGTAACAACAAAGGCATCACAAAGAATTAGTTTGATAGTCAGAATAACTGTTGGAATTATTATCTACTCTAAATTACCGAAGGCATCTTGAACAAAAAGAATGAGTTCAGTTGTCGAAACAATTCTTGGAATAGATTGTCCTCAGTGTACAAAAACCCAAATGTACTAAATAAATTTTCAAAAAATAAAGGGTATCAGTGCGACAGGAACGGGGATACTCTTGCTCATCTGAGTGTCTAAAAAGAATTGTTTTGTGGAGGTATGGGGGAGTGATGCATTTCCAGTACTGATTAAGAAGTAAAAACATTTGTTTCAAGTCCTTGGACTATGTTTAGCATAACAAGGTCAAGGGTTACTCTTGAAAGGGGATTCAGATTCATGAAGAAAAGAGACTATGTTGAACGAAACAGGGTCAAGGGTCACCATCAAAAAAAGGTTTAAGTTCATGAAGAAAAGACACTATATTTAGCGAAATAAGGTCAAGAGTCAACCCTTGAAGACATATTTGAATAACCATCAATTAAGCTATACATAATGATTGAAATTATATATATATATATATATATATATATATATATATATATATATAGAGAGAGAGAGAGAGAGAGAGAGAGAGAGAGAGATAGTAACAAATGAAGCAGTACTCGAACATGCACACACAAAATATCAATAATATATATGTATATATATATTACCGTCAAAATTCTGCCTTGTAGTTCCGTAGTCTGGAGGTAGGATATCGGCCTCCGGGTCTGAAGTGAAGGTTTCAATTTGCCTCGTGGTACTGAATGGGATAATGGAATGAACAGCTGCCTATGGATGACACAATAATATGTATGTATATATATATATATATATATATATTCTCGTATGTGTATGCATGTTTGCTTTTTACATTAATTCTTAACCACCGACACACTGTTTTCCTCTCATTCTCGATGCACAACATACAGACTGAGTACTGAAACCTGCTACAAAATCTATGGTAAAAATTGCTAAATTCTGTGTTCAACCATCAATTTTATCACTATCCCAAGAGATATTTAGTTCGTTAGCAGAGGAAATTGGTTAATGATCGGTGTAGTCTGTGACTAAAGTTATTTATTTATTCATTTAATATGAGGACAATTATTCCAAGAAACTAATAAATAGCATCAACGGATCTGGTCAGCCACTCAATAAAAATTGTTACTTGAACAACGTCTTTTGGCAGCATATTATGTAGGGGTGATCAATTAAAAGGATAGAAAAAGGCCAGTGTATGGGGTTTGAATGCAGTTAATGGAGAAATACAACCATTTTTATAGTTTCACTATCTGTCCCATGGATGTTGACAACTGAGATTATCAATTAAATTATGCCCCCAGCTCTCCTCTCACTCTTTGCCTGTATCTTTTCATTCTCTCCCTTATCCCTTCTTATCATCGTTTCCCTCCTATGATTTTATGAAAATGTCTCACAAACCTGGATTAGTTCCATATACAAACATTTTCCGTCTCCCTCTGTACACCCCCGTTTTTTTTTGTTTTGTTTTTTTTGCCCTCTACCTTCCTACCATCTTTATTTATCTAACCTCCCTTTTTTCGCCCTTTCTCTTCTACTACTAAGTTTTTTCTGTCTTTTCTCTTCCTACCCTTTTATAAGATTCCCACTTTCTTTCCACCCTCTACTCCGGTCAGTAAACTACCTAACTGCTTCTCTTCACCTCTTTATTTCTAAATAAGATAAAGAATATTTTGAATAAATTTAAACAATATTTTATTCTTATCAATTTTTCAATAAAATAAGTAATGTTCCTATATATTGAATCTATAGTAAAAAAAATAAATAAATTATATATTTTCATAGAAGTAATTACAATAAATTCATGGTTCTCTTCTTGATAATTATTAATTGGAATTTTCATGATCTTGGAAGATTATTATAAACCGTCAAACCAAAACAGCCTACAAAACTATCAAAATTCAGTTTTCAGGTTGTTCCGTCTGTTAGCTATGTGTTGATTATGTATCACACGTATAGGCCATATCAAAAGAGCTAAAGGACTGAAATTTTCAACATTCACTCCTTGTTTACTCCCCCACAATAAGGTTTTGGTAGGGGGTTCAATTTGCTGTGTAAGTTTATGCTAAATTGATCCCCAGTTTGTGCCAGCATTTGTGCTTGTTTTTTGAAAAAGAAAACATACTTTCTTAGTGATAACTTTTCACTAAAAAGTCTAAATTTTCAATGCATAGGCGGACATAAAGTAAGGGATCAATTTAGAATGAAGTTACATAGCAAATCGGACCCCCAATAAAAACCTACCGGGAGGATGCGGTTCTAAAAACTGAAGAGCCGTTTTTGTAGATATAATGAGTAAATGTTTACATTTTTAGCACTCTAACTCCAGCAGAGCAGCCTGTGCGCGTGCTACATAGCTATCCAGTCAGCCAAACCAAGTTAAAAACTGAAGAAAACTATGATGACAGTTTTAGTGTCTGATAATTGGTCTTTGGATTAAATTTGCTTATGTGAAGTGCGCAGAGGAAGCATAAAACGCAGAGACACGCGCATTCGAACACAAATATACATTCATGTGCACATACACACTCATAGACATAAGCATACATACGCAAAAATTCACACACACTCACAATCACACAAACGTGCGCACAGACAAACGTAACACAGATGCACACACATGCACATATACAATATGCACATAGATCAACACATGCATACACACTCACGCATAAACACACACGCACATGCAACCAATAACGCACATTCACAAAAGTGCATAAACTCACTCATTCCGAAACAGACACGGATACACATATGTACATATACATGCATACACTTACAAAGAATGCATATAAAATTCACGCACATACATACACACCCATACGTGCGCTAACACTCACATAAATATTTAATCTTATATCGAATAACTGTATCAGTTCAAAGGGTAGGATCATGTACACTCTTTTCATCTTTTTTTTTTATAATGAATCAGGGAACCAACGATGGAGAGGAACCCCTTCAACTGCTTTCATACCATATCAGAGTTTTATAACGAGACCCAAACATTGTAGACACTATTACAAACCTCATAGTTATCTGGAAACTCTTTAGCTAAACCTCATCGCCCCCAGACCCGTGATCTAGTAGCAAACGCGATGACAGAACGTCTTTACGAGTAAAAACGGGTGTTATTTGTCTGTTGTCGGCGGCCATTTTGTATTGGATTTGGATTTTTATCCTAATAGATTTAATATAATTCTAAAGTCAATATTTATAACCAGCAGATTTTTCTTGTGTAAACGAACTTGTATATCAGTCCTGACGTTAACTGTAACTAGTATATGTTGAACATTGCCTTATTTGGTGAACTTGTCCTGACAAATCCCACGTTAATACAAAGTATTTATCTTAAGTAACGATCATCTGCATTTTCTTACTGCAAACTACCAGTATAAAAAAGATAAAAAATATAATAACGAATCAAGAATTGAGTTGCAGATACTTTACTAAGAAGTTTTACCGCTTTAAACACTAGTAAATCCAAAAACAGTAAAATCGTAAAACACCCGATGAAGTTGTTTCACCTATAAGGTTTATCTTATTTTTCGCGTGACTCGAAACGTTTGTATTAATTCATTCATTCTATTATTCACTAGGGTATTGACTAAATTATTACGAGGGTTTTAAGGCACATAAAACACGACGTGTTACTCTATATGTATATGAATATTTATATTTATTTGTGTGTGGTTTGTAGAGCTTTGCCACCCTAAACACCAAAGTTTTAAAGATCATTTCGAAGTTCATTTCTAAATCTGTTAACGAAATTGATGTAAGATTTTCAAAACGTTTTATGTTTTACACAGAATTAGATATAGTAATATGTGTGAATTTATCTTGCAGAAATCATCAATTGTTTACTATGTAATCGTTTCGGGGATTTTGAAACAAATCTGTAATTTCAACATGACCCCAGCAGTGCTGATCAAACACTACCCCTCCTCAAGCTTTGATTTTCATATTTAGCTTACTATACTTTTTTTTAGGCTGTGTCCATATATATATATATATATATATATATATATATATATATAATTTAATGTGTATTGAATTCATATGGATACGTTGAAAGAGACGAAAAAGACTGAGAATAAACAAGATGATAATTTGGATAAGGAACAGTAATTTGGCCTTTGCATTACCGGTGGGCTGTTTTGCGCGATGATAAGTACATTGCTACGTTGAAACAGCTACCCTATCGGTAAAAGGTCCAATTCCTGTAGCAGCCTCATTTTCATTTTACATTAACCATCCACAAAATATCTCGACACTAACAGTAGTGTATATAAAGTAAAACAGTAAACATATACAAAGAGAGAGTATACCTTTGCTTGAAATTTTCATGAAGCCTTTTATAAATAAATATATGTAAAAATATAAGATAATATAACCCAGTTATGTACTATATATATCAATGTCCTATCTTTTTCATTAACGAAACGTCAAGGATTTGTTTACGTTTTGCTATCTTGCGTTTCATCTGCACTTTTTGCAGAATTTTCTAGAAGTTTGTGACTCTTCACTGTAGGCTGCAAAAATTTCAAAAAAATTCCATTTATTTATAGATTAAAAAACCATGAATAATCAAATCCACGAAATAGAAACTAGCGAAATTGGAGGCTCGAATACCTTTCAATTATATATTAATTTCTCTTTAAATGACCTGAAAAATTCGGTTGTTAAGTCTGAAAAAGGAGGAATGGGCTGATAAAATCTGACAACAGCTATGTGTCATACCACTACTCTTTAGACTGTTGATGTTTCTCTGCAAATCTTTGATGAAAGTCCCGTCAGAACTTGTTAAAAATTACTCTATCAGTAGAAAACTTTGTGCCATTCACAGATATTATGACTGGGGAAAGTTCTGATGCATGAATTATTCGTTTCCAATGTTTAAAACTGGATATTCAATAGAAATATGCTCAGGCGACCTCGAATGGCCTCTGATGTAAATTTCACAAGGCATAGCCTCTGTCAGAAGTTGACCTCTTGCAACTTAACATGCCGAATATTAGGTCGATGGGCCTGGTCGTTTTAGCGTGAAAGAGGCACATGTATATGTTACATTCAACAGTATCAACATTATTGTCTATTCGACAATAGTAGTAGCAGCATTACCATTACCATTAACATCATTATTATTTTATACCTCCAGCCACTGTAAGAACAACCCAATCACTTTCTGATAGTAATCTTAGATAGATAGAAACATACCAAACCCAGAATAATTAAACTAGCAAATAAGGTCATGTAATACTGAACCCAAACACTGTGAAACAGATTTAAGTGAGAATAAAATTCTCTCAAAGTTGAAACTTATCTCAAATAGCTGATGTTTTAACAACTTACTGATAAAGAAAGAACCTACAGAATCTCTCGCTAATTTATAATGTATAACTACCAGACTGTAAAGTATCTCCAGTACGTAAAGCATAAAAAAACATAACAAGCAGTAACCGACAGCTAAACTAGGAAAAGAAGAAAAACAAGATGTATAAATGAATAAGAAGAAAGTTCTCCGCCCTAGAAATATAGACACACCTCTAAATACATCCTAAAAAGGGATCTAAAATAAACAGAATCATTCGCCCGAAGAAGCCCAAACAAGACAGAAACATAAACGTGCTTGTGTAGCAAATCCTTTATTTCATTATATTTTAACATTTACTCTGTCGACTTAATGTTTAATTTTAAATGTATCGAACACATCATTGAATAAACCCACCACACATCGGATATTGTATTATACTATATAATAATCCTGATTTGTTTTGTATATATATACTTCCAACATGGAATCAAGCACTCTGGTGGATGGGGTATACATACGATAAATAAATATGTCACTTAAATTCAACCTCACTGACCGTCTAGTTCCGTGGAGTAGAGGGAAGATACCAGCCTGCAGTTCTAAAGCTAAGGTTTCGATCCTGCCACGTGGTACTGGATGGGATAATGGATAGTCTATAGCCACACTGAAGAGTTGTAATGCTACGAAACAGCTGTCTATGGATGACACAATTATATATATATATATATATATATATATATATATATATAGTCAGTAGTTTTTTCAATTAAACACGTTATGTTATATATGATTGGCAAGGATTGTGTTCAATTGTTTCAACAGGTTTTTCTTGTAGACGTGTAAGTTTTCGTGAAAAAATATTTCCTGACAAGAAAATCTCATTAAAAACAATTGAAAACACACTCCTCACTCGTCGAAAAGAAAAAAAAAACTTACTCGCCGACAAGAAAATCTTATTAAAAAATTGAACACACAAACTAGTTGTGTATGTATGTATGTGTGTGCGTGTGTATGTGTGTATGCAATACTTTTCAATGAGGGCACAGTTAATACCCTCTAGTCTTAAGTAGCAGTGAATAAGAGCGACACCCTGATTTTAGGCTAAGCGCACAGATACTCTGATCATAGGCAGAGAGCTGGTAAGCGACACCTTGATCCTAGAAAGTGCACAGAGTATGCTCTAATCCTAGGCAGAAGTACTGATCCAGACGTAAATAATCCCGTCAATTTTGACAGGTACTTTGCAAGTAATTTTATTGGACATACATTGATTGCAAGCTGAGCATCAGAAAAGCTTTCTGTAGTGAGACTTGCAAGATTAGTAAAAACAACATTTTGCTGTAAATTACACACAAAACACTACAGTTCCGAGAAGAAGTAGACAAATGATATCTGGGGACACCCTGGGCGAGACTTGGAATTTGCTCAAGGGTTTTATGGACCCAAGGCAAGACTTGAAATTTGATTCCCCCGTTGACTGATTTTCCATGAAACTTACCCCTGTAAAGGTCAGTGCCGTGCCTCTTTCGTTGGTTTGAAAACCATGCAACGTGCACATGAAAGAATCATGCTCAACATCACATGGAGAAATTATAAGACAGCACAGTATATTGGAGGTGGGGGCAGGAGTCTGGGGCATCATAGAATCCATTAGGAAACCCAAATGGTAATGGGCTGGTCGTGCTGCAAGAATGGCAAATAACTGATGGACATCAAAACCCGGTGATCACATGCTAAACTGAGGACGATAGAAGACAGGATGGAGAGATGAGATCAAATGCAGAACCGAGGTCAGCAGAATATGAGAAGGGACATGTTCAGAAAGTATTGGTTCTGCGACGCCCACGACAGAGAGATCAGACAAATCCTAGGGAATGTCTATATCTAACGACGGACCATAAAAGATGATGATGATGATGATGATGATGATGATGATGATGATTTTGGCCGAAGTAGTGCCAGCCCTGGCCATATTTCATTATTAAATCTTATATTTTTACTGACTATTTCGAACCACCTTTTCCCTATTTTCATTCCATTTATTTATAAATATTCTTCAAAGCTTATCTCTATTAAAGTCACAAACAATGCATTTATATGATTCATACACCAATTTTTTTTTTTTTTGCAAATAAGACGCATTTTTTTTTCTAGTTTTGTTTTTATGAATTTTTTTACTAACGTTACTACACTATGCAAATAATTCAAACTGCCGACCACAGAGGGGTTTAATACAGATTTGAATTGATTAGAGCATTTAAAATGACCGAATACTGTGAAGGTTTTAGAAAATCAGCGGGAAAGAGAGGCCTGGCTTTGTTTTTTGTTGTTGTTTTTTATTTCGAATATGTGTGCAAAAATTGTGTGGCATGTTATATGGTCCTGAGTCCTAAACGCTATAAAATATGGTAATAGCCGTATTCTGTCAGTAACACTCACCACAATTCCTAAACACTGACAATACATTTCTTCTGGATGTTCAATACAATTTTATATCAAAATTATTAGCAATAGATCTCTAATAGACCCTGTCAGTAATGCTGGCATTGATTATAGATGATCATATTTCCTGATTTGTAATGCATTTCTATTGTTAAAGCACCCACTATGCTTTCTCTAGTAATATTATCTGCAATGCATTTTTATAGTTATATCATTATTAATGTTTATGATACTTGTATTTTGTCAGCAAGGTTTGCATCAATTTCTGACCACTGATAATTCTTTTCTTTCTGGTTTGCAACATGTAGGATGTGCAACATATAGAATTAGTGCCGAAAATTGCACATGCAGATTTTGTGCGTAATCACCAGAATGATATTGTCAGTGGAGAAAATGTTTCAAGTGAAGTAAGAAAGTGCTTAAGTAGCAGTAAAGCCAGTGGTCACTTCAAACGAAGGCAGTGCTAAAATAAAACCATGACTATCGTTTCATTCCCCACTTCGCTGGCAAAATTCGTTATATCACACGATATAGAATAGTTTGAAAATAATTCCTGAGGCATTTCTATAATTAAAATCATTTGCAATGCTTGTTTATAGAAAAAACAATTTCCAATGCATTTCTATGAATATTATTATCATTTGCTTCTGGCTTTTCCTGAAGATGAACACACCGTGGACGAGATTAAGAAAAGCGTGACGAGGCGGCTGATGGCAATTATGAAAGAGGACTCCACACACTGTCAGGTGAGGTCCCAAGGGGAGTACCTCGTAAGGGACTAAGATGCCCTCGGTAGACTATTTTTTAGTTGATATCAAATAGCTGCATACTTTCTGGACTCACTTTATATAAACACACTGGACTCTGCTATGGTAAACGAGCTGGTCTGGCCGAACGATTTGCGAGTGTAGTGAGTTCGTTCCTCACGGGAACCTACCCATAATTGATCTCTAGCTCTATTGCTGCAGCCAGAATCTTTTTTTTTTTTTGAAACTAAAGAAACCAATATTGACATTTTCAGTGACAGTCTTAGTTGACGGTTTTTAATTAATGTGCAATATAGTGGTTAATAGTCTGGCAAGCAGTTACTTCTGTAGTGAGTTCGATCCTGTTTGAGAACCCGATACTTGTCGATTCGTTGTAGAGACTATTCTTAGCTTATTAGTATGGTACAGAGACAGAAGTCACAAATTAGCAAAACAGAGTAACTATGGATTACGAACCAAAGTACAAGGCCAGAGTCAAAATAACGATATAAACACATATATTCATCAGCCATATTATTTCTCCTTCTTTTTTCCTTCATTAATCATTGTTCTTCTTGTTTTCTTCTTTTCCTCCTTTTCACCCTTTCCTTTTTTTCCTTTTTTTTTTCTTTTTTTCTCTTTTATTTCCTCTTTTTCTTGTCTTTTTCCTTCTTTTTGGTCTTCTTTTTTATTCTTTTTCGTTTTTTCTGTCTACAATATTTTTATTGTTTCTTTCCTTCTTGCCAGATTAATTTAAGCTCAGTTTGGCAAAGGGCCACACGCCAGAGAGCTACATTGTATCAATCCTTATATAATAAAATCATTCCCCACCTTATAGTTACTATTACTCTTTTTCTTTTTTCCTTTTTCTATTTCATTCTACTTTTTTCCTCCTCTTTCTTTTCCTTCCCCACTTTTTCTTTCAGTCTTATTCTTCTTACCTGGTTGAACTCAACACACACATTCTTCTTCTTCTTCTTCTTCTTCTTCTTCTTCTTCTTCTTCTTCTTCTTCTTCTTCTTCTTCTTCTTCTTCTTCTTCTTCTTCTAACTTAACAAACACTTCATCCTCTTATTAGCATTCTTTTTCTTTCCTTCCTTCTTTTTTTCTTTCTTCTGTTCGCTTCCTTCTTTCCCTCTTTTTCTTCTTCTTTACATCTTTTTTTTAATTTCTTCTCTTCGATTTTCTTATTTATCTTCACACTGTTTTCCTTCCCTTCTTTCTTTCTTTTTTCTTTTCTTTCTTCTTTTCTCACATTCTCATCCCAAACTCTTAATTTAACCACTCTTTAAACATAGCAAAACAAATTCTTCGCCTAAATTGTAAAAACAAAAGATAAAGAAGAAAAGAAAAAAACAAAGGAAAAAACAAACAAAAAGAAACGACAAAAGAAAAAAATCAGAAGACCTGAAATAATAGTGTAGGTAAAAAAAAGTATTCATTTCTTACTTATTTCCCCAAGTGTTGGCCACTTAACCTACCAGGCACCCAGTCGTTATTTATGCGAGAATTTCGAGAGATTTTTAATGACAAGACGAGGCCAACCAGCAAGCGACCTTGTCTCGTCCGTCGTGCCAAGACAGAACATTCCGTCAGGTACGTTGCAGTTTGTCAGTGAAGGTAGCCAACCCCCGGGTAGTGAGGAGGGACACAGGGTTGGAGAGCTCTTAGAGAACTTGCCTGTGGACTTTCTAGTGCAGCGATACGCAAACTTAGAGCCAACACAAGGCATAAGCGAAAACCCACTCGAGCGATAAGGCCCCCAAAAGCGACGGGGCCCCCAATATCAAATTCTGCTTAGAACTACGTAATAGAATAGGCTGGCCTCCCAGGATGGTGTCTCAAGGGATGGTGAGGGACTCAGAATCAAATTCCACTCTGGACCTTATTAAGGCTAGAGCCAGCATCAAAGTGCAATGGGTGCCCCCAAGAGGTAAAGAGATACTCAAAATCAAATTCTGCCTAGGGCCATATAAAAACCTTGGCCGGCCTCCATGAACAATGCCTCCCCAGAGAGGCAGTGATGAATCCCTAACCAAATTATCCTGAAGAAGCCCAGATAGGACAGAAAGATAATCGTGTTTGTGTAGCGGATCCCCGGTCTACTATATCTCCCACTTTACTATAAACCAACTTAACATTTAAAGTTCAATCTATCGAGCACTCTATGGAATAAACCCATCGTACATAGGGCACTGCATTACATTATAGTATACGACACTAATACTATTTTGCATTATATTATAGCATACTATATCATACTGCATCCCTGATTTGTACTATTTGATATATATATATATATATATATATATATATATATATATATATATATATATATATATATATATTGTTGTGTGCGTGAAAAAATTGTTAGCAAACTTGTCTCGCAGATTGGGCGCTTAACTATTGACAGAAGCAAAAAATCTGTTATCTGGATTATATATATATATATATATATATATATATATATATATATATATATATATATATATATATATATATATATATCGCAGATTAAGCATTCCACAATTGTGGCTCAGTGCCTAAACCTAATAATTATTTATTGTTTTTTCGCTCCACTCCTGTGACAGTTGCGTATTTTCGACTGGCGCCAGCAGTGGGTTTTTGGAGTTCATGAAACAAAGCCAAAATTTTGTCCATTCTCAAGGCAAGCTCTTCCCACTTGGTGCAAGAATGACTACGACAAAAACTCATGAACACTGGATGTTTACAAAAGAAAGCGACAGTTTCTAAAATGTATTGAAGCAAAACTATTGAAATATCAACATGTGCGACGCACATTTGGGCAGAGAAACTCGCTCGATTTGCATCACTGAACTCCTCTTTTTATATTTCTTAAATCTTGTGTCAGCGTTACCGGACACACCATTCGATCAGACATCCTCCAAATTTGCATGAATACACCACTAAACATTTTACGAAAATAAGTTGTTTAGGATTTTAGGGGAAGTTGTTGAAAAATAGGTTCGTCTTCTAAAATCTTGTGTCAATGCTACCAGATACGAGATGTGCTCTATAATATTAAAGATTTGCATCAGTGTGCAACTAGACTCGTTTTTTTCCCTAAATTCAATGATTTTCAACAATTTCTATCAATGAAATATTTTTCTACTTCTTTTAATTTTGTGTCAGCTCTACCGGACACATTGTTTGGTGCAAAACTTTGTTGTGATGAACAAATGTTTATCTACAAAACAGTGCATCGTACGTGTCAATATATTTATCAGTTTAGCTTAAATACATTCTTTAAACAGTTTATTTTTGCAAACTTCCTATATATATATATATATATATATATACATATATGTGTGTGTGTGTGTGTGTGTGCATATATATATATATATGTGTGTGTGTGTGTGTGTGTGTATGTATCTATTTATATGTATATATATATATATATATATATATATATATATATATATATATATATATATATGTATATACACGTGCGCGTATGCTTATACACTCAAAGACAAGTATACAAATTTGTGATATTTAGGTAACTTCTCTACCCATGTAAACAAATCTATATTTATATAAAGCAACTGATACTGTTTGTCCGAATCCCCCTACCCTTAAACCTTTGTGGAGCTCAACCAGATTTTGTGTGCATAATCGGTGGACCTAGGGGAAGATTTTGGACCAATTCGTTTTTTGAAAGAAACATTTTTGCGGTTTGGAGTCTATTTACACGTACCCATAATGCGAAACTGAAGCCTTACTTTCTGTTCAATATAAATATTCAGTTATTTAATTATATTACACTGCAACTTTTTCTCTTCAACTTTTTTGCTCCAAAGTAAGGAGTGTTATTTTATTATGCTTAGAAAGTACAGAACATGTCAATTAATCCTCCCAAACTTTGCTTTTGCGCCCAGGGCGGGGATAGTTTGAAATCTACTTATTTTCAATTGGACGACGAGCGACTTTTCACATTCTTTATCACATAAAGAAAAGGAGAACAATTACTGATGGATATCACTGTCCTGGTCACAAAATGAATTTTATATACTTTTCGCACATAAGCAATTGGAAAATAACACTCATTACCGAGGAACAACTGGATATCTGTTATTCATCATAAAACAGCTTCGTTCTGTTTGTCACTATGCCCCAACATTAAACATTGGCACAGCTCAAACAAATTTGACGCGAATTTGGCCTGCTTACTCAACGGACCTGGGGGAATTTTTTTAAAGTAAAAAAAAATAGAGAAAAGTAATTTTAAGGGCTTTAGAGAGAGAGAGAGATGCTATTCGAAATGTAACTATGATGCTAAACTGAACCCTTACTTTCCGTTCAATATACATATATACATTCTATCATCCCATTATCTATATAAAACAAGTGGCCCTGTGTTTCTATCACCCTCTAAAACATAGGTTAAACATCGATACAGTTCAACCAAATTTGGCATAAATTCAGAATGTATACTTCATGGACCTAAGGGAAGTTCTTTAATTATTTGTTTTTTTCAAAAAAGATTCTTGAGAGATGAGGTCAGGATACTCATCCATAATTTTCTATATGCATATAAGCTGAAACGATGTGATAGTGCAGTGTACGGCTAGTATACACAAACGCATATATATATATATATATGAATTACAAATTGCGTTATATTACATAGAAATTTATCTGAAATGACTTCCCGTCGTTACACGGTTAACGTATCATTCAATTCAGACAACGCAATTAGAATAAACAATTGAAGAAAATGCTGCTAGCAAGAATTGAACCTGCCACCAATAGGTCGCCGTTTCAGCGATGCACAAACTATTGTGCTACCAGGTTCGATTCCTGCATTTTTTGGCATCGGTACTCCTCTAGATCCTTTCTGAAAAAAAATTCAAGGTTTTTCTGATCTTTTCCGGGTCTCATTTTGATGGGTATACTTTATCAATAACATGTACCTTCTCCAAAATCTGGATTTTTCTTGATGTTTTTTATTCTATATTAGATGTTATCCAACGCCCGTGGTGTCATGAATAGAATTTATTCTGACCATATTTATTATTTGATGGAATTTTTTTTGATGTTACAATTGTTCTGTTATTGACTGATGTTTTCTTTTTTCTATTTCACCAGCTATTTTCAACACTGATTGAACTCAAGGATTAGAAATCTCCCATCCAATGAACGGAACAATTCGGCAGGTAATAAATACCCAACACCAGACTTTGCACTGGACCGCTACGAGTCATTAGATTTCAAGTCCTCTTCTTTTCCCAAGACGGCCGGACTAGTGGTTAGGTCGGACGAATGGTTAGGTCGGACCAATGATTAGGTCCAACTTATTCCCACTCAATGGCAATGACCAATGGTGCAGGGCAAAGTAAATAATAGATCCAGAAAGTGGCAAAGAAAATATATACATGACTAAACCATGGCAGAAAGGTTGTTTGAATCAAAGGTGTACGAAGTGCCACCCAAAAGTCACGGAAAATTTACCATGAAAAAAAAAGCACTTATCCTAAAACTTACTTTTTACCTGTTTCTTTTAAAGTAATGTTTCGGGTCTTTTTGCACGTTTTACCACAAAGATTACTGCTCACAGAGGGTAGCACCAAAAAACCCATACTGCATTCGTTTGCGCGTACTGTTCAAATTCCATAGAACTTTGAGGTGGCATCTAGTTGCAGAAGACCTTTAGCACAAGTGACATCATTAGAAACTGTCGACCAAAACTGTCACAAAACATGTCGGCAAAGGTTTCTTCAGTTTCCCAGCTGATCCGGCTCACTAGCTGGCTATTACCACGCATACAGCTCGCATCAATAGAGGTAGAGAGCTGAAAATTTCAACATATACTCCTTTGCAAGAAAAATATTTTAACCCCCCCCCCCCAATGGGGTTTTAATTAACGATGTAAGTTTATGCTAAATTGATTCCTCAGTTTGAGTCTGCATGTTTGTATGGGAAAGCAGACTGTTTAATGATCACTGCCCAACGAAAGGTGAGAGAAGTTTCTTAATCATCGATTATCCTACTTTCCAAAGTTTTTAATTGGCCACCCCAACACGGCGTGCTGACAAATGACGTGACGATTTCTATTGAGTGACCAACCAGACCTGTTGGTTTTATCTATTGGTTTCTTCGAACAATAGTCCTCATGGTAAATGAATAAGCAGGTAGATGAATTAAAAAAAGATAGAATACGACCGATGAAATCTCCGGTCATCATTATTTATTTTCATCCGACAGTCTTATTTAAAACGGCGTGGTATTGGGTGCAGAGTTAGACTAACGGTTAAAAGCTTTGAAAATGTAATCGACGAAACGAGATCAAATCCTGACTTATGTAATCCAGCACTACTACCCTTGGGAATGGCATGGATTCACCACTCTCACTTCAGAACGAATCCACAAGTAATCGCCTGTGAGACAGACCTGATGACCGTCTCTAGAGGTTAATTGTCTGTCTTGGTGCGTGTGTAATACATACCGGTGGGTATGTGTACAAATACCCGTGAATGTGGAAGCGTATATTGGGTCGAGTTGCCAGATTGGGCCACAAGGGGGCTGGGGGTAATCTGAGCCCTGACTTACCCGATACAGGCATTGGAATAACCTCGAATTTGGAAATCAAGGTATTCTGTCATTGAGTCTCTGTCACCAGACTAGCTTGGTTTCTAAATTCAACGCCATTCTAATCAATCTGTCGGGTAAGTCTTGGAGATCAAGCTTTTGATTTTGTAGCCTCTTCTAGCAAACCTGACCGCGAGCTAGGTCCGTATAAATCAGCTTTTCATCTTGTAAAGCTAGGAGTATGAACATACAGCAGTGTGTAAGTGCCTGCACGTAGACATGTGCGCGCACCCGTGTGTGTATGTGTGTGTGTATGTGTGTGTGTGTATGTTTATACGCATGGTGAGTGTATATATGTATGAGTTGTGCATGAGTATGTATTGCGTTTATATGTGTATAATTGAGCATACGTATTTGTGTGCGTGATTATATGCAAATGAAGAATTCATATGTGTGTGCATGTGAGTGTGTGTGAGTGTGAGTTTGTGTGAGTGTGTGTGCGTGTTTATATGCGGATGAGCTAAGGGTATGTGAGTGTGTTTGTTTTTGCATATGAGGTGAGATTGCGTCTATTTGCTTAAACGTATTCCAAGTGAGTGCACACATGTGTGTGTGTGTGTGTGTATGTGTGTACGTGCTTATACACATATGAGATGAGAATGCGTATACTTGCTTATCTGAGTATGAAAAGAACGTGTGTGTGCATGTAGAAGTGTGTTTATGGTGTATGGGGTGAGCTTGCAAGTATGTGTGTGCTTATATATGCAATACGTGAGTGCATGTGTATGTATGATTACTTATATGTTAATGAACTTTGTGTGTGTGTGTGTCTGTGTGTGTGTCTGTGTGTATTTACACACATATTAGTTGAGAATGCGCATACTTGCTTATATGCATATGAAAGGAACGTGTGTGTGTATGTTGAAGTGTGCTTAATGCGTATGGGGTGAGCTAGCAAGTATGTGTGTGTGTTATGTATGCATTACATGAGTGCATATTTATGTATGTTTACTTATATGTTAATGAACTCTGTGTGTGTGTGTGTGTGTGTTTACACGCATATTAGTTGAGAATGTGTATACTTGCTTATATGCATATGGAAGGAACGTGTGTATGTGTGTGTGTGTGTGTACGTAGAAGTGTGCTTAATGCGTATGGGGTGAGCTTGCAAGTATATGTGTGCTTATATATGCATTACGTGAGTGCATGTGTATGTATGATTACTTATATGTTAATGAACTTTGTGTGTGTGTGTCTGTGTGTGTGTCTGTGTGTATTTACACACATATTAGTTGAGAATGTGTATACTTGCTTATATGCATATGGAAGGAACGTGTGTGTGTATGTAGAAGTGTGCTTATTGCGTATGGGGTGAGCTTGCAATATATGTGTGCTTATATATGCATTACGTGAGTGCATGTGTATGTATGTTTACTTATATGTTAATGAACTCTGTGTGTCTGTGTGTGTCTGTGTGTGTGTGGTCTTATTCGTGCACCTTGACATGGCTCTGATAAAGATCAACCCTATCCAGAATTAACCTCAAGGTTAAAGTGCTAAAATGTTTATTTGCACATTCGGTCGATAATACAACGCTTCTTCGTATATCCCAACAAATCGTTTGCAAATTAAGAAAAATAAATCATCAGATTATAGAACGAAGGTTATTAAGTTATATTTGAACAGGTCTGGTCACTCAATAGAAACCGGCGTTTGGCAGCAGGTTATGTCGGGGGGGATCAATCAAAGAAATTGAAAAAGGGGGTAACCAATGAATTAGTTACTCCTCTTGTCTTTAGTTGGATCTCTGAAAATAAATCTGGATTTCAAACAAATATGAACGCAGCCGAGCTCAAACTGAGAACCAACTCAATATGAATTTTCATCACGAATTGAGCATCCCGCTAAAAACCTACTTAGAGTAGATTTAGAGCCATCAAACCGTTTTTGCAGACATAATAAGGAGTAAACGTTCTGATTTTCAGCCCTCTAGCTCCATTGATGCGGCTTGTACGTGTGATACATACATAGCTGGACAGCCAGACTAACTTAAAAAATCAAGAAACTTATGTTGACAGATTTGGTGACAGTTTTGGTTGATGGTTTCTGAAAAGAGTTACAGGTCTTTGGAGTACAAGGATTGGTTTATATCTTTGAAAAAAAAATTTCTAATTAATTGGATGGATTTTTTTAAACCCTAATTCTCAGCTCTAAGCTACAGACTCCAACAAACACTGCTAAACCAATTAGTTTGTTATCAGAAAAAGGTTTTAATTTACACAAGACTGGTCGATTCTTCCGAAAAACAGAAAAGAAATGTGTTCATTCTACAGAATGCATATGTAGTGACGAGCAAATGCTGAAGGGATCTCGAGAAATAATTTTACCACTGTATTGATACCTTTCGTCCATTTTGTGTTATATTATTGTTCAGTGATTTTCAAGTTTTAACAATCGTATTAATACACTGTGTAGGTACGCATTTTACCTACTGGTATAGAAACTCATAGCAAATGATTTTAACACTATTCATGGTACAACATATAGGATTCATTAAGCAAACATGACAAAATATTCATTTGTTCTAATGATTACGTATATAGTGAGACTGCATATATAGGAATGTATTGCAAGTTATTTTAATAATACCTTTTTCGGTTATCAAGGATGGAACAAATAAAATTTATTAAACAAATACATTGAAACATTCATTCACTATGATTATTACATCGATGGATGTGATATTCAAATTGTGTTCCACTGAACCCCACAGTTTCGTGCAACCTTCCCAGGGGTTTGGCAAAACAAGTTACATTTTTGCAATATACGTAATTGTTCTTCAATACATTAATATCTTTATCAGGAAGGTTAAATTTTTTTTTTAAATGTCTTGGTTATTTACGGTGACGGCTGTTTAGACAGTAGTCATTCATGTGTCTATTTTTCTTCAGTGAGTTTCGTTTTTACTTTTCATTTAATTGTATATTTCCTATTGGTGTTGACACATGTTTGGATAATTCCATAAACAAGGCTAAAGTTCAGTAGCTACATACATACATATATATATATATATATATATATATATATATATATATATATATATATATATATATATATGTAACTAGTGAACTTTATATACATATATATATATTTGTGTCATCCACAGACAGCTGTTTCGTTGTATTACAACTCTTCATTGTGGCTACAGACAATCCATTATCCCATCCAGTACCACGTGGCAGGATTAAAACCTTTGTTTCAGACCTGGGGGCCGGAATCAGTGGAGCCACGGAACTGGACGGTCAGTAAGGCTGAATTTAAGCGATGTATTTATTTAGCTTAAATTCCCCATCCACTTCCTATGGAAGAGCATTGCATATATATATATATATATATATATGTGTGTGTGTGTGTGTGTGTGTGTGTGTGTGTGTGTGCGTGTGTGCAGATGGGGAAGATGTTTTTAAAGGGGTCCGTTGGAAAATTTGATTATTGAAAAGGTTTCCCCAAGTCGTACAAATATCGTTGATCAATAGTAACACAGCAAACACTAACAGTACATAAAAATCCCTGTGAAATCATTTCAATACTAGCGCTTGCCTCCATATGACGGTGTTTTGATATTGGGGATATACTTTTGTCATTGGGGCTAATATCAGGTTTTGTCATTTTGGGTCATCCATCCTTCAGAAGTCCCACAGACACTCGTAAATCTAAGCGAGGTTTCACTCAATAACAATTTGACCTTTGAACAGAGTTGACAGGCAACAGACACCAGCTGCAAGCAAATGTATTTTCTACTATATTTTAAGTAAAAAGTCAGATTTTTTTTTCAATCCAGTTAAGTGATCATTGAATTAACTATTATTCATCGAAATCTATTTCTATGAGGATTATTTCATTTCTGGAGGATTTTTGTTTAGATTTCCTGTCGGTTGAACTGATATCAATCATGACGTAATGTAAGTAATACTGAATGACAAAAAAAAAAGACATTAAAATAGTCTAAAACACTTATCTAAGTACACGAAACATTTTGTGATGTTCTTGCAATAGTATCAAGAAGTAAGACGTCAAAGAAGATATTTAGATTAATGCAATATGATTTCTATTAATATTCGGACCATCCTCATCTTGGTTGTTTTTCATATAAAGTTTCAGCCGTTGCACTCTACGGCCTTCATCAGGTATCATCTGGTAGGTGTGGGAAAGTAACGAACCAAACCCTTTATTTAACCAACGGGGGTATATTGACCGCACTCCCCTCTTAGCATTAATAGTATTATTATTGTCTCAAACTAGGATTGAACCTAATATTAATTGAAATAATAATAATACCTCATCTCAAAAATTCAGAGATATACTAATGCAATATGTTTGAAATTTTCTGTAAAAAAAAGTCCGTGATCATTGCTACCATTGGTTTTGGTACCCACCGTTACAAAGCAACCAACACTGATTTTTATACTGAGAAAAATTGAAATTCAATGTAAATGTGTCCACTAAATAAACTCACTAAAAATTATTTTATAACTGGCTGTTTATGTAACACATGATATCATCGGTAGGATTCAGTAAAGTAATACGCCAAAATTTTCATTCACTTATGATTACACATATACTAACAGGTCCTAGAAGCACGTAAAAAATCTCTATAAATTATTTTACAGTAGAAATTTGACTGTTTTACTTTTAAATTGAGAAATAACCTGTGAATTATTTTAATATTTGGTATTAATGTGTTTTGTGATGTATAGAATATACTAAACTAAACGTCAAAACTCCCATTCAATGTAATAATTACCTATGTAGTGATACAGCAAATACTAAAAGAATTATAGAATTTCATTGGAAATTATTTTACTATAGAAATGCAATCAGAGAGCGCACACCTCTGCTAATGCTATTGTCAGGAGGAGCAATTGCTCATGAATCCGCCCCCAAACTCAAGCCCTTCCATGGCCTATTGTCCTCTCTTCCCTAAAATATCATAGGAATTCTTTGTGAACTTTTGGAGATATCGTGTAAACAGACTTGAAATTTTGTCGTTATTATGTGGTCTGGACTTATAACTACGACGTAATTGTTTGTGGATCAAATTTTTATCAGTTCTTCCGTAGTCTACTGTCCAACCTTCCACAGAATTTCGTACACATCCATAGAGAACTATCAGAGATATCATGTGGACAGTGAGGAGCGTATATACAAATGTAATTGAGAGAGAATCGGAATATATCTTTCAACTGGACAAAAATCCCAGGATCAGTCCTAAAAGTGTTGCACCTCTTTCTCAGCCGATTGTCTACCTATCCACGAAATTCCATTGAAATCCATTAAGTACTTCCGAAAATATCGCCTGGGTAGACAGACAGACGTCACCAAATGCATATAGCTCTTTTCAACTTCGTTGACAGAGGGGAATTACTATATTTCTTTCCTTTATCATTGTTGTTGTTATTATTATTATTATTATTATTATTATTATTATTATTATTATTATTATTATTATTATTATTATTATTATTATCTACAAATGGATTTTGCACATTTCTTAAAACTCGTTTGCAAGAACATGCTTGTTTGTTTTCTGTATTAACTGACACCATATCAGATTGTCGTTCGTATAGAATTTAATACCCCCGAAGTGAGTTATGTCGTTGCAAGAGTGTCTCAGCTCTATTCATGATCCTAAAACGTGCGTTGCCAACTTAAAGATGTTTCAACTCTTGTCTGTTGTTGCAGAACTTGTGAAAATCAAGCTATGGCCAAAGGAAAAACACGCAGAAGATCAAAGCAAATTTATTGCTTTTGACAAGAAAATTCAAAGGCTGACAAAAAGCAGGATTTGTTCAAGATTATCTGATAAAGACTTCGTAGATATAACACGTACGGAAAAAAAACACAAGTGCAGATTTCCACTGTTATTCACAAATAACACGACTGACTACCGCAGGATCGAATTCTAACACCACGTCTGTTCCGACTGAAAATGATTACTGTATTATTTGAATATATATATATATATATATATATATATATATATACAACATAAATGATTCACTGAAGCTCGTGCGCATGCCAAAAGTAATCATCTAAGAAACTATCACAAATCATAAGAAAAAAAAAAGAGTTTTTTTTCATCCAAAATTATCAAAAGTTAATAACACAAGACAAGATTTGGGGATTGGTGGGTCCCAAAATGACCATGCAGACCCTAAAAAGCATTTTTTTTTTTTTAATCAAAAGCAAGTTTTTTGACGAAGTCTATTGGTGAACTTCCAAGTTTGTAAACCCCCCTGCATGTGAACAGAAGTGCCTGGACACACACACACACACACACACGCACACACGGACACACACACATACATAGACGAGCTCACACGGCTGGTTGGTAGGGCCGACCATTTGTGAGGCTGAGGTGATTCGATATTTCCTTTTATATGATTGTATTTACTTATTAAAATGAAATGATAAACATTCACTAATATAAAAGATTTGCCAATTTAGCTCAGTCAGTAAGGCAGTCTCCGAACAATCAGTTGGTCGTGAGTTCAAATCACGGTAGAGGAATGCAGATTTTACTCATCGGTTTACTAAGAAGCCAAGAAGTCATTTATTTTGGAAAATCTTTACAGTTCCAAGGCACAGATAATGATTATGGCATATTAGGATGAGTCGTTGGAGTTTGGGATGGTGGGAAGTACTACGGAAGGAAAAGATGTGCGCTGCTCCTATAACAGTTCACAGCAAGACAAATGATGAACGCTATTTTTTCTTTTATTTTTTTTTTTTTTTCATCAAAGCGAAAACGTTAGGTAAAGCTAATCTTTATAAAGCTGAACCTTGGTTTAGTAGCCCCCTCATTTTGGTTGGGGCTTTGCTGTGCCATCTACTCCCTAAGACCAATTGCTCATTGTCAGTTTTCGAGGGACTGTAACCGTACTCTCTCTGAATCTGACATTTTGTGGAAGAGATCCATCATCCTACATTCCCCAGCCATTAAAAACATAATTATTGTATACAGATCTGAATAATGAATTAAAATTCAAAAGAAGGTCATCCATTTTAAATAAATATCGTCTTCAACAGTCACGAATAGCTTATCGTAGTTCATTGATTGAAGTCTAAAAAAAACTAATTACTAAAAATAGGGGCCCGTCAGAAAATTTCTTTTCATAAACGAGATCCTTGAGTTTCAAAAGTTTCGAATTCACTATCACAGATCAACACAGCTGTTGTGAGTCCTATCTCTGACAATTGCCCTACTTTTGTGGCCTTGTGCCAAACTAGTGGTTCTCACCACTTACCTCAAATTTGTGGCCTTGTCCTAGACCGGGGATGGTGAACCTTCTAATGACAGTGTATCGAAAATTAATTTGAATAATCCTGTTATCAGAGTTTTTCTCATTTGTATATACATGTATTTTAGTATTAAATAGATGTTCATGGATAAACGGATTATTTTGCTATTAATAAAACATAACTTGGATAATGTTATTATCGATCTAAAAAAAACACCGTTCTTTATATTTATGTAGAAATGTTTATTTTAATTACACATAATCATACACATGCACATATAAATATATGATGAACTTATGAGTATGGATTAATGGTTAATCCGACAACATGAAAGTAAAAGTCAATATTGGAAGACTGTTTAAGACAAGTTATACTTTATTCAAACGTTTCGCTCATTTCATGCTTTGTGAAGAAAGTAAGTTGCAACTTGATTCCTTGACAAGCATCGAAATTCCACTTCTCTGGTTTCGTTGGTGCGGTCTAGAAACGTGATACATAATCTGCCAGCTGGACCAACTTGAAACTGAAAAAAACTTTTTCTGACGCTTTCTAATTCAATGAATATCTATATTGATGTTTCCAAAGCTTAGCTTTCTATTAAGCTCAGTGCAAGGACAAATTGAAAGTAAATTCAGCTAGGAATATAATGCATTACCCAATTTTCCCGGTAAGGAAAGCGGCCTACACATGAACTTCAGTAAAAGGAAAATCCTGTGCAATAATCATGTTGAGAATAAGAACATAACTGTGTAGATTGAAGATGTAAAACTCAGCAAGGTTGACCACTACATCTACCTAGGACAACGAATCTCCATGAGACCCTCAAATGAGGAGGAAATCAAGCGAAGAATCACTTAGGGGTGGCAAGCCTTCGGCAGAGCAAGCTCAACTTTCAAGAATCAAATGATCCCAATAATCATAAAAAGAAGAGTATACAACCAATGCATTCTCCCAATAGTCACTTATGGAGCTGAAACATGGAACTTAACCAAGAGACAGACCTGCAAACTGAGAAGTATGCAACGTGCACATGAGAGAATCATGCTCAACATGGAGAGATTGCAAGACAGCACAATATATAAGGAAGAAAACGGGTGTCTGAGACATCATATGAACTATTAATAAAACTCAAATGGCGGTGGGCAGGCTATGTCGCAAGAATGAAAGACAACTGATGGACATCACGTCCCACAACATGGATCCCCAGAGATCACATGAGAAACAGGCGAAACAATGAGAAACAATGGAGAGATAAACTAGACAAATTCAGGAAATACTGGCTCGGCGATGCCCATGATAGAGAATTGTGGCGAATCCTGGGGAAAGTCTATGTCTAACGACGGACGTTAAAAGACTAATGATGATGATGAAAAAAAATCCACTGAACAATAAATATGGTCAGGATAAATTCTATTTATGATATCACTGGTGTTTTGCACTGGAAAACTTCTGAAATAGGGTGAAAAAACCAATCATCTTGAAATATCTATATTCTGGAGAATATCATTATCATAATCAATAAACCTGTAAACAAAACATTGAGAAACATTTAGATTCTGGAGATTATCGTAAATTATGAACCCATCAGAATAAAATGCAAAGAAGGGCAAAAAGGTTTTTCCCCCAGAAAGATGAAAGAAAAACATTTCAGAAGAGGTCTAGTGGAGTACTGATGCCAATTTTCTAGTCTGACAAAACGGTATGACCAAAAGTGCTGGAACACAAACACATAGACCCGAATACATAAATAAACACATAAACACACGCGCATTTTTTTTTAAAAGATAAAACTTTTTGGCACCTTTGATGGTTCCGGTCGTTCAACTGGCTGCTGCGGGGTCAAACTCTACTCCAGCTTGTATTCTGATTGAAGATGATCTCTGCAACTTTTGTATTGTATATAGAATAAATGAAAACATTTACAAAAATATTTTTGTATAAATGTATTTATTAACTAGAATCAATATATGCCCGTGTGTGTGTCAATACGAAAGAATTTCGTTATCATCTAAGACTTGTCGATTTAGCTCAGTCAGTATGACAGCCTCCTAGGAATCGCTTGAGCGTGTAGGGGAATGTTAATATTACGTATCAGTTTATACCCCTAATTTTGGTGAGGGTTTGTTTTTGTAGTTCTTATTCTTGTTACGGTAAGAAAACAAAATCAACTCCAGTCTAAAGTTTGACAATATGTTCTTATATTGATTGATTTAGGCTCTGTCGGGGTTGCCTATGGGGGTAACAGCTTTTTGTTGTTACTGCCTGGGAAGGTTGGTAGTTATAAGAGAGAGGTTTATCTAAGCACTCAACCACATTTACCCCCGTCAGCATCGTGGTAGGCTAGTGGCAGGGCGTCGTTTGTCTAGACAGCTGGGCAATGGAACAGAACGCTAAGGAAAATGGATTTATACCTTTCCCAAGGGCACGAGTGCAAAGTAAATGTAAATAGCAACACGTATCAAACGAAAATCGATCCAGTTTTTATGTACGTATCGATTATAAATTATTTATTTTAACTAGCGTATACCTGTAAAAAATGATGGGGATATTTATGTATCTATTTAATCACTGTCCCACCACAGCAATATGTGACACAAGGTCGGGCTTAACGTGGGAAGAAATAGGAGCAAACCTTCCAAAAATGGCTCCAGCCGACGCAGTTACCGTTGAAAAGCTCATCGTAATGGCTAGACAACGTCACCTGCAAAAGCGTCCACCAGGGGACCTGCTCCTTTAAGTGCAATGGAGCAGTGCTGCCCCGGGGAAACTGAGACCCTGCAGCTGGGCCGAGTAATAATGGGAGAGCCTAAGGACGAGTCCGAAGGCTCCCCAATGCGCTTAGCAAAAGCAGCTTTAGTGAAACCTCATTGGCTAACGCTTGCACCGGCGCACTCGGTCTTTGATGTCAACCCACACACAATCTCCGGCCCATTCGACGGGCAAGTGTCAGTAACTGCGCCTCGGTCTCTGCCGTGGAACAGATACTACACCTTGATCCCACCGAAAAGGCCCGAAAAAATGTGAGGTTGAGGATATTTACGTATGGATCGATTGATTTTTTAGGCAATTTGGACTTAAACATTTCTTCCATTCACTTAGACACAACCTTTTTTTCTTTGTTTTAGTTTTAAACGTCCAACGATTCTTTGACGTATAACTCTTTGTTAATTCTTAACAGCTGATCTTATCTTATTACAATCCTTCAATTTTTTAATTAGCTATATTAATCTATTCCACATGGACCAATCCATTACAAGTTCTAGGTTATAACAGGAATCGGACAAAATACAAAACCATACAACCGATTATACAAATCAACATGATAATTTGCATAGATGGCTTCTATATGGAGAGGTTAATTTCGATAAGATAATCGTAATACAAAATGAAGTATTTCATAGAAAATCATTTGCATTTTAGATCAAAAGTTTGCATTATAAACATTACAGACTTATTCTATCAGAAATGCTCGAATTATCTTCTGGCCTTTGAGAATCCCTCTTTTTTTCACTTCCTTCATTCTAAGTGCACGACTTACTTACAGATTAAGTCTGTAGCCTGACATAATTATAAACTGAATTTGGATCTAAAATGTTCACTGTACAATGTTCGATTCATGGGATCAAAGGAGCGGCGTTGTGTCAAGCATATTGACGAGAAAAGAGATTATGTTGAAGGATAGATATTCGTCGCACGAAATAAATGTTTGTCCACCATTAAGTGATGGACTTATTGATTTACCAACGTAGTTTGTTAATACAGAAAATAACTAAAGCTAAGGCAGTGGGGGAGTAGTGGTAAAATCAGTGGGGAGCAGAAAAATACTGAAAACTATTACATACGGTATAACGTGTTATATAAACAGCTTGTATTTAAATAACAACGGTCATATTCGAACCCAGTATCGTATATCACCGTGTATAATTCGCTACCATTGATAATACCCACTCCTTATCGAGCTTCAATTTCGATTGAAAAATTCCATTATCCTGTATATACTATTATATATACAGAGGTACGTTTGCGTAGATGATACGCACCAGGATCTTTTAGCTCAAAATGTTCGGGGAAAATGCGGTGATTCACTAAGAAATATGGTATACGTCCGGTTCAGATACGATCATGGTTATTTCCTCTCCTCCTACCGCCAGACTAGCTCTATATATTCATTTGAATGAATGAATATAGTGACGTAACTCTTCAATAGATCCTATCACAGTTTTCAGAGACGAGAGAGTTTTACTACAAAGGTCAAAGTAATCGAGAGATAATGGTTCTCGGACATGGGATTGGTTATGGCTCATCTGGTAATGACACGTATTCTGAAATCAGTTATATTAGCAGGAAGAAAATTATTTCTGGAGCTCTATTGGTAAATCGTAAGTAGTGGTTTCCGATAAATGCAATTCCTAATGACTCTCTATTGTACATCATTTGAAATGTATTTGTAATTTTAACAAATTACTTGCGATGCATCTCTATACAAAAATGTCCCTAACACCAAAGTGAAAACGATTTCAAATTCATTTAGTTATGATTTTAATTAAGTTCTATAGAAAATTACGATTTATGCGTATCAGTAATCGCAGCATTAAAATGCAATACTGTCTTAAATCATTCTTAATGCATTTCTATTTTACGGATAATAGCCGTGTTCTCTCAGTAACGCTTGCATTAATTCCTGACAAATGCTTTTGTTCGTGATACGATGCGTTTTTAAAGTACAATTAATTGCATTTCCATAGAAAAAACATTACGGACGCATTCACATTATACATACAGTATTTTGAGTTTGTAAGAATACAACAAGAAACAGAAAACAGATTTTATCCGTTGTTGACGATATTTAATCACAGTGCTACAAAAATTAACACAGTAAATAGAGCTATATATATGTCATCATCATCATCATCATCATCATCATTATCAATCTTTTAACGTCCGTCGTTGGACATAGAACTTCCCCAGGATTCGCCACAGTTCTCTATAATGCATTTTCCCGAGAGTCACTTATGGAGCTGAAACATGGAACCTAACCAAGAGACAGACCTGCAAACCGAGAAGTATGCAACGTGAGCATGAGAGAATCATACTCAACCTTACATGGGGAGATCACAAGACAGTACAGTATATCAGGAAGAAAACGGAAGTCCGAGAGATTATAGAAACTACTAAAAAACTAAAATGGCAATGGGCAGACTATGTTGCATGAATGAAAGACAACCGGTGGACATCACGACTCACAACATGGATCCCCAGAGATCACATGCGAAACCGAGGCCGACAGAGCACAAGATGGAGAGATGAATTAGATATATGTGTATACACACACACACACACAGAGACATATATATATATATATATATATATATATATATATATATATATATATATGAAATGAAAATAACAAGGATGTATATACGATGAATGTCAACAACTCGTGCCAACAGCACTCATCAGAAATATATTTTGCAATTGTGATTATGATTAAAAGATCAAGTGAGTACTTTCACCTGATTTAACCTTCAAGCTAAATATCAACCGAACAACATTAGGGTTGGCTGTCTGGCACGACTAGCTGCAATAATGACCGTTGGAAATACACTAAAAATGAAAGGTTAATATTCGGTTTAGAATACTTCTGTAAGGGATTTGTTAGTTTTGCGGTGTAATAGAGGTATAGAGATTTACCCACTACGCACGAAATGTCAGTTTATCAGGTACCGACCTTTCTTAGTTATAGAGTAGTACGTCTTCGAAAACCAAAAGGTTAATTCATCAAAATGGTGTCAGCAATATTAGTATCATTTCTTCACTAGTTTTACTCTTATTAACTATCGTTGCTTTTTACCCTAAGACTCTGGGTCAATAAAGTCTTTATTAGTACAATTATTTTATTACTTTCCTTACGCAATCTAATCATATTAACTTCCTATCAAAAAAACTCTGGGTTAATGAACTCCTCGTTATCACCATTTGCTTAAAGGCCACTTTCACTGACCATTAAGCTCGATGTCAAGTCATTCCCATGTATCGAGTGAATACTATGATTGTTCGAAAATAAATAAATACCTCCTCGAAAAAAAACTTTTCTCGAACGTTTCACTCCATTGAAGGGAACGAAAGTTTCCTTTCAATTTTGACTCATAAAAAGGGAAAAAAAGGTCACCTTCGCTTTGGATCCCTAAAAGAGAACACAATTCACCCCTCACTTTCTAAAAAGATTCCCCTTCTATTTTGATCCTTGGAAAGGAAAGAAATTTACCCACCCCTACAAACACACATACACTCTTGTGTCTCTTGAAAGAGAAACAAAACTCCCCTCACCTTTGACTCCTATGGGGAAAAGTTTACCCTTAATTATGAACCTAAAAATAGAAGAAATAGTACCTTTTATCTGTCACCGAAAGGGAAAATGTTTCCACTCACCCTTGACAACCAATAGAGGAAAATATTTGCCCTTCCTTTTGACCCCAATAAAAGGTGTGATCTGAATATGAAGCCAGGTAAAAGAACGACTCTCGAAAAGGATGATCACAATAAACGTTGTTTTATGACATCGTTGCATTTTTCGGTTACTTGTTTTCAGTGCAGTCAATTTCGGTATTTTGCAATTAAGTTTAGGTCATTCTAAAGAGCATGAGTCGAGGGAGATCATTTATAGGAGCTAATGAGAAAGATCTATAATTTTTGACGTTTTATTTATTTCTATTGGGTTTCTTGGAAACCACAGATAAAAAAAACTTCGAACAGGACTTTGCACAACCTTTTTTGTTGATTTATATATCTGGTGAATCTCAACTACAAAGAATGGCCAGTTGTCAAGTCAGCGGTGCACGCACACACACTCACATAGATTTCTTGAATTGTAAGTTGATGGAGTCGGATATAGGTTATTTTGATGTTATTTCTGCGTTGATATATTGTTCATTATCATTAGTATTATTATTATTATTAGTAGTAGTAGTAGTAGTCAGATACTAGTTTTCTCCTTTTTATGATCACTTCCTTATTGTTTATTATTGTATCAAAGCACTGTTTAGTATATATATATATATATATATATATATATATATATATATATCATCATCATCATCATCATCATCATCATCAGTCTTTTAGCGTCCGTCGTTGGACATAGACCTTCCCCAGGATTTGTCACACTTCTCTATCATGGGCGTCACGGAGCCAGTATTTCCTGAATTTGTCTAGCTCGTCCCTCCATCTAACATTTTGCCAGCCTCGGTTGCGCATGTGGTCTCGGGGAATCCATGTTGTGAGTCGTGATGTCCATCGATTGTCTGCCATTCTTGCAACATAGCCAGCCCACCGCCATTTGAGATTTTTAATGGATTCTATGATGTCTCTAACTCTTGTCTTTTCCCGGATGTACTGTGCTGTTTTGTGGTCTCTCCATGTGAGGCCCAGCATTATTCTTTCATGTGCACGTTGCATGGTTCTCAGTTTACGGGTCTGTCTCTAGGTTAAGTTCCATGTTTCAGCTCCATAAGTGACTATTGGGAGGATGCATTAGTTATACACCCTTCTCTTTAGGATTAATGGGATCTAATTATTTTTGAAGGTTGAGCTAGCTCTGCCAAAGGCTTGCCATCCTAGTGTGATTTTTCGCTTGATTTCTTCTTCTTTTGAGGGTCTCATGAAGATTCGTGGTCCTAGGTAGATGTAGTGGTCTACTTTCTCGAGTTCTGTGTCCTCGATTTCGATCTTAGTGTTTTTATCTCCAATGTGGTTGTTGCACATGATCTTCGTCTTGCTGAAGTTCATGTGTAGGCCGACTTTCTTGCTCTCTTAATATAGTTCATCTATCATTAGTTTGAGGTCGTGTAGATGAACAACAGGGAATGAGACACAGTCAGGAGTAAAAGCAAAAAGTGGAAATTGAGGAAGAGGATTCCTGGGAGGTCATAATGATGTGTCCGTGCTGCATTTTGTCCGTGAAGAAATACATGGTGTTATAGTTGGATATTCCGTTGGAAGTACTTGCAGCAGTCATGGGTATTTTATTGGTTCTGCTGGTCAGAGTTGCGGGCATTCTTAAGCATCAGTTGTCATGTATACTGGAGAATTGCATAGTAGTTTATTGTTAGACTGAATAATCGGTGAGTTTGGGATGAGGCTATCTCTAATGTTAATCAAGGTTGTGGGGTATGGGTTTTTTTGTTATGTATGACCGAATATCTGTTGGGAAAGGTATGTTCTGTATTCTTAATGGTCGTTGGGGAAGTTCTGATAGTCTGATGGCTTCGAGTTGTACAAATAAAATACCGTATATAATTTTCTATTGGTAGGGGTCTGTGTGACTGTGTGAGATTCTCAATATAAGATATAGATAAACGGGAATAGGGGGTGGATAGGGCAAATTAAGTTTGTGTCATTATATGTGGGTGGCAATCCAAGTTTTAAATGTAGGGTTGTTGTGGGGAATGAGAGCATATGACATTTAAGGGCTGTTTGGGCCTGGATAGAAGTACAGTCTAAGGAATAGTAAGTTGGAGGGTATAGAGTAATTAAGAGTGAGTTAATTATGGAGTTAGAAATCGGTGTGTTTAGGTTTATTTTGTATTGAGTTCGTTAGAGCAGAGAGTTTCAAGTCTGTTAATACACATATTTTTATGAAGTTCCAGAATTTTAGTCGTTTCAGAAGATGTATTTTTTTAAATTTTACAATGATTGGGAATGTAGCACCTGTGCCTAAATTGTGGCCAGGGTGCAAGGTGTAGTTCTACTGAGAGTAGGTTCGGATGATTGGGTGATTTGATTCTGTGCCTATTATCATTAAGTCAAATATGAATTGCCACTCAGACTTTCTTATATATCGCAGTTTGCATTTATTATATTTTAGGGAGTAGATAACATGTTTGATTCTGCAGTTTGAATTATGGTAGATGTAAAAAGTCTTATTAGTGGTAGAGCTAGTGAAGGTGTTGGTGTGCTCAAGGAAGTTGCAGCATAGACTATTTCTTTTGTTGCAGGGTTAGGAAAACCTAATGTTTTTTGAGATGGTGACGCTTTGTTGTTTATAGGGATGTTACTGTTAATGATGTCTTTGATGTTTAGGGGTCTGCAGTTGGCAATGACACATTATTCTACGAGTAATTCCTTGTTCTGTTTTGAGTGTAAGTATATTCCATCTCTTATCAATGATACGTGACAGAGGTGAGAGTGTGTTGTGGAAGGTGATTATGAGTGGTATGCAGTCGAGTTTATTTTTGTCAAAGAGTGTGAGGGTTACGTGTCTGGGTGTTGTAGTGGCCTTTTCTATTTGGCTATTTGTACTTTTAGTGAAAATTACAGTTGTATTTATGTTCACTGTTTGAAAAGATCATTTTCGTAATTTTAAATGTTTTTGAAAATGGTACTTTTTTCAGGTATTTTGGGTGCGCCAATTTAGAGGGAAAGAAGTTGTGAATGTCTTTAGGCTTAGTATTTAGGGTGATGTGGATGTTTCTATTGTCACCTTTGTATATGTAGGTATCTAGAAAGGCTATGGAGTCAGTGGATTTCTCGTATTCAAATTTAATAGAGTCGTGTGTCGAGTTTATGTATGTGAAGAATTCCTCGTTCGGCTTTGACTCATATACATATATATAGAGAGAGTGTATCAAGTATATAGCTGACAAAGAAAATACAGTCTTTATCCATCTCTAGGTATATGTATATGAGAATGTGTTGTGTAAGGGAGGTTATCGTTGTATATATATATATTCGTGGGTATTTTGTTTTAATATAATCGCTGCCAATAATGGAGAAAACAGATGATAAACTGGAAGCCAGTATATATGAAATAGAATATAATAACTGCAATCAGAAATACATTGGCAAAACTTCAAAGACTTTGAAGGATGTATGAACATGAAGTGCTCTAGTAATAAATGACACACCAAACGCGCTCGTGGTCCATCGCAACAAGAAGGAATACAATTTCAATCTGAAAGATGTAAAAATGATAAAGGATGAACCAAACAAAAAGCCATGACCAATCAGAGAATCAGCATTGATTTCGGAATACAATACAATACTACGACGTTCCGGAAAAATCCATGAGTCTTCTGTATTAGTATACACTTATATATATGTGTGTGTGTGCATGAGTACAAGGCATAACATCATTATTAAGTCATTGAAGTGATTTTTCACTGCTGTCTACACACAGGAAATATCAAGGTCTACGTAGAGTGTGTGTAGGCGGATTGGTTACTTGACCTTTGGTTCATAAACAACGCTCATCGACTCAAACTGGCAATATATAGATTAAATGCTAACTAATTGAACCTATTGAGCACTTATGATGTTGTCTAGGTTTTTAAAAATATCTTATTGGTAGATATATATATATATATATATATATATATATATATATAATATATATATAGAAAGAGAGAGAGACGGAGACAGAGTGGGATACGTTCTAGGTAAATTTCATTTAACTAATTTTAACCCTGTTAATTACAGTTGCTTTTTATCAGCATATTCTATTCGATATAACCGTTGACTCCTCGAGCAAACCACACAATATCCGAAAAGGAGATCAGGCCAGAGGAGCAACAATGGCGAAGCTAGAGATTTGTGGTCACCGGGGGCTTGGCTCAAGTATTAGAAATCGTCAACCAAAACTCTCAACAAAAGGTTTCTGCGGTGTTCAAATCCACCCGGATGACGTATATCAGGCGTATCATGTGTACAAGTCGCAACAATTGAGCAAGAGGGCTGAAAAATAACCATACACTCCTTATTATCTCGACAAAAAACTTCTACCCTAATAAGATTTTAATGGGAGATGGTTCAGTTTGCAATGTAATTATATGCTACATAGGCTTCACTTACAAGAAATGAAGATGGGAATCGATTTGGAAGAGGAAGCCATGTTTTTGGTTTTTTGTTGTTTTTTTTGTAATTAGTACCATTCAGGTGCAGTAGAGCTAATGATACTGTAACAATGAAGCGTGTATGGGTCCAGAGTGTTGATAAAGTGTTGGTTGAATTTGAGGGCGGATCGATTTAGGGGTCTGTTTTTCATACATTTACACTTACGCTCATTACTTTCCATGCGATATTGCAAAAGGCTACCGATTATATTTATGGAAAATTTATGGGAATGGTGGACAATAGGCTACTAAAGAAGTGATTGGATTATGAGACAGATCCATGCACAATTACCTCAACTTCACCTTAGTTGTATCTAAACACCACTTTTCATCACAAAAAAGTTCATGTCTGTCCACACGATATCACAAAACTTATCAATGGATTTCAATCAAATTTTACATGAAAAGTGGGAAAATGGCATTTGCATGTGATCTCTGAGTGCTTTCTAGTTCGTATTTCTGGAAACCATAATTCTTGTCGGTTCTTGTTTACATGGACAATAATGGTATAAAAGAATGTAAATGTATCGTTCAGAATTCTGCGATGGTATCAAAATCAGATCCGATCTTTCAATAATAGTACGTATCGATGAATTGAAATGTCACCTCGCTGTGGAGAAGTGGTTAGCAAGTTATCCTTACAGTCAGTTGATAGCGTTGTGAGTTCGATCCTCAGTAAATGCCTCATATGTGGTCCAGTTCCGTACTAAGCTAAGCTTAGTTGATTTTAGTTGACCATCAATGCAGTTAAGCAGTGATTAGTAAACTACCGCCGTCGCCGGGTGAAAAGTAATTACCACCTGATTTTGATGGCTTACTACTGATCATCTTTTTTTTAAATACACGATGTATGCAAGTGCACAGACACACACACACACGCACTCACACACACACACACACATATATTAGCAGAATGGATTATATGATTATAGATTACGTTATATTAAATAGAAACTCTTATTTGAAATGATTACCTTTCACGACATGGTTATGTCTGATATATATATATATATATATATATATATATATATATATATATATATATTACTTGATGGGATAATGGATAGTCTATAGCCACACTGAAAAGTTGTAATACAACGAAACAGCTGTCTGTGGATGACACAATTATTTAATCATCATATATATATATATATATATATATATATATATATATCATATCAGATATTGCTTCATATGATGCTATATTGCTACCCTGATCTGTACCGTATGTACTATATATATATATATATATATATATATATATATATATATATATGTGTGTGTATAAAGACTGAAGAGTGTAGAAGTTTAAGCCAATCCAGTGTTTTACACTTTAAGTTCTTTATCTCAATGCAATAAAAAGTGACTAAATTTTCATTCTGCATATTTTTTAGGGACACACGTTAATATACAGTCTTAGTACTTAATCGATTCATATCTGTGTGGTGGGGCTTTGAGGTTGCAGGCCATCATCCCTGAAAAGTGTCTTAGCACGATGTTACTAAAGCGGGGGAGGAAGGAGATCGAGGCATCGGGTGAGAAGAGCCGATCAGTGCAGATTATCAAGTATGATAAATTGTTAGATAAATAGTATTTTTACTAATCGTGGCTTAATTTCGATGCGAGGCCACAAATACAGAGCATCAAGGGAGAATCGAACTCAGGGGTTAGGATTAGCGAGACGACATGATTACATCATGATAGTTATTCGATACGTGATCATAGAACAAAGTCTCTGAACTTTCTGGAAACACATTTTGTATAAGGTGATCCTGGATAGTGGGACCGACAAAAATGCCATAAATTTAGAGCGATGCCAGCATTTTTGTGTGATTTCGTTTTTCCTGTTTAATAAATCTACTTTAGGGTTGTTAGGGTTTTTTTTAGCTAAGTTCAGTATTTCAAATTTCTTGTTCAGGCGGATATTACAAAGAATCTCTTTATCATATCTCTGAATTTTTGTCCACATGGACACATAGCGTAGTGGTTACAGCATCAGATAAATTACTGTAAAGTAATCTGATGGTTCTAGGTTCGATCCTAGTGTGAGACAATATAACAATACTACTAATGCTAAGAGGGGAGTACGGTCAATATACCCCCGTCGGATAAATAAAGGGTTCGGTTCGTTACTTCCCCACCCTTACCGGATGATACCTGATGAAGGCCGTGGAGTGCAACGGCCGAAATGTTGTATGAAAAACAACCAAGATGAGGGTGGTCCGAATATCAATAGAATCTTTTTATTTTGACATATTTTGTTTTTTTTTTTTAAGTCTAATTCCTTTAATATATCATTCGAAAGAGGATAGTTACAAGGTTTGATCAATTATTCTTCCATTCTATTGTTGGTAATAAACATCTGCAAAAGTCAAGGAAACTGTAATGTATAACACTGATCACAGATCACCATATTGTCATCGCAATCTTCCATTGATGCAACTTCGGTTTGGGGAAATGCTCGGTATCTCAATACTGTTAAGACATAGTGCAGATCCCTCAAGAGACAATCCCCAAAGGGATATAACGACCGGTGACGAGTTACCAGTTTCTGTTGCATGTGTCACCTTTGTGGTCCTAGCAATTCTCAAGTCTGGTTGAGACCAGGACTTTATACTGACAAGTTTTTATAACCACCCTTTGGCAGGATGTAAGTCCATCAAGGGGATACCTCCACCCTAATCACACAGCTTAGAGTGTATTCTGTCAGCTGTAGGATGCACGAGGGAATTTGTTCTAATAAGGACTTGTGCGTGATTAGATCAAGGACTTCAAAATTTCAACCTGAATTGAATTGATTGGAGAAAAAAATTGTTTTTCATTCGTGTTTCATGGAATTTGAAGGGAATTCTTCATTACGAATTGATAAATCCTGGATAAATTATCGCAGAGTAAATACCCCAAGAATTCGCAGTATCCCTATTTCCAATGAATGTCTTTAGTAAAATACTTTTGAATACCTTCCTATTATAAAATAATCTTAATTTTAAGAGAAAAATCTCTTGCAACGCCTCTTTATAGTAAAGCAATTTCGAATACATTTCAAAAAATAATTTAAGTTTTTAGAGAAAATATTCCCAACGCTTTTTTTAAATAAAATAATTTCAAATACCTTCCGATGATAGAATAACTTGAATTTTCAGAGAAAAATCATTTGCAATGCTTTTTTATGATGAAATAATTACGAATACACTCCCGTAATAAAGTAATTTAAATTTTTAGAGAAAAATCGTTTGCAATTCTTTTCATTGTAAAGTAATTTCAAGTATCTCTGAATTTTTGAGATGAGGTTTTATTATTATTTCTATTAATATTCAGGTGAAACATGTCGCCCCTTGAAAATTCGGGTAGAAGATCACCGAAAAGCGGTGAGCAAACGTGAAACTAACAAATCGGGTATAGCTGATCACGTATGGAAAGAAAAGGGAGACCACCTACCCCTCTGGAACAAGGTTGAGATAATTGATCAGGAAGAACACTGGAAAATTCGAAAATTGATTGAGTCAGCCCATATGCTAGGCAAGAGAAACTGCCTCAGTAATCCTAGCATTGAAATGGATACCATATGAGAACCTCTAATAATGAAAGACAGAAAACAATAACATCAAAAACATTAAAACTGTCACCTGAGGTTTAAGGCTCCTAAAAATTAGCACCTGTTGTCCACATGGACATATAGTGTAGTTGTTACAGACAAGTTACTGCAAAGTATTCTGATGGTTCTAGGTTCAATCCTAGTGTGAGACAATGATAATACTACTAATGCTAAGAGGGGAGTGCGGTCAATATACCCCCGTCTGAGAAATAAAGGGTTCGGTTCGTTACTTCCCCACACCTACCAGATGATACCTGATGAAGGCCGAAACGTTGTATGAAAAACAACCAAGATGAGGATGGTCCAAATATTAATAGAAATAATAATTTCAAGTACATTCATATGATGAAACGATTTGAATTCGTAAAGAAAAATATATTCTGTTTATGACATCACTGTTGTTTTCCACGGCAAAACATCTAAAATAGACTTTTGTTTTGATTTTTTTTTAATTCCCAGAATCTTGATTTTTTTCGACTGAAAAACATCTAGAATAGTGTAAAAACAACATTGATAAGAAATCTGTAAAAATAAGGTCCACGAATTGGTCAAAAGGGTCTTTTCTCCCCACAGAAAATAAGAACGGTTTTAGAAGGAGTTAGAGCAGTACTGGTGTCAATTTTCAAGTCTGTACACCAAAACTATTGGACACATAAACACAAAAATTCATGCATATATAAAACAGGAAAGATCTCTTGGTCACCTTCGCTGGCTACAATTGTTCAGCCAATGACGACTCAGGTAAAACTTCTCATAAGCATTAACAAGTCAGTCGTCAAAAGTGGATCGTATCATTAGGACGGATTTTGACTGATCACTGACAAAGAAGGCAACATTTGTTACTTTTGCTCTTAACATATGTATTTGAGTACAATATGACCTCGAATACAATTTGAGCCCCACTTTTTGGCAGCTAAAAATCATATATTATGATGATATATAATTTTATGTATCATTTTTTGCACTTCAGTACAATGTTGCCCATCTATTTTGAACCTGATTTTTTCATATTAGATTTATTTATTCTATTTTGAAATTGATAAGAAAAATATGTGAATCATAAAAACATTAAATGTTAGATTATAATTTATATTATCTGGTGAATGGTCGAAATCAGTCCAAATGATACGGCTGAATCGTTAAACTTCTTAGACTTGTTTATTTGTACCTTGACAGTGACACCAAAAAATCTTTAAATATTAAACTCCTCAAAGCTTCTACATTCTCCCCCCAATCAGAGGAATTTCAAGATTGATTATTTACCCAGACTATGAATGCCAAGAACTGCTGATTTGACAATGCTATCAATCAACCTCCAACCCACAGTCGTGTAGCCTCCATCGGGGATGACCAGAGACCGAGTGGGAAATAAACAGTTAATTAGGTCTTTGAGTTATTTAGTAAAAAAAAAATGCTGACAACTATTATGTAATGTTGACAAAGTTATCGAGGAATATTTCCTGTCAAACTCTTACTGAATTTAATTCATTTTCCTCACCTAACAGCATTGACAAGTTCTGACTTCCGGTTAAGACGAGAAAAGTTTAATACGATGTATAGAGAGAAAGGGGGGAGATAGACACAGTTTTAATCCATACGTCATCAATCAATTAAAGGGAGAAATAAAAAAATAGGGAGAGGAAACGAGAGAAAGGAAGAAAGGAAGAGAGGAATAAGCAAAGAGAAACACAGAGAGAAAGAGATAGAGAGAGAGAAAACGGAGAGCTATGAGCGCTAGATTGAATTATCTGGTGTCGCTATACAGATCCTTTTAATTATAGTTCACTACTTTTTCTCTCTTTTTTTATCTCTATCATAATTCTTTTTTCTTTCTCCTCAGTCCTATCAGTTCGCAACGCCCATGATAGAGACGCCTGACGAATATTGGGGTAGGTATATGTCCAACAAAAGGTTCTAGAATGATGACGGTGATCATGTATTCTCCTTTCTCTTCCTCTTTGATACACCCCAAGCATACGACCTTGTAATATAATAATTTCTCCCTTTCTAATAACATGACCCAGGAATTTGATTTTCTCATTATTGATATTTTGTGTGTGCACGTTCGAGTACTGCTTCATTTGTTATCCTCTCTCTCTCTCTCTCTCTCTCTCTCTCTATCTATCGATCTATCTATATATATATATATATATATATAGATAGATAGATAGATATAGATATAGATATATATAGATATAGATATAGATATATATGTATGTATGTATGTATATATATATATATATATATATATATATATATATATATATATATATATATATATATATATATATATATATATATTCAGCATTCTTCTGAGAAACCCCTTTTCTACTGCCTCTGGATTCCTATAAGTCCACGAGTCATACACCATCTTTCAAAATCATACAGCAACATTGACAAGATACAGCATTTTCGTAGTCTCAGCCTTTTAATCAAAGAAATGACTCAACATCTCCGCAGATTTTTGTCACCCTATTTTAAAACGTGCATTAAAATTTGAAAAGTGTTATTTCCAAGTATTTCGTAATTTTCGAATGAAAGAATATGGTCCAAATATATGTCCGGGGGGAAAAAAAAAAGGAAGAAAAGATAGGATGTAAAATTGCACTCTTAACAGTCAAAATTGAATTTTGAAAGGGGAAATCAATCAAAAAGTTTCAAAATCAAGCGCTATTTTGATTGACCTTTTAAGAATTCGAAAAAATCTAATTCTGTAAAAAAGAATTTAAATAAATAAAAATAAAGTACTATTCTTGTGAATTCGATTGAATTATTGATACATAGTTTCATCCTTACTAAACAAAACTGAGCTGAAAAAATTACGATTTGTTTCACAAATTCATCAATAATAATTTTCTTTCAAACTTGGGGCGGGGAATAGCAACGTTCACTTGTAATTATAACTTTTACTGACAAAAGCTCTTATCAACAAACCAGCAACAGATAAAAAATACGGATGTCCAAAAGCAAGCAGAGGCATGTAATATAGTAGTCTCCCATGAAAAACCGGGAAAATAATGAAATATTTTACATAGCATCTATATCATGTCACTTGTGGCCGTCCTTAAAAATCTATCAATAAATCAAGATAGGGCTGACAAAAGAAATTCATTTTTTTAAAAACAGACGAACGATTTGTTTTGATTTTTTTCCTCACTTGACCTCTTCTTTGCTGTACAATATTTTTACAGACTGTCAGTATCGCTGATTCAAAAAAAAAGTATGAATTTTCAAAAAAGATCGAATTGAAAAAAAAACACTCTGTATTAAAAAATTTTCTATGCTAATGTTGTTTATTTTTACAGAAAATAGCCATAAATAATAAACTTAGCAATGAATGAAAAATGTTGCCAATGAGAGCAATATTTTACTTTTTTCAGATTTTCCCGTAGAAACCTCTAGGGATCGTTTTAAAAAAGGTGAACTGAATTTATATTTCTATTGTCTCAATTTTTACCTGTTGAAAACTCATCATTATTGATTGATTATAAAATAAAATGACCATCAAATGATTTAAGTTAATCACAATGAAGAATACGTTTTCCAGATTTTGAAATAGACACTTATTTAGAGAGAATGTCGTACTCTATCAGATATGAACTGAAAATTTTCTTTCAAGTCATATTTTATCGAAATCCAATAAGTTATTGATTTTTGGTAACATGTTGAAATCTTGGTAATTTTGCTCGTCAAAAATTAAGCAAATTTTGTTGCACAATTGACTCCTGCAAACGCTCTCTTTCACATCATTGCAGTTATTTAGGCTACCAATTTTCTAAAATATCTCCGGTTATATGAGGTGTAAATAATTAATTTTTATCTCTTATTTTTCACCAATCTTTCAACTTACTAATGACGTTAGTTTGTTCGGACAATGGCAGTTCCTCTTTTCATTTCTACATAATTAAAATCTATTAACATATATTTTATTTTCATTTTTATTTCGCCCATTAAATCGTCTAATCCCACGAGCACGTGTTAGATCTGCTTATTCTAAAATAGGTCAAGTTCGTTGTTCACTTGATGGCTTCATACCGAATATTACCCAATTATCAGAGCATGGCCAACGGAAGTATCCCGGTCCATAACAAGGCTGATTGTTGATATCTACCTCTGTCGACGGAGTTGAAAAGTGATTTATATCTTTGGTTGTATCTGTTTGTTGGTTGGTTTAATCATTTGTTGGTACGTTTATTAATTCGTTATTTTGTCTATCCACACGGTATCTACAAAAGCATTGAATTAATTTCACTGAAATTGAGTGAAAAGTTGAGAAGTGGGATAAGAAAGATATGGTGAGTTTGTGGGGAGCGGATCTAGGCTTTCTTTCTGATTTAGAGATATTTTCCAATTTTTTGTGGGGGTCAATTATCTTCCTGTATATGCTCATCACTGTCCTTACGATATCTCAAAAGGTTCGCGATACATTTCTATGAAATTTCATTGAAGGGTTGATCATAGGTAGGAAGAGAAATTATTAAATCTTGGAGCAGATCCATACATAATTGCTCACCCTACGTATCTACATGCCCAAACCGCATTATTTCGGATGAATTTCATGTCCGTCAACATATCTCTAGAAGTTTCTTATTCTTATTTCTCATAGTTTATTTCTTAGGATATACTGTGGAAGGTCCAACCATAGGACTTGAAGGACGTGGTTAAATTTTTGATAGGATCCAAGCACAATTATCTCCTTCGTGCGCCACAGTCTTTTGTCAAAATGACATAATATTGCCGATTATTTTTTCATATCTGCGAAATATCTCCAAAGGAGTTTCAATGATTTTTTTTTGGGGGGGGGAGGCTTAACAATATACAAGGACCGAATCGATTAAATTTCAGAGTGGATCCTGTGCAGTTTTGACTTTATTTTCAATTTCTTTATAAGTATTTCCTGTAAACTTGATCTGCAAAAATTAGCAAAACGAATCGACCAAAGTTTGGCATAAGAAAGTGAAAATTGATTTATCATCAGTTTTTGCGTACGTCACTGTGTCACTGTTATTTATGCATGAAGTCACTGGTTTTTGGTCAGTGTCACCTGTCAAATGAAATAAGCCGTGTTCGTTTTATTCAATACCTTCGTGCCGATTGTGGACAAATCATAAGAACCGAATCAAAGCATTCAAGACTTATTATTATTACCTATATACATCCGTCATATATATATATATATATATATATATATATATATATATATATATATATATATACACGTAGGTATAAATCGTTATTCTTTGGAACTGGTTGAAAAATTGCTCGATGAGCAGTTTGAAATGAGGCTCACATTTCTCTCGACTTTGCATAAGCCTAGATGAGCTGTTCAGGAAAACTGAATGAAGCATAACAAATAAGGCTCTGATAGAATTGGAAATTGACCAGGTCAATACTGCCGATGAAATAGGCTAATCTGTCATGTGGTGAAATTGCACCTGACCTACTTGTTCTAAAATAAGCCATGATTGCTTGTTTTATCTAATGGTTTCATGATGATTGCGGTCCAATTATCTGAACTGGATCAAGGGATTTAACATTATCCCTAACAAGGCTTCTTCTTATTCTTCTTATTATTATTATTATCATTATTAGCATAAACCTATCAGAAAATGACTGTATTAAATATGTATGGATCAACACTAAAGAGCCCATAGCTATCTTATTAGATCATTTATTTACTTCTGTCGTTTTTAACAATTTGAATATTCTAGTCGTCCTTTTTTCGTAAAGTTTTAACCCAACCCGAGCCGCTTTAAAGGCTGACAGGACATAGTCTTAAGACAAAATTTTGTGTACGAAAAAGCTCAACTGATATCGTGCGGTATGAAAAAAAGTTATAAGAAGGAACTTATTTTATTAAAAATGTAATCTATTTCATTGAAAAATAAAGTTGAATATTATTTCATTTCATTTGTTTTACTTTTTTTTCCTTTTTCGTGCTTTCCTATGTGTTATGTATAGTTGAACTGCTGAATTAAGCACGAATAAAACAATTCCGTACTTTATTACATAAGTAGTGAAAATTTTACACAAATCTAATAGAGTCGACATTTTAAAATTTAAGAAATCTAGCTGTGTTTGTGCATAAAGGTTTTCGCAAATTTTATATTGGAGATAGATAAATAGATAAAGGCTTCGAGTGACCATCTTGCTTACCACAGCGCTATGGCTAGATGCTAACCAATGCTCTACAGTGAGGAATGTATATTGTAATTCATACGACCTTTCAAGCTAGCGCTGTTTATTTCAATCATCTCTCCTGTTATATTTAGCCTTTTACTCAACTGAGCGTCGGAACAATTTGTTCCTTTCTATTCTTTATGGTTATTGGAGGCTTCGCTTTCCACTCGAACATTGTTTATTCAGCTGTGGGAAATGGTTCCATTAAGTGCACAACTCCAGTGACTTTTATAAAACCCGTATTGTTAATTATCCTTATTATTGTACGGACTTCTTGTATTTCCCAAGCTACTATCCTTGTGTCACAAAAAAATGCTATTATTGACTCAAGGAACAGGAGCCTTATTCGCTGCTTCTTTGACCACCAAGCAAGTTCTGAGATAAAAAAGATGGGATACAGAGATATTTTAGCTTCTATTAGTATATGAATGTATTGACCACTAAGACACCTACGCCTCTCTCTCTCTCTCTCTCTCTCTCTCTCTCTCTCTCTCTCTCTCTCTCTCTCATCACCAAACATTTTAAATGTATAAATCCACGCTGGTGACGTAGTATATTTAGGAAAAAAAAAACTGTTAATTTAATTCATGGATTTTTTTTAAAATTATAAATCAAATCCCCCACATATCGAGATCCGCCGACCCAAACAACTTCAAATTTGACAATACAATGTCCGGTGCAGGGCCCAAAATATCAGGCGAATATCAATTTCTGACAATGAAGTCATCCTTATATCTCACTAAAAATGCGAGACTCCAGGAGCAGAATTCATACTCTCAGCAGCTTAGAACAAGCTCAGAGATAGAGATATAGGACACAGAGATATTGCAGATTTTATTAGTATGCTAATGTAATGATTATTTGGGTTATATTTATCGCAATCTTTCAGAAATTTGTTATATGACATAGAAACCCTGATTTGAAATGATCACCGTTATTATATAGGGAAAGTACCATTTGGCGTAAATAAAATATAGTCTGGAAAGTTTTACAAATTTAAACACTAAACATAAAAACTTTTTCAAAATTCATTCTGTTATTTCCTAATATCTGTCAATGCAATTTATGTAATTTTCTTAGGTGCTTTCTCTCCTATTTTATATATACTTTGTTATAACAGTACTATGTGTAAATTTCTTCTTGTTAGGATCATTAGCAGTTTGCCTTGTTACCGTTTCAGAGATTTTAAAAGCTGTTATATCAACATGGCACCTTAGCAGCTTTGATCAAACACTACCTTATTGGATTTGAAATTGGGCTGCAGCAGGGATCGATCCTGCGACTGATAGGGTAGCCGCTTCTACGAAACGATGCTCTTACCGTTGAGCTAAACCACCGATGATCATTCAAAAGCCCAAATAACCGTTTTAATCCCAAATTTACATCTTGTCTATTCTCGGTCTACTCGGCCTCATTTTCTTTAATTGTTTATTTTATGTACATTGTCTACTCCAAGTGATATATTAACCGTGTAATGACGAGAGATCATTATAGATAAGAATTTCCACATAACATAACGCAGTTTATAATCATTCATATATATATATATATATATATATATATATATATATATATATATATATATATATATATATATATGTGTGTGTGTGTATGTGTGTGTGCAATATACACCTAAGTGTATATATATATATAAACCAAATAATCATCTTATCTATATAACAAGTACATACTGAAATGATCAAATGGATGTATCTGTGCAGAAGTATTTGAACAAGCATAAACTCTGTGTTTCTTGGCAATGATTGTATTCTTCCTAAAAAAACGTATATTGATCTAATTTAAAGCTATGTAAAGAATATGTTCAATTTACATTGTAAGTTTATGATAAATGAGTCTCTTGATTTTTGTCCAGATGCATTAATGCTTGTTTTTTTGTTGTTGTTTTTTTACTTTCCAAGTGATCACTGCTCAACAAAAAGTGACTGGGGTAACCTATTCATTGATCATCCCCTTTTTTTCCCGTTGTTTTAATTGATCACCCATAATACAGCATGCTACCAACAAATATTTGTAACTGGACCGTTTCTTTTGGCTGACTAACCAGACCTGTTTGTAACATGAATTCTGTTTTTACTTATCTTCGTTATCTACCATCAAAAGGTAATTAAAGGCGAAAACTGTCATACAGACGTATTGATGAAACTAGACATTGGACGAAACTTGTTAGAAACTGGAAGAAATTCGGGAAATGTACACGTGTAGCAGACAACGTTAGGCTATATTTCGAGTACAAATTCTATGCAAAAGTGAAGATTTTGTCTGCTACCCTTTTTTGCCATTCGGGAGCAAAATCGATCCTTCTTGCAAATCATGAAATGGAGGAACACTTCTGAACGATCAACAAACAGTTCATCAAGATTCTTCTTTCAAGATGATTCAGACTGAAAAAAAAGTCGGGATTTGGTTTCATTCAGAGATCATACTATAGGTATTTAAACCCATTTACTCACTTTCGTATCTACAACTTTTCAGCGTTTCCAATTTCTACTAAAATGAATATTCCATTAATCAGCCGTTTCGTGCATATTTTTCTTGCCCGGGAAGAATATGAATTAAAATACATTCTCTCGTGGACCTGACAATTCATTTCGAGTAGGCTTTCTAAGATGACATTGATATGATGTTCATTGATTGGATATACATATTTCCTTTTTGAACGCTCACAAAAGATAAATGTCGAAATTCAATTAATTTCGTGAACTGTGGTCCTCATTTTGTACAGATCTTAAAAATCAAATTAAAAACAGCGTAACATTGTCCGCTGCATACGAAGCTAAACCTGATGAATGTTTTCGTGCATAAGTTGGTCAATTTTTCTCCTGGGTCTACCAGTAACAGTACTGTTATTTAAAAGCATCGAGTTTTAGTAGTATTTACTCTTCTTATTCTTCGGGCATATAACCAGTTGGCTCATAAAATTGTTGTTCTACACGTCGAACAAGTTTTTTTGGTGTCTTCTTTATACGACGTATATCGATGTAGCGTGCAAGAACAGGGCTTTCTTTTTTAACAGAATCTTTGAAGAAAACGTGAATTTCCTTGATTGTTTCTTTAAATTTGAGGTACTACAACATTATTGCAGATGTTTACTTAGCTTTACGTAGACACGCTCGACATCACAAATATGAGGAAACAAGTAATTTTTGAACTCGCTACGGGAATAATACCATCCAAGACTGACATGCTAACTCGACGGCTGGCTCATTTTCTACTGATGAAACTCTCGTAGCATTTATTTGAAAAAGTGTTAAATTTGGAATGACACAATTTGAGATCCAGGATCTGGTAAACGATATCAAGATAAATTTGTTTCTCTTATCGCACGACAAACGGGGCAATGAATTAGTCTCCATTTTCCGACGACCCTTAGGGACCTAGTCATTGCTCGTGACAATTGTCGATATTTCTTGGTAAACAATATCGTTGTTTTAAAATGGCATTTCATACAATCTTATCATGCTTTCACGGGTACAGTCTGCTGGAACAGTTGTGTTAACAACTCAAACAAAGCAGCGTCCAACCGTCCGAAAAAAAAACTCTTTGAATATTCTCCTTTATTGAATATGAAGATTAAAAATTAATTCTAGAGCTAACAAAACTACACGATTTTTCATGTAACTCTCACGTTGCCCAATATATTTATCGTTATACTCTTTATAAAACAATCTTGGACGAAAACAGTCGTCTCTCCACTCCTACGTATGAAAATAAAGCTAACAGTTTGTAAAACTTACGACTTCTATGATTTTAAAGATTTATCTATTCAATTAAGTTTGTTCAATCTGCACTCTCGTTTAGTTCCTGTTACCCAGAGCGCCAGTCTTCCGCTCTTAATTCGGCCCTTAATTGAATCATGCTAATATTTTATCACTTGCACCGGATACAGACTTTCTGGTCCCAGATAACGACCGTTTCATTATTCTTCCATTAATTATTTTTCATAATTTGCAGATACGTAGGTAGGTAGATAGATAGTCTAAGGCCGATGCTGGCATATGATGTATCACACTTTTATTTGGTTAGGACTAATATACCCACTACCGAATATCTAAGCAACCTCAGATTTGCAGATGACATCGTCCATTTTGCTGAGTATCTTCATGACTTCCAGCTGATGCTGGACAGACTGAACAAAGGAAGTAAGCAAGTTGGCCTCCACATCAACTGTAGTAAATCAAATGTTATGTATGACAAATATGTTGAAGACATAAAAAAGCTTAAATGGCAATGGGCTGGTCATGTTGCAAGAATGTCAAACAACCGCTGGACATCACGACTCACAATGGGTATCCCCAGGATCACATGTGAAACCGGGTCCGACAAAGTATAAGAGAGCGTGGCGAATTAGATAAGTTCAAAAAGTACTGGCTCCACGACGCCCATGATAGAGAGGTCTGGCAAATCTCGGGGAAGGTCTGTGTCCAATAGCAGACTATAAAAGGCTGCTGTTGATGTTGCTGATGCTGCTGCTGCTGATGATGATGTATCCATTTGATGGCTAACTCCGACCTCCTTAGATGCTAGGGAACGGAAGGCTTTACCACATGAGCAACGACACTTATTACTTATTGCTCGTCAGCATACTATTGTGAAATTATATTACCTGCACATCATTGTATCAATTATAATCATGATCTGTAAAATATGCAAATAACCGACGAAGATTAATCCTTGCAATGGCAAAACTATTAGCAGAAATCAATCCATGGCCCGTGGGTCACGAGACAAAACATGAAGATACCCTGCTTACCATTTATTGATAATGTATGAGCTCTGAATTGAAGCTTGGACGTTTATAAAAATAGTATTCCAATAGATAGATAGATAGATAGATAGATAGATAGATATGAACAAACTGGCATAGATAGATAGATAGATAGATAGATAGGATCAAACTGAACAGACTGAGAAAGATAGATAGGCAGACTGGCTGTCAGGCAGGCACTAGCTACCCTTCTCCCAAGGGCCCTAGTAGTGAGTTCGATCTTTACTGGCTACCCGATTCCTGGGGCTCGGTGCCAAACAAAACCCCAGCTCAGAAATTTAGAGCGCCCCGTAGCGGGGTAATTGTTAATGAGCTAGTCGAGCAGACCATTACTACTAACAAAAATAATAATTCTTTTCTTAAACGTGATATCACTTGTGATGAAAAATGTATTTTTTGCAACGGCTGTAAAACGTTTTTTTTCTTTTCGTTTATAATATGATTTTTCTTCATTTTTTTCTGTTGTGCCCGTGAAGTACTCAGCCATTTGAATTATTTCAAAAACTGTTTGTACTGCCTTGATTTAACTTGACCAGCGTTCAGAGGAGACCTTACTGAGCATGCGCGAGCAGACAATTTCCTGTAAGTTTACTCTGTAAGCAGTGAGACTCGATTGAATGAGCTTGTGTACTGTGTGACTGTAGCATTCACAATGACTGTGCGAGTAGATTCTTCACGTCTAGTGCAGGGTATTTTTGACAAAACATGGAATCATCATTCTCTATAAGCTCCTCCTCTACAATCCAGACTTATCTCCCAATGACTGCTGGCCTTTTGCCGTTGAAAGGGGGGGGGATATACCGACCTATAAAAAAGGCAATCTTTCTTGACAGATCCGCAAATTGAGAAGCATGCAACGTTCACATGAAAGAATTATGCTGGAGAGACCACAAGACAGCACAGTACATCCAGGAAAAAGACAAGAGTCAGGGACATCATAGAATCCATTAAAAATCTCAATTGGCAGTGGGCTGGCCATGTTGCACGAATGGCAGATCCGATTGGCATCGCGACTCACGACATGGATCACCCAAGATCACATTTGCAACTGAGACCGGCAGAATATTAGGTGGAGAGACGAGCTAGACAAGTTCAGAAAGTACTGGCTTCGCGACGCCCATGATAGAGAAACGTGGTGAATACTGGGGAAGGTCTATGTCCAACAACGGACGTTAAAAGACTGATGATGATGATGATATTTCAAACAATGTCTAATTTGATGATTTGACAATTTTGAAAAAAAAAACAACATAATCATTGTCATGATATTTTTTTCAATTACGTGTTTCGCTGTAGGACAGCGTCATCCGATCGAATTTAAATTTGAATCCAATCCGATGACGCAGCAACACAACAGTGAAATGCGTAATCGAGAATACAAATGTATGGAAATAATTTTGTTAGCTTTTCTGAAATTTTCGAATCAAATAAAACGCTATGTACGTCCATTCATACAAGTATGTATTACGGCATGTATTTGTGATACACTAAGAATTTTTTTGTTTTTGTATTAAGTAATTGCTTCTTTTTAACTTCTTCCACGAAAAATGAATACGTAGTTTTAATTTGAGCAAAAGTTAGTTTCTATTTTTTTAAATCAAGACAAGGATATGAAACAATTATTTTCACAAGCAAAAGCGTATCCGTTCAAAATGAAATCGGACTTTTCTCTACCCAGGATAAGTAAATATCGACAATTTGGCAATTTCCCCGACTCAGTGTAAAATATGAACTTAGTGTTTTGATTGAAAGAAAGGAAGAAAAGGTGCGAATACAATAAGAAACGAGTTGATATGTCAGTCGAGACGGGTACTTGTGAGTGGGAGACGAATGAGGGGAGCAATGTAAAAAGCCCTGGGGTCATTCGGTGTGGATTTGTGGTTGTCTCATTTTACACACCGCCTCGACTAAGTTAGGATTACTCTCTGTACGTGATGTTGACACCACCCAGTATTTGTTTTGACAAACAGATCACTGAACAATGGCTTCACAGCACGTACAATACTCGTACAGCATTAGAATCTAAAATAAGCTGAAACATACATTCAATTACCGATTGAAGTTCACTTCAATTCATCCCAAGGAATCATACGGAGCTTAAACATGGAACCTAACCAAAAGAATAGACCCTCAACGCACTCAAGAGCAAATCATGTTCAATGTCATACGGAGAGATCACAAAATAGCACAGTATATCAGAAAAATAAAACAGGAATCAGGGATATAATGAAATCCATTAGAAAACTCAAATCGCAATGGGCTGGTCATGAAGTAAGAATGTCAGATAACCGATGGGCATCACGACTCACAACGTGGATTTCCTGAGATCATGTGCGAAACTGTGGCTGGCATGATATAAGATGGCATGATGGAATAGACAGGTCCAGAAAGTATTGACTCTGCGATGCCCCTGATAGAGACATCTGGTGAATTCTGGGGATGGTTTACGTCCAACTACGTAAAAGGATGATGATGAAGACGGAATTCAAAAAGTAATAAAAAGAGGAGTAACTTCTGATAGAAATAATCTTCGAGGTACTTTTTGATGATTACCAAACCTGGAGTTGACTTTGTTTTCCCACCGTAACAAGAACAACAATAACAATCTTCACTAAATTTAGGAGAGTAGAAATTAATATCCCCTTACCATGATTTGAAATCACAGTCCAATGATTGGTAGTAGTTGTTCTTACCGACTGAGCTGAATTGACAAGTCTTCTATATCTACCAAAATTTATGCTGGAAATACGCAAGGGCTTATCACGACCATGTGATTGGTAGGCGGCTCTCTTAGCGACTGAGACAAAGTAAAACTCAGTCTTACATTTATACAAAAATTTGTCGCAAGGGCATATTTCATTCTAATAGATTGATATATTTATACTAGCAGAAAATTCTCTTCATTAGTCGTTGTAATCAGTAATTTCAGTTGGAATTGAAGCGTGAGAGGTGATTGATCCTGCAGTAGCCAGGCTTGTTTTGTTTTCAATTCACGAAAGAGATCCATTTTTTGATTCTATAGTTCTGAAGCGCTTATAAGCAGTCTGTAAATATTGGAATTAAGCAACAGTCAATTCGGCTCGGATCAGAGGGTTCTTTTAACATGTAATCAAAATGACGGAAAAAGAGGTAACCTGCTTCGTGGCCAAGATATTTACGTACTTCCCAGCAATACCAGACGTCAATATTTACACCCAGATTAAAAGACTGAATCCTTAATGCCGATTTTTGAGTCTAATGTGCCATCTAAAATCGGAATATTAGAGTAATTGGGTCTCTCAAATTCCATTGGCCTTGGGCCATACTAAGGCTAATTAAGTAAAATATCAGTACAATGAGTAAACTAGAACAATTGCATTAAACAGAAACTTTCTTCCACACAATATAAGAAAACATGAGTTGCTTCGTGGCTTTGAAAGTTATATATTTTTTATCGAGACAGAGGTTTGTGTACGAGCCCAAGAAAAGATTTCGCTTGCTGATTTTCAAGACATTTATAAATGCGTAAATCTCTGAGATGCATTCTTAAGTCAGTAGGCACTTTAGGTATCTTTATGATTACCTGAATAATTACAAAGAAGTTTAAGACGTAAGGCATTTCTTTCTTGACGTTCCAACACTGTCAGTCATCTCAACCATTTGACAACAAACAGACATCACACACACACTCACACACACTCACACACACACATAAACACACACACATATATATGTATATATATATATATATATATGTGTGTGTGTGTTTATTATTGTGTCATCCACAGACAGCTGTTTCGTTGCATTGCAACTCTTCAGTGTGGCTATTGGCAATCCATTATTGATTGAAACCTTCGCTACAGACCCGGAGGCCGGTATCCTACCATTGGGCTACGGAACTGGACGGTCAGTAAAGCTGAATTTAAGCAATATGTTCATTTAGCCTCTTAAATTCCTCATCCACCGGAGTGCTCTATTCCTATGGAAGAGCATTGCATAAGCTTACAATGAATGAGTTACCTCACCTAAAGAGTGCTCAACCCTGAATAGAGGAGTGTTATAAAATGCAATTTCGATTATAAAAGTAGTGTAGTTGAAATTTAATCAAATATTTGATATTAAATGAAAAGTCTCCGATATATCATCAAAACGATACTCAATAATTACTGAATTATATATATATATATATATATATATATATATATATATATATATATATATATATATATGTTTGTGTGTGTGTGTGTGTGTATAGTCTAGAAAGCTTTACAGCTTTAAACACCAAACATTAAAAAACTTATTCAATTTTTTTGTGTCACTTCAGTCACTTATTTCCCAATATTTGTCAACGCTATTTATGTAAAAAAAATTCCTGTGTTTTTCCCTGTCTTACAGATATTTTATAATTATGGTAAAAACAAAACAGTTCTATCAATACGACACCCCATCAGTGTTGATCAACCACCATTTCCCTTCTTTATGTAGTTTTTGCCATACGTGTAATTTGTTATTTTATACAAGGTTTTATGTGTATCATTTATTGATATCATTCTATACTACATATTCATTTTTTGAAACAAGGCTTACTTACGTAAGTTACGTTTTTAATATTTATATATAATACTATTTCAATGTTAAGAACAGTGTAGTCGAAATATAATCTAATGATTGATATTAAATAAAGTCTCCAATATCCTATCTAGATAATACTTGATAATTACTGAATTATATATATATATATATATATATATATATATATATATATATATATATATATATATTCTAGAAAGCTTTATAGCTTTAAACACCAGATATTGGAAAACTTATTCAATTTTTGTGTCACTTCAGTCACTTATTTCCCAATATCTGTTAATGTAATGTATGTAATTTTTTCAGTGTTTTTGTTTTTGTTTTCTTTTCAAGTTTTACTCAGAATTAGATATCATAGTACGAGGTGTGGTTTTCCTCTTGTTGGTATTATCGATGGTACATGTACACGTGTATGTGTGCGTGTGTGGATGTTAGTGTGGGCGTGTACGCACATGTGTCTTTACGGACGACTAATTGCATAAAAATGCATATTTATTGCTTCTAATGAAAAAAAAGGAGTGAAACCTGTCTCAAATAGTTGGAGTGGTCACACAATTGAAGTGTGAGAAATCAAATTTTGTGGAAAAATTTTAGGGTTCTTTTAATTTCGACGTTTAAAATTTCAGTTCAAAATCCCGATGAAATAAAAAGTTATTCAAAATTTCGCGTGGAATGTGTTAGCAAATTACTTCAGAAAACATTACCAACGCGTAATGACTTCGATCTTCACTCAGTTTAATTTGGGTCTGAATTTTTCACTGTATAATGATCGATTGGTTTGATTAATATCCACCTGTGAATTAAGTGCATCGACAACAAAGATTATGTTGGAAAATAGATATTATTCAAGTAAAATAAATGCTTTTTCATCATTGTGCCACAGACTTACTGAAGTACCTACGTACACTAATGGCCTTGTGCCAGACCAGATTGAACTTAATAAATACATTGAGTTCGATCCTCTCTGGGTGGGCCACAATTGTGAATATGTACCCAAGTGGAAATGGGGGGGGGTATGGCGTGTACCTTCTTCATAATTTTCAGAGATTTTTGTGTGTTTAATATATACTAAAAGAAACATTACCGTATACTTAGTTCTGCAAACCACGCCTTTCTGTAAACCTAGTTCACTAAACCACGCCGCAACGTATACTAAGTTCCCAAAACCAAGCCTCACCGTATACCTAGTTCTGAGAACCTCACCTTATCGCATATCTGGTTCCCTAAACAAAGCCTCACCGTATACCTAGTTCCCAAAACCAAGCCTCACCGTATACCTAGTTCTGAGAACCTCACTTCATCGCATATCTGTTTCCCTAAACAAAGCCTCACCGTATACATAGTTCCCAAAACCAAGCCTGAGCGTTTACCTAGTTCCAAAAGCCTTACCTTATCGCATATCTAGTTGCCCAAAACCAAGCTGTACCGTATACCTAGTACACAAAACCTTACTATATACCTAGTTCACAAAACCAAGCCATACTGTATACTTAGTTCCCAAAACCTAGCCTTACCGTATACCTAGTTCCCAAAACTAAGCCTCAGCGTATACCTAGTTCCCAAAACCATCTACATCACTGGTACCAGACGAAACTGAACTTAGTAATTACTTATACATGCGCTTCGTCAAGCCTCAGCGAAACAATACCCGATACTACTTCAACTAGTGTGAAAGCGCGCTATTGTAGTCACTGGCCTGCGTTGTACATCAGCCCAAACAGAATATTCAGAATCTAGGAGCCAAATGATAATAACGTTTAGCATCAACCCAAAAATGAATGAATGCAGAACTCGGGAGCCAAATGACAATAACATCTTTTTTTTTTTTGCGACGACAACGGTGTTTCCAATTACGACACTGCACACGCCCCATCTCTAATCCCGTTGCTATAACTAATGCAACACCTTCAACGCGTACTTTTGATCTTTAAAATAGCGGACTAGTTTGCATATGGGCCTGGGTGGGAATTAATGTTCTCCACGATCAAGTTTCTTACAGATATTTCTGATAGTCCGACAAAACAAATTGGTTGTCTAGCGCCATCAATCTGCTCTCTTCCTCTTAGATATATAAGAAAACGAAATGACTATATCAGAAGACTTTTCGACTCAAATGATTCTTTATTTCGACGATTCGCTCATACCGAGCTTTGTCAAGAAAATAAGATGCAAGAAGAAATTGGTGTTTTATATTGTTGGTTTGTAAGTGGTGGTGGGAAGGGTGGTAGTGTGTTTATAAACCATGTTTATAAACCAAGTTTAGTGGTGGCACATGTGTCATGACCCTAGGGAGATCACCAGCCAATCATTTGGAAGTCATTTATGATGCTGAAGTTATCAGATGTCAGGAGTGAGTAGTGAGTAAAAGAACCATGTTTCAGCAATTGGGGGGTTTGATGGAAATCTGTTGGATGGGGAGAAAATAATACATACGGGCGATTCGTTTCGCTTGGTGTTGAATCTTGCTAAATATGGACTAAGATTAGAGCTCACTGGTCTCTGAAAAACTCTGTATCATTTTAGGAAATGACACTCAATTCAATGCATTTTCTCCAGTGTTCTTATCTTTATTTCTTATAATGCATACGTCGAAATTGTGGCCTAATGCGTTCCTATGTAAAGGGGGTGCATTGGGGTGATCACTTATTTTGAGTTCTGTTCTGTGTTCATAGACTGTTTTGTTTATTGGTCGTGAAAATAATAAGGACAGTGCGTGTGACTTCCTTCCGTATCTCTGTCCGTAACAATGGACATTTCAACTTAAAGGTGACAATTTCGCTTATAAAAATATTTCGTTCCAACCATTTGGAACAATGGACTCTTCCACTACGAGAAATAACTAGTACATGTATATCATTCACAATGCGGTTTTTCCGTTTTTCTTTTTCCGTCACAACATTGTATTCTTCAAATTTGGAGTAACAATTTGACTATAAAAATAACTCCTACAAACCATTTGAAACTGTTGATCTTCCTCAATAGAGATTTCTGTAGTTTCATTTCTTGAAAAATTATCTCATTATGAGAGACAAAGAGAGAGTTGATTATATTGAAAAAATGTGTTGTGTAATACAAATGTTTTTTTCATCATTCGACTACGAACTTATGTCTATACTTATATATATATATATATATATATATATATATATATATATATATATATATATATTTGTGTGTGTGTAAAATTCTGCCCAAAATTTCAGTGAATGACCATAACAAAAATTCTTACCCAAACACCTAGTTTCCTTTGTCTTTTTCGGAGTAATCACTTGTCTCCTGTTTTCATACTGGTTCACAAACGTTACTGCTCACGAAGGGTTGCAGCAAAAGTTATCAATATGTTCGGTTCATGCGTGCTGTTTATATTCCTCGAATATTTCGATAGCACTTTGCATATTTGGTGAGTCGGGTAAAAACGACAACGGACTAACTGATATGACCAATCAAAAAAATATATTCCTTCTTCAGTCTTTTAACTATAAGTCATCTGACTACAACTGAAGAAACCTCTGTGCGCATGCGTGCGTATATACATAGTGGTGACTCGACAGCAGAACATTGCATGGAGTTAGCATTATCCTTATATATTAGTCAGCACACAAGGCAGTGCAATATCAAGTCTGGAGTTTTTCTGATCTGCAGTTTTCGATAAATCTAAATAAGAAATATAACAGCTAACAGATCTAAATTATCTAAAAATTATAGATCTAAATTTAGATCAAAATATCTATATTGACAATTGATCTATAATTAGATACTATATATCTAAATTGGCAATACTGAAAAGATAAATGTTAATACTTCGGAGTCAAGGTTTCGTACGATGGATTGACAATTATTTCACGTGATTATTATGGCAGGATGCTCCTCACAACCCTAGAATCCAGCCCCTTCCAAACATGCACTTTGGAACGATTACTGCTCTAGTTAAATATCTATAACAATGACGCTTTATTGCGAGATTATATCAAAGAGAAAGCGTTGAATGTGCGCAAAAGTTACCAGCGGAAACAGTTTTTCAACTGAGAATTCAGACCGTACTTTTTAAGAGGAAAAAACGTTTTCTTACATCTAATAACACATAATAGTATCAAACACATCTGACTCTACGCATTATATCTAACTTCAATCTACTTACAATTGAAAAAATCCGTTTATGTGTGTGTATGAATATTTGTGAGTTGCCTTTTTTTTTTTCAGTTTATGAGGCTTGAACTCTTCCAAACATTCACCTTTCCAACGGGCACTTCCCTAGAATTCAATAATTCAGACATTTTTCAGTACTGCCTCCAAACTTTATATTGTTTTCCTTTATCAGAACACTTTGAGAAAGAAAGACTTTTTTATGGACACATCAAACTCTGAAATAACGTTACAAAGATCAACTTTTAAAAGATACTCAAATTCGTCACACTTATTATTGCATTGCCTCAAAATATATTTACTTGTTTCGAGTAAATATGCTTTGAGACAAACTATCAAAAGTAGGTGTAACAAACTAGAGTAATTCTTTAAAGTTTGTCTACGATGCATATTCAAGTCCATGGAGCAAGTCTCAGGATATGAAAACCTTCCCAATGGCTACCTTAACTGGTAAACTCGGCGTTTGCAAAAGGCGCAGAAAAAATGTTGCGTAAACAAAACTTTGAAAAGTTAGTCTACTTTGTAACACCTAAACTAATTAGTTAGTCTCTAACTATATTTACTCGTTAGTCGAGTGCATTTACGTAATATCCTTTTCAGTGTGGTTTTCTTTACCCCAACCTCTCTCTCTCTCTCTCTCTCTCTCTTTCTCTCTCTCTCTCTCTTACACACACACACACATATCGGACTTTAACTCTACAGCTGTTGCTGTTTCGTCTTTTTATTTTCATTGTCGCTGTTTGGTCTTGTTTCGCAAAACCCAGACTTTGTTCTTTACCATTGATTCGCTCCGAAAAATCAACAATCAATATTCTTTGTGTACCGCTCTTTATCACCTACAGAAATGTCTGGATGAACGACTACCTACTTTTTGATTAAAGCTCTACAGGCGGATTTTCAAAGAGTTAAAAGTATACAACGGTTATATAGTGATAGATAGGGGAAAATCCTGACTGGTCGGCACATCAAGCAGGTTGAATCACTTGCTTTAATTTTTGTTTCCGCTTTTTGATGGTGCAACTGCGAGCCTCACACAAAACAGAAAGAATTTCTGCCATTTTTCTTCTATGCTTGAACCATATGTGCTGTCAGCATGAAACGTTTTGAATGTAAAAATATTTTCCTGTCTGGTAAGTAACTTATTTACTTTGACAAACGTGTACCTAGTTTAAGCGGTAATGTGCGGTTGATGAGAGTAGAGACTATGTTTATGAGAAGTGGCAATAAACAGTATATATATATATATATATATATATATATATATATATATATATATATAACCGTATCCTACATAAATGAATCACCTCAGCACACGTATGTACCAGAACTAATTATCTAAAAGTATTATCCAAGAATTTCTTGTGGCCTAATACGTATCTGTATTAGAGGGTGAATTGGAGTGATCGTCCATTTTGAGAGCTCTTCTGTGGTCATACGATGTTTTTTTCATTAAGCTTGAAGTCCATAAGATTCAGACATTGCTGGGACCACGATGATTCGATATACTATATTTCAAGCAGCTTTTTCTTTGAATAGAATGAAAACAAAATCATGTTTTTAGGGCTGGTTGGTATATTATAAATGGGGCTACTTGGTACGCTGTAACCATATACAATTGAGGCAGAGGAAAAACAAAAGGCCTTTAAAAAAAAGCTTCAAACAAGTCAAAAAGTGTTCCGGGGAGAAAGAAAAGTGAAGGAAGGACCAGAGACAAAAAGGAAAGAAAAATCTGATATCACTGATGAATCCACGGATGATGAAACCTTTTGTTTGGTGTGTGTGGAATCCTATTCTAATGCAAGCCCTTGTGATAATTGGATAAAATGTCCATCTTGTCAACTGTGGCCACATGTTGAGTGCATTTCAGAAAATAACAAAGATGACTTAGTTTATCCGAACTGTACACCTGATGATTCTGACTTTGTCTCAGAATTGTCTCCAGCATGAGAATTCGAACTAATAATTTATACTATATCATATTTACAATATAACTATAATGTCAAAGTGGAACTTGGTTCCTGCCCATATATATATATATATATATATATATATATATATATATATATATATATATATATATATATATATATATAACATCACATATGTGTTTTTTTTATTATTCTTCAAGAGGGTTATGGTGATGGGATCCCCTTTATGAGGTCAAAAGCGGAGGGGAAAATAAATTGAATAATTTTGAGCATTTCCTAAACGTTTTAAAGGGGGGGGCAAAACCTGGAACCTTACTTTCCATTATATATATATATATATATATATATATATATATATATATATATATATATATATATATATATATATATGTATATATATATACTAAAAGTCGAAATGCATTTTTTATTTCTGTGGAATTCAAGTGGCTTTTTAGAACAGAAATGGGCTCTGGTTTATATTATAAACAAGTAACTCTTCAATTATTTGACTTTTAAAGTGACAGACTAAGCGTTTCATTTGCCGTAATATATTTCTGCTTAAAAAGACATGAAATCTTTTAACGATTGTCCGCTCGTATAGTGTAATGGTTGGTACGTCAGCCTGGTACAGTAGGGTGTTGCTGGTTCGATTCATGGTATTAGCGAAGTGTAGAAAACTCCTCATTAGGGCTTTCCATGTGCAGTTCAAGCTCTGTGATTAGGGTGGGAGTATCCCTTCGCACCCATAGGTAGGGCCGATGGGAAAAGGGCCTACTATTCGGGGGACAGTATCAAGTCTGCCTCACAAGAGGTTGGTGGGGAGTGGTCAAACGTGGTCGAGCTGTGGTAGAACCTCTTTCCAGAGTGAACACTATCAGAAGGAAGGAAGGACACCATCTAAATCAGGGAGGAGTGAAAGAAGCAATAGGGGAGGCAATAATCTGAATGGGGGCAGGGACAAAATCGGTGAAGGCCGAAGAGTGAAAACTGCATGCAATTTCTCACTCAGGCAGTTTATGATGTGCTTCCATCAAATTTGTCACGCAAGGAGCAAGGTAGACATCAGCGTAACCACTGTGCGTCAAGAGAGTAAATCTGGAGTACATCCTTGGCTGCTGCGCAAGGGTCCTTGGAGGGGGACACTACCGATAGGGACATGATCAGGCCCTGAAGACCATCGTAGAACTGATCAGTCGCTTCCAGGTGCCTTCCATGGTGGAGGTTAGACGCAGGTGATTTGTAGCCTATACCTCAAGCCAGAGTCTTTAGAAAGGTCGAAGAAAAGAAGTATCCATGATATCACCGACGCACCAGAGAGAGAGAGACAGAGAGAGACAGAGAGAGAGAGAGACAGAGAGAGACTCGGGGAGGGTTGGCTCAAAATAGTAGAGTAATAGATAGCTAGTTATTCGGACACAAGCTGTGGTTTGATTAGTCCTGGTCGGGTCACCTACATGAGGTTATATGATGTTTAAAGATTCAAAACACCCGATGCCTCGAGGCGCTTAAAAAACAGCTTCAGTAAATGTATGTGAAGAGGCCAATACGCTCTTCGTTATTACGATTATTTTATTACTAGTTTTACTCCCAGCTTATTGTTGCTTCTTGTCACCAAACTCAAAAAGAGAATAAACCAAAACTGTTTATTGCATTTAGAACAACTTTTGGGATTCGAACTCCTTCCCATTGACTACCTGCATGGATAAACGACATTTCCACTAGTTGCAGACAGGTTTGTTTTTTTTCATTTCTCTTCCTCGTTTTAGATATAATTTTTTTTAAATCTTTTTAGTAAGGAAACTGGAGCGTCTCAGTTTCTATTTTCACACCTGTTATTAGAAACCATCAATCAAAATTGCCACCAAAAGTGTCAAAATAGGTTTCTTCAGTTTTTAAGGCGGTCCAGCTGGCTATGTAGGTCTATATGTATCACGCGCATAGGCCAGGCCAGTGGAGATAGATGGTTGGAAATTGAAATATTTACTCCTTGTCTGTCTACAAAAACGTTTTTGTTTTGTTCGTTTTTTGTTTTTTTTAATCTGTTTGGATTTTAATTGGGATTAAGTTTACGATGTAAGTTTATACTAAATTGGTCCCCGGTTTGTGCCCGCTTGTTTCTTGGAAAATTCAGACCTTTTAATGATTTCTGCCCAACAAAAGGTGAGTGACTTATTCATTGATCACCTCTTCTAGTGCTCTAATTGATACCCCCCCACACACTCACACAAACGACATGCTGTCTGAAGACGTTTGTCACGTGACGATACCTATTGTGTTTATTTTTGTTATGCAACACTCTTACCTTGATCTTGTAATTGATTTCACTCGTTTGTATTTGTACAGGTGGAAAAATCCCCAATCAATATCTTGTCTTGATCTTTCTTCTTCAATGGCAGAAGAATCCGGTCGAGAGCCTCTCTACCTATCAGGTAATGCACTACTGCCAAGGCTTTAAAAAAGAGTAAAAAGGCACGTGATGTTTATTTGCTCCGGTTTGTTATACACTAGTTAACTCGTTCAGTAAAAAAAAAGAAATGATGGCATATATGAAATATATGGATGTACACATCGTCTCTATGGTCATTATGGAACCAACAATGTCTAAATCTTGTGCTGGAATTTTTAGATAGTTTTAGATTCGGGATCTACTTTTCTTTTTTTTTTTTTTTTTTAATGATTTTGGCGAATTAGTTCTGGTACACACGCGCGCTTCAGTGATTTCGTTTATGCTAATTACGGATATTTTTTCATATCTGGAATATTAAGAATACCATTTTGCTGTCCAAATTAGGCTCCAAACATTAGAACGTTCAGAAGTTATGCTTTTAGGACTCCATACTGCTGCACTTTATCCATTTTACAAAGTACGATGATATAAGTTATTTGACCTGACTTCATTCCATTCAACGAACGGTGAAGCAGAGGGAGCAGTCAGGGGAAATCCTATCAAAGTTGAACTGAGGGTCCAAGGGACCAAGTTAGTATACACTCATATTGCAAATTGTGCCTTCTAGTAAAAACCTATTTAGATGAGGAAATTTCAACAATAAAACTACACAGAATAAAGAATGAATGTTGAAACTTTCAGCCACATAGCTTTACTGGGGCAACCTGTATTTGCGATACATACATACATACATACATACATACATACATACATACATACATAGCAAGCCAGACCGGCCCCAAAACTGAAGAAAACTATAATGGTAGTTTTGGTGGCAATTTTAAAGTATTTAATTTATCATTTCACCAAGTTTTTTTTATCAAAGCAAGCGTGTAGAACAAGCAAAACCTGAGTATCGATCTAGAAATCCGAGAAAAGATGTTCGTCACAATGTTCAGTAAAAGCTATTTGGACCCAATGTGGGGAAGGTGTTTCCGATTAAAAATTGTTCAATTTCAACCCTTGGTTCTCTTAATGTTAGAACGGTGCAGAAATAAAGAGAATTATGACAATTAATGAAAGAAAAAAAAATTTGGGATTAGGCACTATCATCCCCTGTAACCATGCTATTCAATAGACATTAATATTCTAATAAATAATCATAGATATACATTATTGATTAATGAATTATATGAATTTTATTATTAAATCAAGTGGACTTGCAGTTGAATTAGAGTTTGTAAGTGGCCAAGAGGATTTTTCTATTATCTTCTGTGTATCCGTCATTATCTTCGGCAATGATGTTTTCACCTTTAGTGAAAATGACACGAATCGACAACTTTTATCTGTCAATGATATTCATTCATATTGTAGATTTATGACAATAATTTAAGTAATTGCTTCATGTCAGCTTTTTTTCTTTTTTGATAAAATTCGGAAAAGGGTATAATGCTGCAAATCGAGTCGAAAATATTTGTCCTGCCTTTATCCGAACCTCCACCATTTCTTCCCTTTTTACAATAAATGATATTTAGTTGATTGTAGCCGAAACAAACAGGAATCTGTCTGTGTTCTATACTTTGAAATTTGTTAGTTTTGAAAATTAAAAAAAAACTGTTCAAGTTTTAATTTCTAACAATGTGATTGAGTTATGGTATGAGCAAGTCTTGCTACCTTATGAAATACATCTTGAAGGACGAACACAACAGCCTTTTCTTCAATAAAATCAGCAAGGCACTAGAATCAAATGCTACAGAGAAGGAATCTGCTGAGCGACGCTTGGACTAGCAGTTGATTGTGTCTGACCATATTATATTTTATGTCTTGCCAGAATTTAACTTGGTCAATAACAAAGACCAATTCATATGCACGTTTACTTAATTTTACAAATACAGAGCTCGTCCCGCTAATATCCATGAAACTAAATAATTTGGTAAACCTGTCAAATGCTAAATAAAGAAAAAATAAAACCGGGAAGATCAGGTTTTGAACTTTAAAAACTGTTGAGTCAATAAATGTAATTTTGAGCTTATTTTTTCTCCACTCTTATTATTTAAACTATTCAATGGACAACACTCATGTTTGTTTTTTTTCGTTTTGTTTTTTTTTCAGATGTAATGGATTTGATTACAAGTTACATTTAATTTCTATTTTCGTTCAAGTTAAATTGAAAAGCCCCCTCCCCAATGAATTACGTATGGAGAGATTACTTGCTGATAATTCAGCCGCACGAATGGAATTCTAACCGAATTCGAACTTTGCTAAATCAAATGCAAAACTGATCCTGAAATTAGAAAATAGATACAATAACAAGACTGGTTGCTACAGGGACAAACTCCACACCAACTTCTATTTCGACTGAGGATGATTACTGCAACTTTTATTTTGTAAACATTTTTTATTATATCGTGAAAATGTATTTATATATTAGAAAGAAATAAGCCTGTGTTTAACTGTATAATTAATTCTCGTGAATATTTAAGACTTTCCAATTTAGCTCAATCTATCAAACAACCTCCTACCGATCAATTGATCGTCATTTCAAATCATTTTGGTGAGGATTATTGTAGTTGTTCTTGTTCTTGTTAAGGTACGGGAATAAACTTCAGACTTTGTGCTGAAATTTGGCTAGAATGATTGAATAATGATTCAAGTGAAATTAAGCTACGATCTATTTCAATCATATCTCTGATGAATGGTGTCAAAAAGAATTTCTTTTCAGATTCTTTTTAGATGTGTTCACACACATAACGATTGTCGGTCCCCAATTATATGACGTCATCAAAGAACAATTGTTTATTCTTTTTTTAATTCATTATTTTGTTAGATATAAGATTACGCCATCAACTTTCACAAGTATAGGATTATACATTAAAATTGTGTTTTCCGATATGATTTGTACAATTATATATAACTAACAGTTCCTTTATCCGCGGTTTCTCTTTCAGTGTTTCCTCTTATCCACAGTTTACCTTTCCATGGTCCTCCCTTACCTGTAGTTTGTCTTTCAGAGATCCCTCCTTTTATCCGTGGTTTTACACTCAGTGAACCCCTGTCCACGGTTTACCTTCCAGTAGTCCTCCCTTATCTGCGGTTTCTCTTCCAATGTTTCCTCTTATCCACGGTTTACCTTCAAGTAGTCCTCTCATATCTGCGGTTTTTCTTTCAGAGGTTCTTCCTCTTATCTGCAATTTCACACTCAGTGACCCCTCCTATCCATGGCTTACCTATCAGTGGTCCTCCTTCATCTGCAGTTTCACTTTCAGTGACCTCCTCCCAACCCGTGGTTTCCCTCTCAGTGGTACGTAGACAAGTTAGAATTCCATTCTTTTTTGTTGGTAGTTTTACAAAGTTTTGTTTCGTAGATTGGTTTCACAATATACTATCCTTCGGCACCGACAATGTCGCAGAGAACTTGGCGTAGCGCTGAACCGTCAGCACGTCAACAATCTCGCAAAAGTGAGCCATCCTGCTCTGTTAATACCAGTTTGTTGCCAAAATAATTGCTTATTATCACCAACAACTTCAAAGAAGTATATCTCAGCTCAGAATGAAAGTTATAAATCGAAATAAGAACCTTCAGAATCTATACACTTTTACCAACGAGAAACAAGTCCATCTATACCGGAAGCATAGAATCCTAGGGTCCAGAAACGAATGAATTCTTCAAAGGTGTTTAGAGTTGCTGCTTGCTTGTTGGGGACCTTCCCTTTCTTGAAAAATTGGTAACCGCTCAATATGGTGAGTAATCTGGGTGTGATAGAATTTCATAGCCTAGTTTGTCCAATTTCTACTGAGTTATTTGCATGACATGTGATCTTATTTGCTTTTCATTTCAGTCGTCAGAGCAATATGTGGAGTTTTTTTTCCTTTTCCAATTTGGTGCTAATATTGGACAATTGTTGAATGGCCAAGTTTCTCTGCAACACTCATTGCGTGATTACAACTCAATCATAGGCTCCAATCGGATGTCGTCAGTCATGGAAGGACGTTCATATCTTCACAGCTCTCATCTCCGCTTCGAAATTCTTGAATCGATATTAAACATTACGTTCGTTGATGGCACTATGGCCAAATAGCTGGATGATATTACGAGCAGTCTCCTCTAAGTTACGTCCCATTTTGAACCCATACAACAAATTTGCTTGTTTCCGTGTCTTTTTTGACAGCCTCAAATAAGCCATAATAAATAGTGAAAGAAGGTTCAACCTAAATGAATAAAGCGAGATCCATGGTTTAAAATGGTATATTACACGGATTTAGTGAAGTAATAGTATTAAAATAGTTTATCATTTTTGCACCAACCTATTAGCTCTCCGGTGAAATGATCTGCTCATCGATTCTAAGCCAAGGATGCCCTCCCCTATTTCTTGCTCGACCTCTCTTTCAGAAACCGTACGTCCTCACTCTTTTACTTATTATCTTTTTCTCTTTCACACTCTTTACTCTTTCTTCTTCACTCTCTATTCCCCTCCTTCACTTTCTTCTAGATTTATTTCCTTTCTTATTTCTTGAGTGATTTTTCTTCTTTTTCTTTCCATCTTTCCTGTTTTCACACTTTTTCTTTCTCTTATACCCTTTTTTTTTTCTCCTTCTATGTCTCTTTCTCTCACTATTTTTTTCTTCCAGATTCTTTTGTTTTCTTATCTCTCAAGCGATTTTGCTCCTCGTTCTCTTCTTCATACCTTAACTGACGCCTTCTCTCTTTCTCCAACTTTTTTTCTTCTTCCTCAACCCCTCCTTTCTCTTTTTTCCGCATTTCATTTCCTTTCATACTAATACCTTGCCCCTTCCTCCTTCTCCTCCTCCTTCTCTTCCTTCTTCTTTTTCTTCTCCTCCTCCTCCTTTTTTTCTTTTTCTTTTTCTTCTTTTTCTTCTTCTTTTTCATCATCGTCTTCTTCTTTTTCTTTTTCTTCTTTTTCTTCTTTTTCTTCGTCTTTTTCATCTTCTTCTTTTTCTTTTTCTTCTTTTTCTTCTTTTTCTTCGTTTTTTTCATCATCTTCTTTTTCTTCTTCTTCTTTTTCTTCTTCTTCTTTTTCTTCTTCTTTTTCTTTTTCTTCTTTTTCTTTGTCTTTTCCATCATCATCATCTTTTTTTCTTCTTCTTCTTTTTCTTTTTCTTCTTTTTCTTCTTCTTTTTCATCTTCTTTTTTCTCTATCGCTAGGCTCCTTCTACTCCCTCTTCCCCCTCCCCATTTCCTTTTTTTCTCGTATTTATCTCTCTACTTATTTACTTAGCCATTATACCCTACCTTTCACGGCTTTCTGCAAGCTCTGCTTCACGTCAGACATATGCTATCGAACACTACGACTTGAAGTTCACATCAGTGCACAATTCGATGAAGACAAAAAAAAACCCAACAGAATGAAAACAAACAAAACAAAACCACATCTGGTTTGAGCCTGGAGGCAGTGACCAAGAAAACATTACAAAAGAAGCGAAAGAGTGAGAAGAAATAAGGTTGGTTAGTTGTGTGGAGGCCATCTTGACCTGATTCTCTAGTGTCTAAACAACCATCTGTCTACCCATTGACTTAATTCTGTCCAATACCATCTAAGCTTTCACAGCTAGACACTACATGGCCATCGATCGATTGGACCTCTGGCATAATGCAGAATCAAATAAAATGCGTTTGCCCTCAATTAAAGCCCTTAAAGGGACTCAAAGCATTTAAACATTGGCCCCTATTGAACATCGCTTACTTTTGGTAGCAAAGTTGGAGGAGGTATATATATTCATATCTATTTGTCCACGCAATATCTCTAAAAGTTCTCTGCGAATTCTGATTGGTATAGAAGAATTGGCTGAATTCGGGGGCGGATCCAGGGAATTCTTTTTCGATATAATGATTTTTTTTTTCATTTTTCATTCTTATACATTTATGTATTTAATCACGTTTGTCCACACAGTACCTCCAAAAGTTATTTATGAATTTAGATGGCATGGGGATGGTCATATACTCAAGATGAATTCATCAAAGTTGGGGGCGGATCCAGGATTTATTTTCATTTATCAACACACAAAGAAATGAAATCGAAACAGCTACAGTTATATATTAAATGAATTTCGTTTAGTTTTTTATGGCGGTTGACTGATGTATAAGCACTCTGAGTGCATTCTTGATAATCAACAAAATAATATTCGACTTGGTGAAACCTTGCCTCTTTTAATTTTTAATTAGTATTTCTTTTCAACATACTATATTTGATTTTTATTACGTTAGTAGTATTAGAGGTTAAAGTGTTCCAATCACTTAGATGAAGTATTGTCAACTATTAGAAGCTTTCTACCGAAAATGCTACCAAAACTGTCCACGTAAATTTCTCTCAGTTTTGAAGTTGGTCCAGCTGACTGGCTATGTATATATCATCCGTATAAGCTACACCAATGAAGCAAGGCTAAAAAAATTCCAACATATACATCGTATTACGTCAGCAATTTTTTTTGTTTTTCAAAATCCATCCCAAAATAGATTTTCAGTTTGTGAGTACGTGGGGGGTCCGTTTGCAATGTAAATTTGTGCTGAATTCGTCCCTAGCTTGTGCCTGCTGTTTTTTTTTTGTTTCTGGTTTTTTTTTAATTCCGACTTCCCAACGAAAAGTAAGAAAAGTAACTTATTCATTGATCACCTTTTCTTTCAATGTTTTAATTGATTGCTCCCAATATTGCATGCTGCCAAAAGACGTTGGTCATGTTTCTATTGAGCGACTTGTTGATTATGTCAGTGCTTCTTTTATTCTATTTCTCTTGCTTTTTTTTTGCTCTAGTAGTATTAGACTGACGATCCCAATAATCCTAAAAAGAAGAGTGTACAACCAGTGCATTCTCCCAATAGGCACCTATGGAGCTGAAACACGGAACCTAACCAAGAGACGAACCCGCAAACTGAGAAGCATGCAACGCACATATAAGAGAATCCTGCTCAACCTCACATGGAGAGATTACAAGGTAGCACAGTATATAAGGAAGAAAACAGGAGTCTGAGACATCATAGAATCTATTTCTATTAATATTCGGACCATTCTCATCTTGGTTGTTTTCATACAACGTTTCGGCTGTTGTACTCTACGGCCTTCATCATGTATCATCTGGTAGGTGTGGGGAAGTAACGAACCGAACTCTTTATTTAACCAACGAGGGTATATTGACTGCACTCCCCTCTTAGCATTAGTAGTATTATTATCGTCTCACACTGAGATTGAACCTTGAACGTTGTATGAAAAACAACCAAGATGAGGATGGTCCGAATATTAATAGAAATAATAATAATACCTCATTTCAAAAATTCAGAGATATCATAGAATCTATTAAAAAACTCAAATGGCAATGGGCAGGCCATGTTGCAAGAATGAAAGATAACCGATGGACATCACATCATGCGAAACCCAGGCCGACAAAATACAAGACGGGGAGATGAACAAGACAAATTCAGAAAATACTGGCTCTGCAATACCCATGATAGAGAAATGTGGGGGATCCTTGGGAAGGTCTATGTCTAACGACAGACGTTAAAAGACTGATGATGATATAGATATAATTCGACAGAAGAGAAACCAACAATTAGAGATCAGTAGAGATGGCCATAAAGACAGAAAGGAAGAAGGTGAGAGAAAGACGGACAAAGGATATACCCGAATTCATCTTCACCATCAGTCTTTTAACGTCCGTTGTTACACATAGAACTTTCCCACAATTCTCTATATTGGGCGTTGCAGAGCCAGTATTTCCTGAATTTGTGCAGTTCATCTCCCCATCTTGTGTTCTGTCGGCCTCATTTTCTTATGTGATCTCTGGGGATCCATGTTGTGAGAACTGATGTCCATCGATTGTCTTTCATTCTTGTAACATGGCCTGCCCATTGCCATTCAAGTTTTTTAATAGATTCTATAATGTCACGAACACCCGTCCATTTCCTTCCTGATATACTGTGCAGTCTTGTAATCTCTCCATGTAAGTTTGAGCATGATTCTCTCATGTGCACGTTGCATACTTCTCAGTTTGTAGGTCTGTCTCATGGTTATGTTCCATGTTTCAGCTCCATAAGTGACTATTGGGAGGATGCATTGGTTGTATACTTTTCTTTTTGGGATTATTGGGATCATCTGGTTCTTGAAAGTTGAGCTTGCTCTACTGAATGCTTGCCATCCCAAAGTGAATCTTCGCTTGATTTCCTCCTCTTTTGAGGGTCTCATGGAGATTCGTTGTCCTAGGTAGATGTTGTGGTCTACCTTGCCGAGTTTTGCATCTTTTATCTTGACAGTTACGTTCTTATTCTCAACATGATTATTGCACATGATTTTCGTTTTTACTGAAGTTCATGTGTAGGCTGACTTTTTTGCTTTCTTTGTTTAGATCATGATCAGAAACAACTCCTGGCTTCTATAGAGTCAAACTCCGCTCCAAGTTATATTTCGAAATTGATTACTGGAGCTTTTGTATTCTATGTATATATTTTAAAAGATTTTGAATATAGAAATATATTTTTTAGTATAAATGTATTTATTTATTAGAATGAAATAAGCCGTGCGCATCTGTAAGATAGATTTTGTTGACATGCAAGACTTGTTAGTTTGGCTCAGTCGGCCTACCAATCATGGTAGAGAAAAAATAATTCTAAAGATGTATTCATTCATTAGAATGAAATAAACCCATGTGTATTTCTAACATGAATATTGGTAGATATGTAAGACTTGTTAGTTTGGTTCAGTCAATGAAAAGGTCATGTCTTTTGTTTTACTTACTGATCCCTCATCGTTAGATACATTTTGGGGGTAACCTACCGAAGTAAGCTCGGTGTTTCAGAAATATCAAATAATGTGATGTATAAAATAATATTCAAATTACATTGTGATGATAACCTGTATAAAATGCCGAAAAAGAAATTATTTTATATAGCTTCCCAAAGTCACCACAACAATCTTGCATGCACGTCAATTTTAATCCGATCAGTCTTACTTCGAAGTGTTATCTTATTTTATCATTTAATTTCAAGATTTTTTATTTGTATTTTTTCTATTACCACAGAGTTTTCTCTCTCTCTCTCTCTCTCTCTCTCTCTCTCTCTCTCTATCTCTCTCTATCTATCTATCTATCTATCTATCTATCAATCTATGTATGTATGTATGTATATATATATATATATATATATATTTAAATATATATATATATATATATATATATATATATATATATATATATATATATATATATATATATATATGTATATATATATATACTCTTTCATTAGCTTTTGATTTAATCTTTTGGAATGTATCAACATAAAGCCAGATAGAACAAGTTTTTTAAAAAAAGATTGCCCGTCACTTTTAATGAGATTTTAAAGAAAAATGTATGAAAAAAAATATGCTGCCAATCATATATATATATATGTATATATGTATGTGCATGTATACATATATATATATATATATATATATATATATATATATATATATATATATATATATATATATATATATATATAACGAGAGAAGTAAAAGAGAGAGAAAGAGGCGAGAAATGTACTCAAATTGGATCAGAAATTATATATATCTACTTATATGCTTGGACAGAGTATTTTCTTTGTTCTATCTCTGATACAATGAACTCGTCCAATTGAAGGTAACCATTTTGCTGATGAAAAAATCTCTTATCGACCATTTCAAACGATTGACTCTTCACCTGAAACGATTTTCTCAGTTTCTTTTCGAATCAATAGAGTTCAAAACAGGTAAGAACCGCTTTTCGAGTGTTCACCTGACACACCACTAGTTCGCTTTTCGAAAAAGTGTGAGAAAGAAAAAGAGAAACAGCAAGCCATAACAGAGGCAGCGTGCAAACACTCTCCTTCTCTTTTCTACACCACAATTTCCAGTACTTTTCACGAGTAAAATCTTCGATCATTCAGGCTTACATACCTTTCTCACTGTTTAGGGTGTCTGGAAACGCTAAAAAATGTTTCCATATCAGTAAACGATAATTGTTTGTTTGCTTCACGTCATTTCGGCCTACAAACCCTTTTATAGACGCAGTCTTATTTCTGATAGCTTGGAAACCAGTATATCCATTGATTTTCATGAAGATTAGTATAGTACCCGTAAAAAAACTGAAGAAGCTTTAAAGAGGAAGAAAGACAAGTGTACTAGTGCAACGAATCAAATAATTCATCACATACACACGTACACACATACGGACTCACACACACAAAATCAAGCCATATATATATATATATATATATATATATATTTCTTTTAATCAACATGAAATAACACCAATAAATCATAAAGTAAAGTAGACAATTCGTCCCCATGTCCATCATCCCAAAAACTTTCCATCACCATCTTTTACCTTCAAACATACCCAAACACATTTTAAATCAGATATCAAGATTAATACTATCCACTAGAGCTACAAAAGGCACCAACAGGGGCAATAAAACCAAATGCCAAGATACCTAGGTCAAAATAGAAATTACTCCAAGACCACTACTAAGCATCCTTGCAGGAATGACCGCTATATGGAGTTCAAAACCCCTTCGACAAAATGAATATCCCCACACCACCCACTACCACACTCACAACATTCTCACCAAATTCCCAATAAATAGACTAAAAAAGCATTCGTCTGATGAGGCCCAAAGAGGGCTGAAACATGTGCTAGT